>OZ022229.1:19201687-19678605 GCA_963978835.1 Tenthredo scrophulariae
TTATTATTGGTGCTGGTATCGTAGATGGAGGTGGTATCCGGAAGGTTCCAAGCGAGCCGAGAACAGCCCCTGTCATCATGACACACCCGGTTTATCCGGAGACAAATACTGCAGGAGCATACCTCGTCCCAGGCCAGAGTCAGCCAAGGCTTCATATAGAAATACCGGCGATCACTGAACCGCCAGAAGTTTGAAAGAACATATCAAGACGCTGATGGGGATGGAGAATGTTTTCCGCTGATCTTGCTGGGTGTACATGTCTGTGTCTTTGATTGTACCTGTCCCGTCAGAATCTTAAATATCATCAAATTTCTGTGTCACATTTCTGTTGGATTTAATGAAGAAAATATTAAAAGGATGAATCTCAACTGGACGAATATGACGCCGTTATTAAAACACAATGTCGCTTTACTTGGCTGTGCCGTTTAAGCTTTATACCGTCCAACCTACAGGATCTAAATAAAAAAATGAGCAAAAATATCTGAGAGGAAGAATCTGGATATACTCTTTGTTGCCAATGTGAGGAAGACCTCGTCATGTCTGTTAATGTCCGACTGTCTATTGTGCGTGGGATTATCGGACCCATTTACATATCTCTTTTTGCATGAATATCTATGTAATGAATCTATTTGCGGTTATTGGTAATAAAATTTAACCAAAATTCACCCAAAAACCTAAGACATATACTGCACTGTTAATATAATTAGTAGGTAACTATTGACAGGGGCGTGGGGTTTCGGGAAATAGTAATAAAATAAAAAACGAATAAAACAAAGCAAGTACACAAATCAAAAAGGTGCTGGTCTAACTCTCATAATTTAAACTTGAAAATTTTGTCCCAATCCCAGAGGAACTTTCAGGTTACATGGTAGACGAAGATGGACTTCTGATCGACACTTACCAAGACAATCAACTGCAAATTGGACAGCACAATCAGTCCGGGGTTAGAGCGACTGGGCATCGATTGGTGCATACAGAAAGTAGCAAAAGTGATAACAGCTTAGAGGACAGTGCGATTGGCCGGAGTTTGTACAGAGATAATTCGATCGCTTCTCATCTGCCTCATCCCAGTCGGGAGATGAATAATCAGTACAAAGTTATGGACGTTGATTTAGACGCGATTGAAATAATCGACGAGGACGATCTTCACCAGCTACCGGATTCTGTGAACAGGGAGATCCTCAAGAATAGTCGGGAAATTGTATTCGAAGAAGATACTCACCGGGCTGATCTCAACAGGGATGGGAGCTTCGTGTCTATTAAGTCCACTGGGAGTAGGAAAAATCTGGAAATTTTTGAGGCCGGTAAATCGAGCGGATCTGGAAGGCGGCATTTCATCAGGTATCCGCTCTCAGAAGACGACAAAAGGTCGCTTAGTGGGTCGAGGAGAAATCTTAGCAACAGAAACCTCGCCCAAGACGATGACAAGAGGTCCCTCAGCGGTTCTCGGAGAAATTTAAACGGATCCAAGAGGTATCCCGCGGTGGTTGAAAAAGCTGAGAGCTTGCACGGAAGTACAAGAAATTTGTCCGGGAGTAGTAGGAACCTGAACAGCGGTAGTAGGGAGAATTTGATAGGTTCCCGAAGGCTTAACGGAAGCAAGGAGCTCCTTTCGCCAGTTAAAAGGAGCGTTCCGGTAGCGAAAATCCCGAAGGATCTTGAGGACGACGCGGGTTCGACCAGACCACGAAGAAGACAGAATGACAGAGCTTTGGTTAATCCGAAGAACGAGGTCGAGATTGACATGGAAGTTGATAGGAGGCATAAGTCGCCTCCAAATTTGGAACAGGTTGCTTTGGCGAGCTACTTGTCGCCATCGGAAATGTCTCCGGAGTCTGGTATAGTAGATGGGTCAAATTTCTCAAGCCCCGAAACACCCAGAAGGAATCTCAAGCTTCCAGCGAGTTCAGTGATAGCTAAAAATCGAAGAAGCTACGAGCATGCTCAACTCCAAGACGTCAACGAAGCTCTGACCCGGCCCGTAAGTGGCAGCAGTTCTTCGGACAGTGAAGCTTCCTCGAAAGCTAATGTTCCGCTTGTTATTTTACCGGGAAAAACTGGTACCACTTTGGCGAACAAGCAGAACATTTCGTACACCAGCGTTTAACGGATTAGTTGATAATCAGGGCGAAAATAATTATTTTCGAATCCGTTAAATTTTGAAAATTTATTTTCTCCATAAGGGTTGTACGTTGAGACTGTTTGCAGAGCATTCTAGAGTTTAGATAAAAAGATATGGCGCCTGGAAATGAGGGGTAAAATTATTTTTTTAAGGGTTTTTAGCCAAGAAGTGAAGGAGAGAGAAATGAAAAAATAAATAAATGAATAAATAAATAAATCAGAACCGCGGGTCGGTTTTTAACAATATTTTGTCTTATGTGCAATACGGACCAACCCCATAAGTGCCTTCCTTTGAAACTATAACCAATTAGTTTATGGACGATGATAATATCTAGCTAGTTTTACGATTACTATTAGTAAGTAATTAGATTATATTATATGACCATAAAATTTTCCAAAACCTTTAAATTTATGTAATTTTAATTCGGTATTTATATATGGACGAATTTATACCAGTAGAGTTGAAATGATACCGGTGAAGAAATATATGTCTATATATCTATTGTAAATAATATAATATTATACCTATAATTTTACATAATTCTGTACATGCATATTATATGTAAGAATAGTTTTTATTGTCATTTCAAAAATGCCGTTTTTCTGCGACATCATGATATATGGGTCCCGTAATATTAGACGATTATATTTTTAACCCGAGAAATTTGGAATTAGTCAATATTTATTATTATTGAATATCGTATGCGTAGCGTAATCTTAATTATGCATATACACATCGTATATAGTATATGATATATTAGGGTGGTCCTTAATTTTATCATTCTCGAATCTCGTGCTCCCATGAGCCAGGACGTCTCCAAATATGTACGAAAAAAAAATGTAGCTAAATCCCCAGGTTCCTATCTCCTATTTCAATGGGAAAGTTCAAAGGCTTTGGGGCAGTACTTAGAATTGAGATAGGAACCTGGGATTTCGAATAAATTTTGTTGTTTATATTTGGGGTCGTTCTGCCCCATGAGAGCATTGACATTCGGGTATGACAAAATCAAGGACCACCCTAATGAATGACATATGTTATATATAAATATTTATAGCCATTCCCCGAGAAACAGAAACGCGATTTTACAACGTCCTGTTGTGTATAGTAACTGGACGAATGATGAAGAAAAAATTGACTCGTTCATTGTGATCTTCATTTATCATGCGATTGATGACAAAATTTTGTTTCTAATAAATGAAATAAAAAGAAAATAAATAATGATAATTCATTTCACAAGCTGCGTCTTTAATTTCTTCTTTTTTTTTAGTGTCGTTTGTATGCGAAACATGAATTGCAATTTGAACCTTGTGCAGATTGATTCAAAGTCTAGACAAAACATAAAGTACAGCTGTTAAAATAACGATCAATAATCGGCTCGATCGACTCGGTATAAATTGAAAAAAAAAAAAAAACAACGAAAGGTGAATCGTTTCGTTTGTAGAATCGAGATGAACGTCAAGCTGTGATAAAAGTAAGAAGTAAAATCCAACCTAATAATAATGTAAAAAACTTCGATCGGAAAGCGAAGTTCAAAGCTCGGTAAATGCAGATCCAAAAAATTTCCGAATCGCAATAATTCAGTTTTATAACTTTTTCGTTTCTGTCTTATACAGGCGATTAATTACTGCAATATTTCAGCAATAGTTACACTCGAACGTGACGTGCAGTTCTATATTAGACCATTTTTATTACATATCGAATACTTTTTTATTGCGAAATGCTGACGGTGAGAATCACATCGACACGGTACGACTTCGTAATTGGCATATAGTTTTCCCGCTGAAGTAACGACATGACGAAGACTAAATGTAAGTAATGAGTACTTTCACATAGACGAATTATACATACCTTGAGGTATAATTTTTGATATCGGATTAGTAAAGTCGATAATATCAAGACCCAGCTTAGTTTCCTCTATATAATTTAATAATCAGTTTCATTAATTCCGGAAATAATCAGCTTGGCGATGTTCCAAGTTCGACAAATAACCCAGAATTAATTGATACGCGATAAAATCAGTTCGAAACCGCATAACGCACCTCGATGTCGACTAGTTTCTTACGTTAACTCTACGGTGTAATTAGATTCTGTTTGAACCATAATTTGCGGTGTATTGATATGCGGTCTGGTGTTAACGAGGTGCAAACTACAGTCTGGAAATGTCCAGGTGAAGGTCTAAAGGATAGAGCGATACACGATAAAACCTATAGGCAATATTTGATCTATATACACTTTTATCTCAATCATTTGAAGTACACATTTTTCATTCTCATATTGGGATTACAGGTGATAAATTAATTGCGGTTTACAGCCGCAGTTGACAAAAAAAATTAACTTTATTTCTGAGGTTCCGCACAATGCACTCAATTCAATTTCTTGACCGGAAATCAATAAAAACTATAAATTGCATCGTTTGGTACAGACTATGACGAAGAAGACAGACCTCTGCTTGTTTTAGCAGTTGATTCTCAAGAATTTAGACTGTCCCATCCTCCATGTGAAGCTGCAGTGACCCGAGGAGCTATTAATTACCTTGGCCGATGGCCTGCTCATCTTTCGGCAGTTTTTATCGCCGGATTTTTGGTCCTCGTCACGTTTCTCCTGTTCGGAATAATCGCGGGAATTTTGTCCATTTCTACATTCGGCGAAAAGTGTCGGTGTGTACGCGAATTTCGTACATTTTTTATCGATTAGTTTTACCTCGATTTTCTTAAAGTGAAATAAAACAAAATTTTTATACCGGTTAGCACGCCCAGAAATACCCATTCCGATTATCTGCCTAATGTGTATTTCGTCAAACATGAAAATCGCACTTGGGACCAGCAGGAATTTTGCTACATCGAAACCACCGCGAGAACTTACAGGAATCTAAGCGTGAGTCAGCTCGCTCCTCTCGCCCTTTTCCATACATCTTAGAAACCTGGAACTAACGATGTTTCAAATTTTCTTTAGGTATACTTGATCAATTTATTGGACGACGATGAGACCGGAAATAATTTGGGTAAACTAGCCATCGAGCTGTTGAAAAGTAAAAACGAAACGAACAGATATGCTGAACCGTTTTTCAACCAGGATGATAAATCCGCTTCGACGAGACGGAAATCCCCAGAAAGAGAGAGCAGAGAAAATCTGGAAGCGTTTAACGCGAACATAAAAAACGTCGATGTGTCAATTCGCCGTTTTTTTAACGGGTAATCTAATCAGCTAGATTTATAGCTTAGGCAGTAAAAAGGCCATTGTGAGTTCGAAGTGTCTCGTCAAAGTTTTGGGCGAATTTTGAAGTGATAAAATTTCGAAGGATAGATTAAACCGCATTTCGCATTCTGAACATCTCTGAGCTTCCCTTTGTTCTTTGAAATTCGCGACAGGTCCAGGTTGGCAAGAGTTTATAATCATCTCAGCAAAGACGTGATTGAGATAGCAGCCAAGGCTTATGTCTTGTGGAATTTTCCCGGGGTTGCTTTGGACCCGAAAATGTACCCGGAGCTCGAATCCTTCGAGGAATATCTGTCCGAGAATTGGTACCTACCCTATGAAAAATTTTCTCATCAATTGAAAAGATGAAAAAAAAACTTACAGGAATTTAGAAAAAAATGTTAAAACTATGAATTTTGGTTCGATTCAAGATACGAGTTTTTCGATTTTTCATGAAAGCACTCCTACTATTGCTATACGGCGAATGAATTCATTCACGTTTTTTAGGAACATTGATGACGAAAATAACTGTGGGAAATACAGTACAGCCGCCGTCGAGCTCAATGGAGATATTCAGGCTTCGTCTGTGCCCTGCCAAGCTTTCTTGGATTACCTAATCCGGCAAATATCAACGAGCGAATTACCGGATGAACATTACGCGCTGAAAAAATCAATCAGTGATTTTTGCCCTAGGTAAAATCTTGCGACTGGGTACACCGATTTCATGAATTAGTCTTATATAAACGATGGATTTCGTATTTTCAGGTCATCAAGATGTCGAGGGGTCAGAGTGTTCAATCGTATTCCAAAAACCGAAGTTTTGAAAGAAAAACTCAACTGCCCTACAATATTTCCTGAAAATGGAGCGAAAAAGAATTCCGAAACGATGCAGAATGCTTCGAGAGCGTTAGCGGATTAAAATTGCTCTGTATATGAAGGAGATTCACGCATGTACGGGAAGTGGAACATTTAACATCAACAACGAATCCATTAATGAATAAAACATTTTATATTCAAAACGTGTCACAAAGTGTAAATTACGTATATATAACAGTTTGGTAAATAATATGAAATTCTTTTTTCTTTTTATTTTGTACAATAGCAGGAAATCAGTAGAAGGTCCGGTCTTCGTACAACTGCAGAACTCCGAACCATACGAAGAATTCTGCGACTGAAACAATAAAAAAAAAAAACTACCTCGCATCGTGTAAATGATTTTTATTGGATCGATGACCTACCGATTATCACAACGGTTCCAATACTGTACAATATCGCAGTTGTCGTACGTAGACCTCCGAAAAATAGCCCAATTGCAACCACCGCGTCACCCACATCGCAGACCAAATCCGCCATGCATAAAACCATGGAAGGGAGGCTCCAGCGTGCTTTTTTCTACACATATGTATGTGAGGAAGGATCAGGGCTTGTTAATCGGTTTCACGGTATTTAATCACGGAACGAGAATTTAGGCAAAGAAAAGTGCGACTCTATACGGTGTACATTCTACACAGTGAACTATACATCTTAAAAATAAAATAAAAATATGAAAATAATACGGGTAGATGTGCCTTTCGTTTGAACTACGGAAAGTTTGATACGGACTACTGATCGCGAGAGAAAAATTGAGCGATCTTAAAAAAAGCACGAATCCTTAAGGTATGAAAACTCACTGACACAACCGAGTAGAGTAGCATGATTGCTGCTATTGATGAGACTATAGAATAGGGTGCAGAATATCCGAGGCTCAAAGTGACCACTACACTATCAGAGGATACAGCTCCGCTGACGGTATTCCCATCGTCTAGGAGGCTGTACTCGGACCTGCCATAACGAGCGCCGTTGTAGCTTAACACCAAAACGGAAAAGGCGAGCAAAATCGCTTGAAAAATGCAGTAAAGTTCATGATTTTTGGAGAGCTGGATCGGGGCCTCTGAGCACGACTTAAAGACGGAGCTTGATCCATTGGCTCCGGGTTTAAAGCGGCTTGATTTGTCCTGCAGAGAAATTTTGAGATTTTTTTAAACGATTTTTCATTGCGAATTTCTAAAGATGCTGGAAGTTTGTTTCTCAATTATTTTTTTTCTTCAGGTTTGCTCCATCTGTTTATACATACGGTTAACTTACTGCAGGGATCGGATCGCGCCCTTCGTATATATTTTTAATGTTTTCGCGGCGTTTTTCATTTCTGTAGATTTCATTTAGACTATTTTTCATTTCACTGATTCATACGATGTGATTGAAGATATTGAATTACGGAATAGAGGCTATTAAACAGGTCCGAAAAAAATTGCAAGAAGATCGATTCGCATCGGTCAGAAGAAAGGGCTTTTCTCTTAGTTCCTTTTTTATTTTTATTAAATCACAGCTAATTTCATGAGGCTAATTATCAGTGAAAAAATTGTCAAGTATAATCGCGTAAATTCCTAGCCTGCAAATGCATTGATAAAGAAAACCGTCCAATAAACTCAGAGGAAGAAAAAAATATATTTATAAAAAATGGGTAGAGCCTTGAGGAAATGCAACCTTTGTGGTATGAACTCGCTCTTCGAAAAAAATAAAAAATCTGTAAGTCTTCAACGCACGTACGTTTAATCAAGTCATTTAACATCAGCAGCGATCAACGATATGTCATTACACGCGAGAAATTTGAAAAATGTTGAACTTTTGGGTGTAGTTTAAAAAAAAAAACAAAGTTTGATACCTAAATGAAGCATGAGGGAATTTGCAAGCGGAAAAAATGCGACGTTGCTGCTTCGGGACTTGTAGCTAATACTGCGATTCGTTCTCCTAATGATTTAGTTTGATTATTGAAAATTAGCAATTCGCAGACTCCTGGATTCCGGGTAAAAAAAATCTCACTAATTGTTCTCTGCTTGATTTCAGCGTCTGGGAAAGATCGCCTGTAACATTTGCGAAAACTATTTCTTCGGAACTTCTGCATACGTGATACTATTGGGCCTGATAGGAACCGTTAGTTTATTATTCTCAAAAATGAATATCAATCGAACAACTATGACGGCGAAAAACTTTTCTAAATTTAGGTAATAACAGGCTTCGACATAATCCGCATAATGAATTCAAAAGCTCCCTTAAGATGTGCGAATCGTCAACGTGGAAGTGATATAGGTGAGAAAATATTTCAAAATTGAAACAATTTTCATCAAAATTTATCACGCTTTACATTTTCATTTTTCTCTTACGATTTTTTGCATACAAATGTATCGATTTGTACCTACAGAAAATGTACAGAACTTTGAACCCAATTCATTTAAGTCGAAACAGTTTTCGGTAATAGTTTCTTGTATCATGTATTCATCGTATATCTTTCATAGTCCCAATCGACGTGGAAAGAGACCTGAAACTGATGACTTCTATCCTTGGAATCGAGCATTACACGCTAATCATGCTCGGAGCTATTACGGTGAGTAAATCGTTTGGAAATTTGGCAGTTACATAATCGAACATCATATCAAGGATGTTCCTCAGTTCATAGACTCGAGTACTTGTAAGGCGTTGAAAGTACTTTTTAGGGAAAGGAAAAAAGAAAAAGGAAAAAAATAAACAGCGAATTACTATAATTGAAAAACTCTCTCGTATAGGAATATCCGATGCTCCATACACCGTGGCTATTGATGCAGCTCTGTGTGATACTTGTTGAAGTCATAGTATTTTTCGTCAGACTTTTTTTAGACGGATTACATGTCAAACGTGATGAAATACTGTTAGCTTTTCTTGCTATACACAACTGGCTGCAAGTGTTTTGCCTATTTCAGAAACAAACTCGACACCCGACCCTCTAGAGACCCCAAAGATCGTAAAAAAAATAAATAAAAAAAATAAAAAAATACCTATAGTATAAATATATTTGAATCTGTCTATATCGATGTATAACAAGTTCATAAAAGAATGTCTCGTGTCATTTTGTAAAGTGTAATAAATTCCGTCCATTCTTAATGAATTCTTTTATAGGAATCGCAGGTTTGTATGTGATTTTTGTTTGGCAAAAAAAAAAAAATTAAGAACGAAATTAGAAATTTATTCTTAATAATTATTTACGAAGCTTCTAATATGAAACTATACATATACTCTTTGATATTTAATATTAAATAACTATATAGGTAACAGAAGATGAAATGAATAACGTAAATGACGTATAAATCATCAATATTCTTGTTTTATTATAAAATGAATCGTTGGTTGATAAATAATGACGAATAAAATCGAATTTGATATTTTTTGTGATTCAAATTTTACCGCCGCAATGATTATAGAATATGGCGGCAGAGTAATGCGCATGCGTGTAAAGTCTGTTTGTTCCGCATCTGCGCAGACGGTTCTATAATTGGTTATAGAAGACGTGTGCCGGTTGAAGAATTCCAACCTAACGGTTGTTTGCTACTTTTTACGTATATATCTTTCTAGATTCCGAGTGAATTTAACTAAATTTTAGTTCTCATCTTAGCTCTTGTATACTACGAGCGATAAACGGCTGTATAAAACTCGTTCTAACAGTGATAATACCGTGAAAACTAAGGTCTTAAACATCGAGATTATTTTTTTTTTTTTTGGAGGGAATACAACACGCTAAGGTAACGTACACAAAACAAATAACTCACGATTTAATATTTAACTTTTATTCAATATTTATTTATTGGTAGATAAATACAATACATGTGTTTAAGATCAAACTTGAAAATTATTTTATTAATTATAACGACAGTATTAGGATAGGTAAAAAATAGATCGCTAAGATCTAGTTTATCATCGTGAATAAAATACATAGTATAATTATGATATACGTCTCCACGTTTTCTCAGGAAAACAAACAGAATAAAAACAAAACATCAACGATACCAAGAGAGGCTTTCTTTCCATTTATTATCCACGTTTATATCTACAAGTGTTTCGACTACATTGATAATTGATACCTTAAATATTATTGGACGAATTTACCGCTATTCTGTTTATCAAACAGTTTCGATAATCCTTGGACATAATATTGTGGGACATTGTTTACTCGATTATATTTCTTCTTTTGTTTTTTTTTTCTTATAAAAGCTATAATGTATGTATTCTCATTACTTTGGCCAATCAGACCCGCGCTCTAACGGAATATTCAACAGGGCTTGCCGCTGTTCTCTGTTCTGCACAGAGGCACATAAGTATAGCTCGACGTACTATGTATGCCTTTTTTCGCATTAAATGCGTTTATAATAATAATAGTAATATTTCTACGATCAAATTTTGACTATAATATTTAAAGGCCGGATTTATATGTTATATAGACTGATGATTGAAACTATTCAAGCATAGTATGCTTATAATTTATTAAAACCGTACATCTGATCAGGTATTTCTTAAAATTTGAAAATAACATTTATACAAGAGAGATAGACTTGAATTGTTGTTTTTTTTGTTTTTTTTTTCATTCTTTTTTCTAATAGTAATAATAATATACTTTTTGAGTGTATATACGGTACTATAATTTTATTATACTATATAAGTGTAATATGGTTCTTTGTTTATGTAAATATGAACATATAAGCCTGAAGATTAACGGACAAAACGGTTATAGTAGTACATCGTATCGTCAATCTTCAATATCGTGTACCCTGCAAGCGTGTTTGATTCTGACCTGTATGAAGGTTTGGCACTACAGTCTACGTCTCTTTTCTCCTCTATAGTCTATGTAACGATGAAGGATAGAATGAGACGGAAGATTGTGATGCCAACTTTATACCGGTCGTAATTAAACACAAAAGCGTTACGTGTATACCTCTGTACCCACCGAGCTTTAAACCGAAACAAAACAGAAGATATAAAAAATCTATACTATATGTTATAATATGTATTATAGAAAAATCGAAATGATTTACCAATTTTACGATTTTTCCTTTCACGCTGTAGTAAGATATACGATTTATAATTTATTATTATTATTATTTTTTTTTTTTTTGTATTACTTGAGGCTTTTAGAGACAAAGAGAAAGAGGGAGAGGGAATGAAAGATATAAATTACATCGAGCTTACGATACTTTTTTTCAAACTTATATACGATGGCATGAGTTAATTTTTCAACTCTGCACGACAATCTAACCGTTTATTTTTTTTTTCTTTCTTTTTTTTTTTTTTTTTACCTTACTTTCATTACTGATATTCTGTTCCCCAATTATTTTCATGAGATATTTATTACCTACCTCGTGGTCCAGACGTACTACTACTATGATTATCTTATTTATTTATACCTTTATATTTACAGCATCAAAGTGCTTTTTGTATATATATATATAAAGAAAGAAACAAAAATATTTTTTCTTTTATCTTTCGGTTAGTCGTGAACACCTCATGATTATTTATTTACTTTCTTTTCTTTTCTTTTCTTTTCTTTATTTTTATTTTTGGTACGCTAATGATTTTGTGATACTTCAAAGAATAAGAAGAAGACGAAGAAAGTGATGATTTATTATTTTGTGCAAAATAATGCGATAAAATTTCTACTATATTTATAATTTCTATTATTATATCATTATCTGACGAAGTTAAGTGAGAAGTTTTACAATTAATCATTTTATATTATATTCGACCTTCGAGGTAGTACCTATAATCCAACAAACAACAGCTCTGATCGTTTATTAATGGACAATTTTCATTCTATTTCATTCCATATCATTCCATATCCTATACATATACCCACCTACGTATACACAATTCACATTTATCATAAATTATCTCCTAATCTGATGAAAAAAATTATACGAATCGAAACGCTCCTTATAGCTCGTGACTAAATAATAAATAAAAATTCTATATATCTATAAATTATTATACCGATCATATAGTATTCCTCCCGATACAGATATAGGTATACTATAATAAAAACCAGTGAAAACGGTAAAAGGACACGATTTTTTTCAATTTTTCTTTTCTTTTTTTCAATTATTGATTTACCAAAAAAAAAATTCCTTTTTATTTCTTTCAATCACAGCATTTCTATTGACTGACCAATTTTTTGTCGTCGTATCGGACATCCAATCTTTCTGCATCCCCTAGCGCAAACATTTCCACCTGTAACTGATCGATCTCAAACCTCAAAGGCCTCCCACTGCTACGCAATCAGAGCTGCTATCGGACTGAAACGCATTATTTTACTCAATAAAATCCAAGCTACTGATGCCAAAGCGCAAAGCGTCACTCCGCCCCAACCAAAATCTAAACTCCATGATGTTATGAAACGACGAGCTTTTAATACGCTTTTTGGTACCGGACCACCGATAACTCCGTCTTCTGGTCCGTCCAGGACACGAGCTCCGCGGTCTTGCGCTCTTTTGAAATGGATTATCGTTAGCGTAAACAAGGCGAATGTGGCTGAAAAAAAAAACAAAAGTTAATAATAATAATTCAAAGCATTCGCCGTGGAATATTATTCAAAAAAAAGGAAATTTTAAAGCATAAGGTCGTATATTCGACCCCATACGTATGTTGATCATTTATTTTCTGTTTTCGTAAAAAACGAGAGTCTTATCGCTCAAGAATATGACCTTTGCTTTAAGGTTTTCGATTCTTAATTTCGAAATTATTTATAGACCTTGTGCCATCGGACACGCGATATATTTTCGTAATTTCATATTTACAATTTCTCACGGGGTTACATATAGATCATAATGTTACGTATGCATGTAACCCAGTGATGGTAGTTCAATGGGGGATATTATTATTGCAGAATTTAGGTATACAGAAAGCTTTCAGTATTTCATTTATCATATAGGCTCTCGCGTCATATGCGTGACTTTGTGTTTTTGCGTATATACAACGTCGTATACGGGCTCAATACCTAATAAAGTATCGATGTATGGTTGGTTATTGATCAGTTTCTAACTCGTCGGAGTAGTTGTATGTGCAGTATCCATACATTAGGGTACTTGGTTTTTTTGGGTTTAAACAAATTTCTATCGGGAATTTCACCAAATCGACTTCAAATTAATAAATAGATGTCCTGTAATTAATTCTGATTTTTATTCAAATAATTGACTACCCTTGATCACACGACGATGAAATTTCTCGTTTAAAATACTCGCGGTAAATATTTTATCCCGCGGAACAAGTTGTTTTAAAAAAAAAAATTGTAATAGCGATAAAATTAAACGACGTCGATGCTATATTATTTACGGTGTTGTTCTGGGGGTGCGATGTACACCTCATACGGATTATGCTTACCTGCCAAAAGATACATGACCCCGGTAACAAGTACAGCTGATATTTGGTGTCTGCAAAGACCGAAGAAACCGACTAGGGCTGCACAGCTCAATACGATAAGGCATACCAGCGAACACGATATACTCAGATTTTGCATGCCTGAAATATGGAGAATATGATCGTGTAGTCAGAAGAATAATTACATATATCCCGAATTTTTTTTTTTTTTCAACTTGCAATAACAATAATAATAATACTCTTTCTTTTTAATTCACGTTTTAATCAAGTCGTTGATTAAACTAAATACTCGTCGTCCAAGAATTACTCGAGGTGCTAATTAAAAAGGAAATAAATTCCGAACGACAATCGCTAGGGGTTTAATTAAATCCTGAATTAATCCTCTACGAGGCTTTGTATTATGATTTGTTCCAAAATCCAAGTAAAATATATATATATATATATATATATATATATTTAAATATACATATTCATTATTATTAAAAAAGCGATTGATAAATGATATTATACTAACGATTTTGCCAAGTGGCTCGAATCTCTTCGTGTGCTTCGTCAGGTGTGAGATAATTGATGCATTTTTCCTGAGGGAATCCGACCTGTCCCAAAAGTCGTATTTCTTCTTCTAAAAAGAAAAAGAAAAAAAAAAATGTAAAAAAATAAAAAAAAGAATAAAATTTTACACACATAATAAATTCATATTACAAAGTTTGTTATATTGCTAAAATAAACCGTGTTATCTAACTCGAAATCGAGTTATATGTAAACACCCTGCAACAGCAGAAAGCGAAACAACCAGCCCACGAACGAATGAGGGTGAAATTACGTCAGAGGGAAAGAAAAGTTAGGGTGAAACTTTACACTTGCTTATATACTTGGTATGTACCATATCCACGATTTATTTTCTCTCTCTCTCTCTCTCTTTCTCTTCATATCTACGTATATGTAGGGGAAACCAGGGCGAAGGTGGGCACCTGAGCTGAAAATTGTTTGAAAAGAAAAAATTCTCAAAAAATCTTATTCACTAAAAAAATATTTTGACAAAAAAAAAAACAGAAGAAGAGAAAAAAAAAATTATTTTACTTTTTTCATTTTCATTATTTGAGATACGTACTTTGCCCTGATTTCCACTACTATAAATATACTACTACTGTTATACAAACTTTGGACATAGTTGTTGTCAGGTTTAACCTATATACTCGCGAATGCATTACAGCAATATACCGAGAATATTCGGTGAGAGTAAACGACCCCTTCCCTACGGCAAAACCAACACAGGGCGCACCGCGTGCGTGAGGCTTGTTCGGGAGGGGATAGGCGGCCAGTGGTGCGTCCACCGAATCTTCCGCGCTAGGCCCAATCCGTATAGCCCATCCGCGCTAATTCGATGAATACTTAACTTGAAAAGCAATCATCACGCCGAACACGGCAAAGAATGAACGCGAATAGAATGAATTCGACTGCTGTGAACATTTATTTTCAAAATTTATCAACGAATTACAACTAAATATCTATCAATTCGATATGATTATTAATTATTGGTGCTTATGAGTGATATTTGAGACAAAGTGGAGCGGGTAAGTGGAGAATAAATTATTGAAGACAACATCGTCAAACATTGGTTTATTTATTGATTTAGAAATTAAATAAAATTGAGTTCTGAAAAATCAATTTTTGACCATGTTCTGTTCAATGATTCACCCTCCACTTATCTGTTTCACTGTGTCTCTAATAACGCTCATAAACACTGATAATGAATACTTAGATCCAATTAATTGATATTTGATTTTAAATTCGTTGATAAATTTTTTAAAATAAATGTTTACATTAGGCGAATTCATTTTATTCGCGTTTATTCTTCGCCGTGTTCGTGTGATGATTGCTTTTCAAGTTAGGTATTCATCGAATTAGCGCGGATGGGCTATACGGATTGGGCCTAGCGCGGAAAATTCGGTGGACGCACCACTGGCCGCCTATCCCCTCCCGAACGAGCCTCACGCACGCGGTGCGCCCTGTGTTGGTTTTGCCGTAGGGAAGGGGTCGTTTACTCTCACCGAATATTCTCGGTATGTATACTAGGTATATAAACAGATTATAATCAAGTATATAGGCAGGTATATTACTAGTGCTTAAAAATCGTCGTTTCGCTTTCGCGTTCTGCGTCAGATTCTCTCGGACGTTTTTAGGTCAATCGCGAACGAGCTCGAGTCGAAATCTAGTGCTTTTAGTATTACTTATACAAATACGTGTCTATGTACTATGTATATCCGTGTGTAAAAGATCAACACATACGCTCATATACCTACCCTCATTTATAGGATCTTTTTATTCCTGAGTAACTGCGGAGTGAATTTTATTTCGGTATATAAGGATTTTATCAAAGTGGGTACTACTACGTACGAATATATACAGATGTATAGAAAAAAAAGATTTAAAAAAAAAACCGTAAAATCTTCAGCAAATTTTTTTTTTTTTTTTGTTTTTTTTCTATGGTACTTTTCATCATAATTGCCGAAAATTCTATCGTCAAAATCTATTTTTTCGGAGAGCCCTCATAAGAAACAATAAAAACGAGAGGGAAGTTTGGTTTTTTTACTTTTGTTCAACTAGTCGCAATAAATCTAAGAAAATTGTAGGTTTCACACAAGATTCTGTGATGACAAGGGATATCTTATTTCAGTCGGTGTACAAGGGTATCAGAGACTCCCCTATATACCTTCGTATGTATCAACATGTCGGTCAATAATTAGAGGTTGGAATTAGGTATCATGCGGTGTCGTCAAACAGACGTTATAAGGAGGGTCTTTGTTAATCTGCTTTACTTGCGATTTTCAAGCTCTAGTTGCTCAGGCTCACTGACCCAACGACGAGATTTTACTCGAGACTGTAATACTATCGCGGTTTTTTTTTTTTTTAAATTTGTCTTTCTTCTCTTTTCTAGGTAAAAAAAAAAATACAAAAATCTGCGGACTATATTCTGGGGGTAGATTCATCGCCGAATTCTAAGACTAAATTTTCTTTACCAAAAATTCGTGGGACCAATCGTTCCTGAGCTACGAAAGATCGTAGTCGACCAATCGCAGAACTCGTAGGTGACACAGACAGGGCTGACCATAAGCGGAAGTTGCGCAGTGCCCTCTCCACGCAACCTATACGCTATGCGATTGGTCGACAAAGATCTTACCTACCTCGGAAACTATTTGTCCCGCGAATTTTTGGTAAAGGAAATTTAGTTTTAGATTTTTACAGGTAATCCTGTATAATTAAAAACTCGAGAAAATTAAAAGCCTGTTACTGTTTGTATTATCGGTTATTCAGTTATTCACTCATTGTATAATATCATAGGTATACGAAGTGAGTTGTCAGATTAGTTGATAGGGATATAAAAATACGTAAAGGTTGAAAGGCGATTAAATATGTTGCGGTAATTAGAGAACACGATGTTTGATGTATATCCAGTTGGGTTCTACGATCCGCGATAGCCGGAGATGGTTGGTGCTTGGCGTGCCGAACTGCCATAAGGTATTATAGGTATAGTTGTATTTTTCTCTCTTTCTCTCTCTGCATTTTATCCTTCGGTATTGTGGTATAATTCTGACCAACATCATTGGAATAAAATATATTTATTCCTTCACATCCCGAGGAATAAATCGAAATTTTCGGGAATCTCGATTTTCTATACTTCAAAGTTTCTCAAATTTCGAAATCGTCTAAAACGAATTCAGAATTTTTTTAAAATTTGAATAACTTTAACCCGCAGCCCCTAATGCTTTTTATTTTTTATCGAAACTGTAGCACGAGTCTTGAAATGGATTTTCGATCAGTGATCATTGGAGATTGAATTTTTTTTTTTTTTTTTTTTTTTTTCTGCCATGTTATCGCTTCCGATGACAAGCCAACGGGTTGTTGATATCTACCCTTTGATATGCGGTAGCTTTGGTAAAACGTCGAAAATTCTCTCATCTGTGATATACATCCTACTCATTCCACAACCAGACAGATTTCTTTCCTCCCGTATAAAAGGAGGTCTGTCTGATGTATCCTGAGATATTTCAGTCCTGGGATAAACCGATGTGATGTAGGTGGTAGGTATGTACTCACCTCCGACTACACTCACGAAATATTAGTATACAGAATTTCTAATTAAAAAAAAAAAAAATAATCTACGAAATAACCTATTGGAAAAAAAATTACGAAACAGGGATTTGAGACTTGATTATATTAAAAATGATTAGATTCTTGCTTGTGGAAAAGATTGTAGATCGAAATTTATTTAAGGGTATAGAATCGTTCAATTTTATCAGCCTATAGTAATTTAGATCTTAATCATACATGGGATCTATATATAGTACATTCACAAGGTTTTCCTGTAGCCTCGATAATATATATACACGGCCTCGTACCAATACGTCATTTATACTCGCGATACTATACCTACTTGCACCTCAAATGTTTACTCGATTCGATGTATTATGAATGTATAATAAATGAATAATCTACAAACAGGATCGCCTTACTTATTTTCTGTTTAATATATACATAAACTTTAACTGTATACTCTGCTAAGTGCTCCGATCTTATTTGATTCACGCGATTCCATCTGATATTTTATTAAATTATATCAAATTCCCATTATAGTGTTATAATTATAAAATTAAAAATCGGAGATAGTACATGGGGTATACAATATTAAAAAAAAATATATAGTATATCTACATATTCGCAGGGTTTGAAAATGGAAATCAATTCTTTTTTTTTTTTTTCTTTTGTCAACGAAAAAAAAAAATTAAAACCATATAAGAAACGGGAACTAAACATTATGCCGCAAATAAAATCGCATAAGCTTTCATTTATTCGTATATTTATGTTAAAGTCGTGGAATGAATAGGGTCTATATAAGTTACTTCCTCGGAGTATTACCCACACATAGGGTCTAATTCTAAAGCACAGACGCGCTTAGTTGACTCTTTTAATTAAGACTAAGGTATTGTTACCCCCTCGTAGTTCGCGCGGGTTTCTAACAATAAGAACATTGTGGTATGGTTTCTTTTCTTTACCTCAAACAGTTTTTGCTTCTTTTTTTTTTTAATCATTTCTTTTTTTTCTTAGTTTTTTTTTTTTCAAAATTCACTCTATATATTTCAATAACAATAGCTATGGCTATTTGGCGTCTCGTTTTTATGATTCATCATTTCTTCTGCGTTTATATTTACCGCAAATCGCAGGCGTATTGTGCGAGTAAATTTACAATAAGAAAAAAGAAAGAAAGAAAGAAAAATCAAAGAATAGGAAAAAGTAAAACTTGATTAGATCGTATGGAGCGGTGCCACAAAAAAAAAGAACAAAAAGAATATAGCCTCGAGAATAAGGTTCGTTTGGTTGTATAAGGTCGTTAAACTGAGACGACTCCCTCTGTCGCCAAGAAATCACGCAATGCGTACATAAAGTATAAAATAAAAAAAAACATGTATTATATATCTGTATCAGATTACGAGAAAAAAAAAAAAAGAAAAAATAATAATAATTCCTAAATATCGAAATATATGAATTTCAAATTTCGACTTCGAGAACAATAATTGGTGAATAATATACCATATATTTCTAATTCAACACTTCTGGACTCACCAGTAAGCGATACGCAAAGAGTCCAAATGCCTCCATGCATTGGAACCAGGAAGGCTGGCTGTTTAGGGAAGTAGTGATGTTTGTGTCCAGGGTGGGGCTCAAGCATGGCTATCTGACCATCCAGGTACCACGTGGGGGTCGTGATGTTGGATAATCCCGTAAGGATATCCTTGTCCCAGCTAACTTCTTCCCAATGATCTGACATTATCGCCCCACACAGCATCCCGGTTGCTATAATAATAACAATAATGATAATAATAGTATCATGTATATGGAATTCTTTTTTTTTCTTTGTTTTTTTTTGTTTTATTATCATTCATTTAGTCCCCCCGATCCACAAATTTCGAAAAAGAAAAAAAAAAATGATTGTTATTTAATGTTATCTATCAGACGCAAGTAACGATGTGTGATCAGAGTCTTTCTGCACTCTGATTAATGACAATATGTCTTGCGTTAAAAGTTTTACGACAAGTCACTCGTAAGATGAGTGATTGAGCGATGAAGAAGCGGAGAAGAAGCTCGGTTTCGAGCTAACCGTGTGTAGGTGGGTAGTACTTACATGCACACATAGGTCCGACGGGATGGGTGACACTATGCATTAAACAATAGATATACGCCCACCGGTGTAATATAGATTCTGACGAATCTATACAGTTCATTTATAATTACTGTGAATATCTCTCGCAGTGTAATATCATTCGGAGTTCGTTATTATAGAAATCAGAAACAATTGTTTCTAACTCCTGTTGATCAGCACGCGGTTTTCGGTAGAAAATTTCTACGGTCTCTAACTCATTAGAAAAAAAAAAAAAGAAAATCTAAACGAATTAAACTACATGTTTTTTTTTTTTCAACTAGATTCGAAATTTGGTTCGAATTATTTCAAAGCTCTGAGAAATACAATGATAGTTTAGATAATTGGGAAAAAATTTGCACCTCGAAAATCGGCATATAATTATATACAGATGCGTGTGTAAATATAATTAAAAAATTTCCTCCAGTAGAAAGTAATTATTTTTCTATGTCACGGGGTCGCTTCCCTCCTTACTAGCTCGCTATTTTCATTCCTTTATTCTTTCTTTACCTGCCATTGTGAGAGCCAGCGTGGCTAGGAGGAAACCAAGACGGGGCGCAGGTCCTCCGGGAACACGAGACGGCTCCATCCCTGCCCGACCCCAGCCGCCCACTGAACTCGTCCAGTCGTTATAACGCTCGGCTTGGAACAATCCACGAACCCGCGGAACGTCGGGGGTCGGGGGTTGTGGTGGTGATGGTCGCGGTGGTGGTGGTGGTTGTAATTTCTCTCCCGCTACTGGGGTGCCCTCTACTCTGTTCTGGGGGTGTAAAAATCGAACACCACCGCCCGGCGACGCGACGCCGCTACGACGCCAACCCCCGGATGCTGCGGAAGCATTTCGGAATTCGGATCTTCCATTAGACGTCGGCGACGTATGTATATGATATGTACGCAGGGGTCCTGGACCTCGAGAGTCTGATATATATGAGTAAAAATTCTCGAGATTTGTGCTCATTTTATACAATCATTGACCCCATGTTCATCCGTAGCGTATCGTATACGGTATAATTATACCAATATGCACAGACGTGTGTATGAAAGAATTTTTGCTTAACAATCATGTGTTACAATTCAGGTGAAACGATTAGCGTCTATCGTGTCGAAACTGACATATATCGATATTATGCACGATCTCATAGTATACGTATGTGTATATCTATATTATCCCCGATTTTTTGGAATGCAGATTGATATTGTTGTTTTTGAGTCCCTGATTCAAACTCATCATCTAGATCTCAGTAATGTTAAGTACGGAATTCATCGAAAAACGATCTCGTAAGTGATGAAGATAGTTACGATACGTAATTCGTATTTATTGCACAAATATTCGAATTTACTTTGAAAAATATTCCTCATGCCGAAAAAAATCAGACAGAAACCTCTCGGATAGTTTCATAAAAAATGTATTCTGAACGGGAATAAAATTTCAACTCATTGTTTACGATGTCTACAGACTAGTATTTTATCAACTCCGAAAGATAAATAACTTGAGTATCTTTGGACACTATCATTTATGTGAAATGGTTCGCTAAAACGAAGAACAAGAAGGATTTTTTACAGATTTATAATCTTCTTTCCATTTTTTTGGTTTCAGATGGCTGACGTAGCAGAAAATGCGCTTTTCACAGACCCCGTAGCGGCCATTTCTCAGGGTAAACGTCACCTCTTGGTTCGTGACTATGGTATGGCAGTAACGGCACTTGCTCAGGCTTGTGAATTATTGGCACAAAAGCACGGAGACACTTCGGACGAGCTCGGAGAACCTTATCTCTTATATGGAAGAGCTCTGCTGGCTTTGGCTAGAGAAGAAACCGGGGTTTTGGGCGGTGCAGTTCCTGGATCTGATGAAGTCGAGGCTGAGGAGGAAGTCGACGAGGAAGATGACAACGCAAATGAGGAAAAAGAGGACGATAATGAAGATGAGGAAGAAGAAAATGAGGTCAAGAAGTCAAACGGCGCTGCTACCGATGCTGAAAAGGTAAAATTAGGGGTTTTTCTTAAATTTTATGTTCCTACTGATGAATGCTTGATCAGTCCCTTAATATTTGCTTTCAATTCAATGTTTATTTTGTTTTGCAGGAAGCCTTGGCCAACAATGAAGCCAATGCTAAGGCAGATTCAACGACAAAGTCCGAAAGCGATGACGTAAAAGAAAAAAAGGTTGAATCTGAAGTTTCCACAGCAGCTAACGAAGCAAAGGGAAGTTCCTCCGTTGAGAAAAAAGATGAGACTCCTGCCGCTGATGAGAAAAAAGAATCGCCAACTGAAATTGACTCGACAAGTACCAAGGAGCCGGAAAAAGATGCGGCAGAAGAAACTGGAAAAGAAGTTGAAGCTTCGGATGAAAAACCAGACAGCACAGAGTCAAAGGACAAGACTGAAACCGGGGAAGCTCCTTCTACCTCAACGTCCAGCGATGATAAAGATAAAAAAGTAAAAGAAAATGGAGAAGCATCTGGGAACGAAGAGGAAGAGGGAGAAGACGTCTCAAAAGAGGAGGAAGAAGATGACATCAACAACTTGCAGCTAGCTTGGGAAATTCTAGAATCTGGTAAACTGATTCTACTCAAACGAGGACCGCCTGGATGGAAGCATTTAGCAGAGGCGCACAGATTGCTTGGGGAAGTAGCCATGGAAAGTGGTAATACTCAAGGAGCATTGATAGACTTACAAGCCTGCTTGGATCTTCTTGCTAAAATTGAACCGTGCGATCCGAGAGCAATTGCTGAGACTTACTACCAGCTTGGATTAGCATATTCTTTAGCTAACGAGTTTGATTCTAGCATTGAACAGTTCAAGGAAGCAACGTCGCTGCTTCAATCCCATATACAGCAGCTTGAGGAGACTAAAGACTCTCACAAGAATGATGATCCGTTTTACACCGTCGAAGGAGAGATAAAAGAATTGAAAGAACTTCTTCCTGAAATTCAGGAGAAAATAGCAGACATGAAAGACTTCAAAGAAGAAGCCTGCAAAGCTATGGTCGAAGGTATTAAAAGTAAAGTAGCTTCTGGATGTCTCAATGGCGCAGGTCCCAGCGGTGACGGTGCGAGTTCTAGCGCTGAGTCCAGTTCTACAAGTCAAGCAAAGCCTGCTAGTGATATATCGCATCTTGTACGCAAAAAACGTAAGGTTGAAGAATCTGAAAAATCGGAAGTTGGATCACCGTGCAAGAAGCCTACCCCTTAAAGAAGACTAACTTTAAAAAACATAGAATATAATATCTCATTTCATTTGAAGATTATTTACCTGACGAAATTTATTCCAAAACCATTTTGTTATCCCCATCATTTTACCTGTCAACGTTTTATTATTTCAATTATTTAATCGTAAACTTTACTATGTAATTATTCCACTAGCCAAAACGCTTAGTCTTAATTCACAATTGAATGTGAGGTTGATATCACATAATATGTAGTACATTGGCTACAGAATTGAACAGATACAAAGTTTCTCTGTGAATTGGGATTCCAAATCGTTAAGGTTTTTCTAGATTTCCAATTGTTCTGTAGAAGATAGATTGTTTGAACTATGATGAAGTGTACACAAACATCTTTTTTGCTTTTATAAACCCTTAAGATAACAACGGATGCTTTTCACGTAATAAGAAACCATAAATTTCATTATTTCATTCAGCATGTGAACTTCGTTTGGTCAAGTGTTTTTTTAATCGTATCCTATTTATTATTCTTCATTTAATTAGAATAAACTACCTGAGACTACTACCTAGATACATATTAATCTTGTTCTGCCTGCCAGTCAAGACTTTGTATATTATATGAAACTACATAAGGCTGTAATTATTAAGTTAGGTCTTGGTGAATAAAGATTGAATGGTTTTCTATAGTTATGTATAGAACTTCATTTTATACAAAGATCCCACTACAAAGATTACTTGTTATACTATATAAAACAAGCATCTGACATATGGCCAGTACCCCATTAGTTGTGCTTACATTTTTCTTGATTTCATTACAATTACAGATTATCTTATACTGAGCTTACTATTTCTAATTACAGAGCTTATAACATGTGAATAAACCAAAGACGAATCAAGAATGCAGACTACAGAGTTTCTGATTCAGACAGCCTGCGTGATAATTGTTCGTTCGGCAGATAAATACGCTTCATTACATACCTATACTTGTGTTTCATAATACTGCAACTGACGCTTAAGTTTTCTACCCAAAATAAGGAGTAGCCGTAAAGGGAATGTGGCAAATGATAAAGCAATTGATTATTGGTATAAGTATTTTTATTCGGATGCCTATCAGATCGCATCTCGTTAATGCAACCCCTATGCGAACCCTTTGCCTGCCCTATGCCGCCGTATGCCGTAGAGGCCACTGAACCCACAACAGGTGTACCGTATCCTAGGTCAGTTCTCGCCATCTCACAGTCGAATCGACAAACTATCTTTGCCGTAACCACAGGCGCGACTTGTTGTACGCAACCAGCATGACATTCACGTTGGGAAAGTTTCGTGTGATAGGCGTACAGATGTTCGCAGTAGAAGTAGTCTACCAATTCAACCTCGAGATGATAATACCATTCGACGCTCCGTTGGCGCGACTAGATTGGCAGGTTGGCACTGACCTAGGATACGGGCACCTGTCCTGAAGTCGGTAGTCCTCGTGGCGTCAAAGAGTGAGTGTGGGGGTTGTGTTAACGAATTCAACTGCGACAGGCATCGCAATGAAAATACTACGAACGTAAAGGAGTTATCGCAGAATAGACAATGTAGTACTCATTGGCAAAAAACGATTCTTTTCCAGTTTTTTGGAGTAATTCAACAAACGAAAGTGATATTATAACACCCGTCCTTCTGTTACAGTTGACCAAACTTCCATCGGAGTACACACCTTTCCGCATAGGGAGGATTTCATTTCATTCGCAACGAACTAGTTCATATTGCAGTACTTAGGTGTTTGTAAAATTAGTTACATCTGGAGTTAACATTTTATATTACAAACGTGGTTTGAATTATATGATGACTTGTAAGTAAATACAGAGACCTGATCAATATCGATGGATACGTGCTTATTTTTAAGGAACAATTACAAACTATACGTGACTTAGACAATAAGTAATATTGTATCGATGCTGCAGCAATAAATTCCCAAATATACCATTAGGTAATCGCCTCATTCTTTTCTTCTTTTTCCTCCCTCAGACTCTTTATTTCAGAAACAGCAAAAAATGAGTAGTGAGATTTAGAGTTTCACAAACTCTAAATAACATAAGTATCTAGGTATCGCATCGCTGTAGAGACGTGCATTAAACGATGTCTGCATGCATGCTAGCTTGCTTACACACTGCTGCTTGGTCAGATGTTCTGCTGATACCAGGGTGATTTTCAAAGTTAGAGAAATTTTAAGTCGGAAATTACTCCTGGTATCAGGAAAACATCTGACCCAAAGAGATGTTCTAAAATTTTTGGTGGGGGAAAAGAGTATCGTATATCGATACAGGCATGCATACGCTGCTTTATGCACGTTGCTATATAGCTTATCTATATCAGCATTTTTAAGAGTTAGAATAATTTTCAGTCGAGAATCGCTCCTGGTATCAGGAGAACATTTGACCTGAGAAGGTGTGCTGAAATTTTCGACCGGAAAAAACAACAGTGTGTAGGCAAGCAAGCATGCATGCAGACATCGTTTAATGCACGTCTCTATCGCGATGCGATACCAGCTATATACTTACGTTATTTAGAGTTTGTGAAACTTTAAATCTTACTACTTATTTTCTACTGCTTCTGAAATAAAGAGTCTGAGGGAGGGAAAAGAAGAAAATAACAAGGCCATCACTTAATGGTATATTTGGGAATTTATTGCTGCAGCATCTATACAATATTACTTATTGTCTAAATTACGTATAGTTTGTAATTGTTCCTCAAAAATAAGCACGTACCCATCGATATTGATCAGGTCTCTTTATTTACTTACAAGTCATCATATAATTTAAACCACGTTTATAATATAAAATGTTACTGCAATATGAACCAGTTCGTTGCAATTGAAATGATATTCTTGCTACGCCGAAGGGTGTGTACTCCGATGGAAGTCTGGTCAACTGTAACAGAAGGACGGGTGTTCTAATATCGCTTTCATCTATTAAATTGATCAAAAAATCTGGAAAAGAATCGTTCTTCGCCAATGAGTACTACATTGTCTATTCTGCGACAACTCCTCTACGTTCCTAGTTTTTTGATTGCGATATCTGTCGCAGTTGAATTCGTTAAAACAACCCCACGCACATTCTTTGAAGCCACGAGGGCCACTGACTTCATAACAGGTGCTTGTACCCTAGGTCAGTGTTTGCCAACGAGGTGCGGAATTGTATCTCCATCTCGCTGTGGAATGGACGAATTAGTTTTGCCGTAAACATCGGTATATCTTAGGCTGAATTTTCATGGACAGCAAGTTGCTGCCATGTACCCGAACGCCGAATTAACTTATTAAACATTGAAATATTAAGAATTAGAATAAATAGAAATGAGAACCGTTGACGGAGACACGGGCATTTGACAATAGCAGTGACTTGCTGCTGCTGCAGGACTCCTTTTCATATGCAGCGGCAGCAACTTGCCGTCCATGAAAATTCAGCCTTATTGTCTGCAACTCGCATGCCGGCTGTATAAAAAGTTGCATAGAATAGGCGTACAGACGTGGAGCTGCGTCGACAAGATACGATGTGACAGTCATCGTAGTAAAAATATTCCGAATTTACGAACCTGTACGTCAAAAAATAAATGAAAGGAATAATTTGCAATGGGTGCATTATTTATTTTTAAGAAACAATTACAAATTGTCAACATCTGTGACGATAAATAATATTGTGTCGATTCAGCGGTAATAAATTCCCAGATTTACAAACCATCAATTATTTTCCACTTTCCCCTCCCTCTATTTCAGGTATTAAATAAGCAGGAGCCGCAATTTTATCAACCATAAGCATATAATAAGGCATTCTTATCCGTAAAATTAAAAATGATTATGCAAGATGTCCTAGTCAGAAATTTACGTTTGGATTCTTGTGTCAGCCCCGCCTTAGTTACATATAAGCTTTGTAGTCAGTAAACTTAGACCTTCTATAACACAGATACTATCAATCCCTAGAATAGTTGGTAAAGAACATTCGGCCCAAGATTTTCATAAAAAATCCATCCTGAAAATTTGATCCCGCCATACTGAATGACCGTCTATATTTTATATTTGCAAAGGAAAAGCAAACATACAAATAACAATATTTACAAATTGAACTGCTGATTGAAATATGAAGTAGTTGCTCATATTGGTTTATAAATGAAGAACTGAATTTTATAATAAGAATCTGAAAACCTATGTCAATGAACTATGATCACGCTATTAGCTCATTCCCCTAGTAATTCTTCAATTCCGTCATCTTTATCCGAACTCTCCTCTCTCTGAATGTTAATCTTATATCCTAAAGCTTCCAACAAATTAACATTGTAATAGTAACTTAGATTAATCCCTGGCACTAGTCGTTTCAATTCCTCGATAGTTCCACGCGCTTTTTCCGTCTCTCCCATGTTAGCGTAGTGTTGTGTTAATGTAGCAAACAAATCCCCGCGTCGCACGGATTGCTCCAAGTCAGTTCCTTGCAGATCAATTAACTGGCGAGCTTGAGAGACTGCTGCCTCAGTCTCACCATGTTCAAAGAGTCTTAAATAGAGAAATAATCTCGATTTTAGGTGGAGAATCGAAGACAAAGAATTATCCATCTTCGTTAAATATTTCTAATTAATTGAATTCGGACTGAAGACTTACTTTTTAATATCCAAGTAGCGTTTTATTGTTCCCATTCTATTGTTCACCATGTCGTTAGCTCTCTTGTGTAAATTCCTATCACGGGGTGTGGTAACCTTAGACAAGCACCTGCTAGCCTGATTGAGTGCATCGAATGCTTTTTCGTAATTCTGAAACTCGTCTATCTCGACCTGGGCGCAAGCAACGTAAAAATTAGCTAATAGATCCATCGCTTTGCCCTTGGAGTAAAAGTTTATAATGTTCTTCAGAACTTCTGGTTGATTTTGCCAGTCTAATGACTGAAGATAATTTCCAGCCATAATGTATATCTCTCTCTGTCTAGAGACTTGTGCAAAGAAACATATCTTCTCGGTATCCCCTGACTTCAGTAAAGCCTTCATTGCCCTCAGCTTGTTGCCTGCTTGTGTAAACTTTTTAGTAGCAAGATGGTAATTCCCTTGCGAAAATGCAATCTCTCCAATTTTTTCCAGCGTTGAAGTACGCAGCTGTTCTTTGTCCATATTATTATCTATTTTATCTAGGGTCAATTTCTCCGCCAAATCTTCAGTCAAAAGAATATTGTTATCTTGTATTAATTCCAAAGCTTCCATATAATTTTTTCCCGTAGCAAGTAAATCTACAGCTTTCTCTATCTGTTCATTCTGTACAAAATAGTCAGCACATTTTCTAATCAACGCTGGATCAGAATCCGCATTCACATCCATTGTTATCAATTGCAAGGCGTTATACTGTTGCGTTTTGAATGCCAAGTCTAAAGCCCTGTGCAGCATACCGGCCTTGTGGTATAACAAAACAGCTTTATCCGGCTGCTGAGCTTCCTCAAAATATTTAGCAGCGTCAATCTGCGCGTTACGTGGCGCGAGCATAGCCAAGGGCCACAATTCATCACTCATATCATTTTCCTGGAAAAAAAACAAGTCGATTGAAATAACAACTAGTGAAATTTGAGCTCCTCTGTATGTATCATCTCACTTTGCAGATGCGAATCGCATTGGTGTATGCCCTTGCTGCGCTATAGAAATGAACAGCTTGAGCTACATTATTTCTAGACTCGTGATGGGCAGCTAGATGATATGCAGAAGCTGCATGATTTGTTCTTGTAACAAGCTCAGAGACCTCGTTATCTCTGCGTAAGTAACAGAGTAATCTAGTCATGGCTAAGGTGTCGTTTGCGCTTTCGTAAAGCCTCAGCGCTGCTTCCATATCTCCAGTTGACTCTATGTACTGTGCATGCCAGATTTTGATTTCTCTGTCACAAGTAAACATAGATTTTATGATATCATTATTATCGCTGCATAGGTCCATTTCGGAAACTACTACTCACTGATCTTCTGAGTTGGATAAATATGTCTGTAAATCTCTAGGCCTTGATAGAAGCATACGTGGTACTTCGAATCTGTGGCAATCTGATTTAGTGTACATATCTATTGCCTTGGTTATTCTTCCCTCCTGTTCAAGCGCCTTTGCATAATTATAGTAGCTCGTCTTCTCTTGGATTTTATTCTCCTTTGCTGCGAGATCAATCGACTGCTCGAACTTATCCTGTGCCTCTAGCATCGAGCATAGGAAATCCAGTCTATTCGCTTCTCGGAAAAGACGCTCTGCGTCAACCTTCAGGGAATTAAAATGATTATTAGCGATTGTCTGCAAGAAAAGCATAGCTAGATCCACTCCTAATTCATAAAAGATATCATGGCAAACATATTGTGTATTAAATGGTGTTCTTCTCACATATAAGCCGAGTTGTACAGCTAGTATGCCGCACTTTGCATCTAAATTTATATTATCGTCCTGCATTGCTTCTCGCAAGGCTCTAGCTCCCTGCGCATGTTTCATATGACCTAAGCAGAGTGCAGCCATGTTGAGTTGTTTAGTTTTCACGCACATTCTTGCTAAACTTTTCCATATAGTTTCATTCTGAATTGTTTTTATTGATTTGAAGGCCTCGTCCATATTAGCTACGCTAATGTAAAAACTAAAATCAAGAATTGCTTTTTTGGTAACTGCATCGCATGTACCAAGTTCTTCAAAATCTCGCATCACAATGTGACGCACTTTGCTTTCATTGTCGAATGTCACTTCGGAATTCAATATTATTATGTGCGGTGTACAAACACCCAACAATCTGCAATTCTCATCCTTCACTGAACGGATATCTTGCACTACTATCCCATGATCTGGCGTCGTGAACATCGTTATCAATGCCACACTAGTTATTAATTCCTGTAATAGACAAAGTATCAATATTACATTTGAAATTCAAATAGATTAAAGGGATTAAATTGGAACGATGAAATAGCCTCCTAATTCCAGTTGTGGTTATACCTGTGCGGTAGTCGGGATGATTTGCGACGGTGGTCTTGAATCCGGAGTTTCTAGCTTTTGCGCACGGCAGACTAAAAGCCTTGGATCCTCATCGTCCCAACAATGTGAAGTGACCAATCGTCCTCTGCACTGCATAGCTCTGAAAATATTACCAGTAGAGAAAGTAGTTGAATATCTGTTTGACTTGTTTCTATTAACTTACGTAGATGATTCTCCATTCTCGTCGTCAGGATCGGCAAAGTTGTATTCATATATCTGATCGCTCTCAATATCCCAAACATAGAATATTGGACTGGGCATTAAATTAGCCATAGCAACAGTGATCGCGACGCATTTGCACTCTGAATTGCATCTGGCTTCAATAATTTCAGCGAAATCATCAATCGCTTCAAATACAGCTTTGGCTCTAGTGTAAAGCTTCGCTTCTCGTTTGCTCAGGTCCCAAATTTTCAAAACTCCATTCAACGAAGCCACGGTAAGATATCGGCTCGTTAGTTCCATCGTGATAGGCTCGCCCTCCTCGGGAGTTGTAGGCAGTGTTTGGTTCACACTACCTTCTACAGATCTGAGTTGAATAACGAGCGGAGTTAAAATGATCAAAGTGCTTTCATAGATCAGTATTTTTTCCGTATCGCAGCTGAAAGACCCAATCGCTGTAGTCGACAGAGAATTTTCTCTGCTTAATTTATACACAGCTACTTGTCTTCCAGAAGACACAGCCACGTATTCCTTATTGACTGCAACAGCCTGCACCTGTAGTTCAGTCTTTAAAATATGACTTTGATTTTGTGATTCGAGAAGGATTTGCTTGGGAGCTAATTGGCTGGCGCATATGTTGTCGTTGTAAGCAGCGCACATCGGTTGCTGGCGCAAAATGAAGACGTTTGTTATGCAGTTTACTACTAGAAGTGGATTTCGCAGTATCGTAGCACCCCAGGCTAGCTGTTTGACAGTACCATGTATCGTACAAGACTCAGGAATGATTGGCCAGCCGTTATCCTCAGCTTCGGACACCTTTTTATGCTTCCAAAGATAAATAGTTCCCAAATTTGTGCCCACTGCCAGCGTTTCTGCAAATAATATGAAAACAAGTACAAGTTAGAGTTGCTAAAACGCTTTTACAGTTTCGGTTGAGAGTTGAATACCATTATTCTTGCAGTATGATAAACTCGTGCAGATTTCTTGAGGCGTTGCTATACTTCCATTGCTAGAGTCCGGAGGAGATAATACATAAGTATCTCCCGTGTGAAGATCCCAACATCTAACTGCTAGCTCTCCCGTTAATACAGCCAGAGTATTTGTCCCTGACCAACAGAGAGCAGGTCCAGATCGAGACATGTCTGTTCTGCCGCTCAATTTCACCTATGGAAAGTTGTCAATGAGTTTGCAGCTGATGACAATGATCATCGAGCTTCTGAGATTTCAGTTTTATTACTTTCGTGAGCTCGGTGAGGTGACCGGTTATAGGATCGGCTTGAAAATGCCCGATATTCAATCCCTCGGTCATGATAACAACAGAATCTCTTGATTGATGGTGTAACAAACAGTGCAGGGTTGCTCCATCTGTGTTTAAGACCTCAATGCATTGCCCTTGACTGTCGACGAAGTAAACTACCCCATTCGAAGTACCAATATAAAACGCGTGATTGTCTCTTTGCGTAAGAACTGCCATAGGAGCCGCTGTTCTTGGACGCCAAGAGCTAAAGAGGTCTAAAGCTCTTTCGTCACCAGCTACTGCTGCCTTAGCAAGACCGCTGTAATAATTGAAGTTTTAGTTAAGTACAATGAATGACTTGAAAAAGAAATATATCAGGTTCTGAGCCAGGAAATTGATGATAATCATTTAGTTCAGTTGTGTAAAAACAAAAGCCATTTAAAAGCCAAGACAATGCTGTTTATTACCTAATATCAATGGCTGGTTTAGAAGGGGCAATCTTGAACGCTATATGTGTGAAGGAGTATTTTAATTCATGGTGAAAAACCATGAGCAGTTGCCCCCTTGGATCTATTTTCCATCCTATTAAAGAGCCGGCTGTATCAGCGGACACTAGTCTTCCTCCATGCTGACTCCATTCCAAGATTGTTATCGGATCTCTATGGGGCGTTACGATGACGATAAACTCATTTGTCCCAGAGTCACCGGGCCACACCTGTAGATTTAATTCACAATGAAATGAACAGATGTAAAATATCTGTGATTAGATAATTTCAGATATAATTCAAAATTATTTGTTGTAGGATATAGGCCACATCGTTCATCGAAACTTCTTCAAATCTGGAGAAAATATTCTACACCGATGTGGTTTCGGGCCAACTGACTATATTTGATAAATTCGATGTTTATATATGAAAATCGGTGATCCTAAGCTATTTTTTTGTCAACGTTGAGGAAGAAAATTGTGTTACATGCTAACTAAAATATAAAACTGACCTCATCTCTATATGTTATTGGTTTTGCCCGAAACTACATCACGTAGAAGATTTCCTCAAAATTTGAATGAGTTCCCAGGAACGACATAAGAGGCAACGTTCATAAAATCCAAAATAATTCTGACTTTAGTGGAAGAAACTGAGCGAATGCAATATTTCTTCCAACCGTAACAGTGATTTGAAAAAGGCTGATATTTTGATAGTATAAATTCCAAAAATTTCAAAAATATGCTCGAGTTTTTGCATACCCTTAATTCTCCGCTTTCCCATCCAACGGCCAACCAACGTCTATCATGATGCCATCCTAGGACGGTAACTTGGGCAACTGAATGTGCGGGTGATTCTACGTCTTGTAGAGGCTCGCCTAGGTCGTCATAGATAGTAACGTAGCCGCCTTTGTCTTGAGAGTAAGCAGCGACTGCTAGTAACGGAAAATTTGGATGCCACGAAGCGTAGGTGCTTATTGAAGCTGTTTCAGGATTTTGCACACGGGTATCAAAGTACAGAGACATGATCGGATATTTGGAGAATTAGTTTCGTTATAATTTAGGGCAAATCCTCAAGCTTAGGGCAAACATATATTGAGGGTAATTTCGGAGACCGGTTTCCGATCGCTGGAGCGCATTTTCCGCACTTTGTAGGTTAGGGTCTCGGTATTTGAAAGATAAGGTTTAGAATTGATAAATCTATGCTAAACTTAGCTGTTTTTATTGCTCGAAGTTGCTATTCTAATCTGAGTTAGTCGCGATGACGAATTCCTTGGAAAATCAATTCTCGTATCGATCGTTTGACAGTTCGTGTAAACAATGTTTGACGCGTACTTAAAGTCAAATTTATTGGTATTCTATTTATTTTCAATTCATGAGGATTTAGCAGCTATGAAAACTGTGGAATAAATAGCAGAATATGCTTAATCGAATATTATGATTTTTCTTTATCATATATCGTGTGTTGTGATAAATATTTAGTTTCGGATTTGACTAAAAGCGCGCAAGGCGGTATTTCCAGTTTGAATCAAAACTTCTTGCAACGATTTATTTTAGGGCCTTATAGGAGTACGTACATCTAAATAGGGGTGATTTTTGAGGACTGATATGTGGCCAGATGGTTTTTCAATCAATCAGATTTATCGCAGTAGATTGCACGTCTTTTAAAACATAATCAAACAGAACTTAGGAGTTGTTAGTCATCGGATCTCAGAGTAAGATGCAGTCGAAGTAAAAACACCCAAGGCAAGAATCTTTCAGATATCTGGGTCTCAAATTGTTCAGAAAACAAAGCACTGTTCAATGAACAGGCAACTTCATTTTGGTTGTTCAATTTTGAAGTTCACAATTTTTTTTTTCACTGTTTTTCAATTTTCTAGAACAAAAATTAACTCATTAGAAAGTTCACTGTTCATCGAACAAAGCTTTGCTTTCTGAACAATTAGAAACCCAAATCTCTAAAATCAGAGCATTGGTTCATCCAAATTCTTCCATTAGGTGTTTTTACTTTGACTACATCTAACTCTGATCCGAAATGTCTTACAAGTGTCCTGATTTTCACCTAATTTTGTTTCAAAAGATGGGCTAACTGCTGTAATAAAACTGGTTCCTTAGAATGAAAATTGGACATGTACTAGTCTCTCAAAAATTCCCCCTTACCCCCTTAAAACCAGTTAAGAACATGCTTTACAATGCAATTAATTAGATAATAATTGTTTGAAATCTTCTGAATAAGGTAAAAAATTATAGATAATGGAATTTTAGTAAAATCGAATCCTAATATCTTTATTGCAAAATGTAGACATCCAAATTTTGACAATACAGACAATTTACATCCCATTGAGAAATAATCAGTCCTAATGACTCAGATAAAACATGCTGGCTCAGTCTGTGTATATTTTCTAAAACGATTTTTTTTTCTGTCAATATGTTGATGCATGAGTTGAATAGGTTTAAATATAGACACAAAGAAGGTGGACTACTTTATACCCTGAGGTAGTTCTGCCTCTGATTGCCAGCGCTTGCGTCTGCAGCTGCTAGAAGCAATCTGTAACGTTCTTCCAAACTTCCAACAAGTATATCTAATTCACATTGTTTTTCTGAACTCAGAGACATTGACAATTCGCTACGCTGACCCTGGAGCTGAAGCTGCAGAGCATTGACTTCTATATCTTTATCCTGAAAAGAAAAATGAATATAAAACAAAAGCGGAAATCGATATCCACATTTGGTTGAAGAATATCTGCAACACATATTACATATATTTCACAACTGGGTAAAGGAAGAGATTTAATGATGTAGGATCAATTTCTACCCATTATACCTTCAGAATATGGTATATTCGTTTTTCATATTCACGGCTCAGTCTTTCTTTAGACTTATTTAATTTAAGAATGCCTTTTTTTAAGCTGGCTACTTTATTGACAAGAATATGGTTCTGCTTCTGATTAGCTGATTCAATATTTGCTCTCATTTTATTAAATTCTTGCTGCATTGTCGAGCACTGCTCCGTGACAATGGCTTTCAATTTATCTTCCTGAGAATAAAGTATATCACAAATTATTCTCAAGCGTAAAATAATGAAGATTAATCTTAAATTAAAGCAAGAACGGAAAGCATACATCGTCCTTCTTCATCTCGAAACTTTTCTGTAGTTTTTTCATCTCCTTCGTCAGCTTTTCAATTTCAGCATTCTTAGTTACTTCTACCTGTTCGAATTCTTGCTCCAATTGATTGAATGCTTCAGCTTCTTTCTGCAATTCGTCGTCTTTTTCTTTCATCAAATTTTCATGCTGCTGTTGTAACCTTTCTAGTCGTTCAGAACATTCAGTTTCAATTGCAAGCAGCTCTCGATCCTTTAATCATATGAAATTGACCATACATTTAGCAGAACTTCTTCCTCTTTCCATCACAATACAAACAACAATTATACCTTCGCCAGAGTAACTTTTTCCAAATTTTCTGTTAGCGTAACAACATTACTTTCCAATGTAGCATGCTTGGACTGAAATTCTTGCAATTGTGCATTCAACTCTGTGATTTGTTCAGTCATATCTTGTCTGCATTGCTCAAGTGCTTCCTCGTTAGTTGCTTCTACAGTATCTTTCATTTTCTGCACCTCCATTAATCTGGAGTTTCAAATAAGCAGTATAAAAATGTGTTGAAAATCTAAAAATTCAACCTATTGCCTCATCTCGATTACTCACTTAGCTTTCAACGTCGCAATTTCTGCAGATAATTGTTTGATAGTAGCATGAAGATGTGGAACTTCCTTAGCGGTTGAATTTTGTTGACAACGAATCAACTCCTGATTCAAACGTTCGTTTTGGATCTGTAGTTCTTTTACAATAGTAGTTAGAGTCTCAATCCTCTGTTCGTAAATACCAATTTGATTTTTTTCAGTTCTACCCGCCTCATGAAACTGGGAGGTAGTCATGCTCTTCGTAACATGACCACAACGACTTGTACTAGTCGAATCTGTCGGTGTTTTACTCCTGGTAAATTGGCATCGAGTACTCTTTACGTAAGACTTTGGCCATGCGCAGTACGGGATAGTGCTAGCATCGGATAGCTCGCTCCACGAGGAACTGGTGTTTACCTAAATTATACAATCTTTAAAACACGTATTACTTTGGATTATTTTTCTCCATGTACCATAGGATATGTTATCTGTAGTGCAGGTAAAGGCCCGTTTAGTGGTGGTTGACTGAACAGCCCTCCTACATGTCCAGATTCCACCTGACGGCACAACTCGATTAAATACTGATTTCTTAAGCCCCGCTGTGTCGAGGCATAACTCAGTTTGTCCAGCCAGAGTCTGCAAAGTTGTACATCCTCTGGTGCTGTGAGTGCTAAAATGTAGGGTCTGACTCGGGCTAAGGAGTCCTTGAACTGCTCATCTAGTTTCAGTGCCTCTTGTTCGTCACGTTCTCTTGGTCTAGACATGTCTGCTATCTAATACTCCATAAAATATACGAGCTAAATAAACGCAGACTTTTAGTCATACGATTCTACGAAATAATCAAGCGGCGTTTAAAGTTTTGAAATTTACTTAGTTTTTCTAATTTATACATTTTCATTTTACGCAATGTATTTACGATCGACAGCTAATTAATTTACACGTATATCATCAATGACTGTTTTGTTTTTCTCAGAACAATGACCACGCTGTGAAATTAGGAAGAAAACATTATGAAATATATTTTTTATCACATTTGTGCATATAGGATCATTCAAACAAAACCTGAAGAGTCTAATTTCTTGGATACAATTTCTGTAAACAGAATTCAGAAGTAAGTTTAATATATTGCTAATCGCGAGATCATAGCTTAGTTTTAAAAAACCAAGGTATTTTCATTAGGGAAAATTGACTGACTTATTTTAATCAAAAATCCAGTTTACTACCCCGTATAATTACATGATACATTACTTAGATCACGATCAAGCTTTGATTTGACTATTTTGTAAAGTCGGTACAGTTTTTTTTTAATTATCCACTCTTTTTTTCCAGTAGTAATCGATTAATCCATTTGTCTGTACTCCGGAGTGCCCCGGGCATTAGTCATTCTATAATAAAACAGTTGAAGATTTCTTCTCATTTTCAAACCCTGCAGCTCAGTTTCAGCTGATTTTCTGCGTCTTGTTTTAATTGTTTTAATTTATTTTTCAACGGATTAACATGTGTGCCAGACCATTCCTCGAGGGTTGGTTGAAACAAGATTGCTTCCATTTGAACTTTGAGATATCCTTCCAGTGACGATAGTTCCAGCAACAAACTAGAATCATTTATTTCATTGTAGAATTAGTGGATTGTACCTAAATTTCGATTGATACCTCCGGTGTTTTTCATTTTTCCAAATATATGGTATATAACATAATGAACCAAAACTCACTCGCTCAAAGCTGTGACCAGACTACCCAACTGCATAGGATTCGTATAATTGTTTGCAATTTGCCAAGGATTCAGCCAAGTTGATATTCTGTTGAAATATGAACATATTTTAAGAAAGGGGGACCGTTTTCCAGTGAAATATTCAGTGAAAAGTCTTAAGTCGAAGATGACTTGTGGTATAATCTTAGATCTTTGAAAATCGTTGATAGTTGTAATTTTTTAATTGATAATCAATTCAATCTGTAAATTGCAGCTTCCGAATTTTCGGTATATTTCAAACTTAAGTAGCCACGATCAACGTCAGGTGATTCTCTCTGAGACCATTTTCGGGCTCAAGACTTACTGATCGCTATCAACAACGTGATGAAACTTGGTCCTAAAATTAAGGAACCACTCGATTCCCACGGCGAGTTGCCATCCAGGAAATAGTAATTTGTTTGGTATCGGGGCTGGCCGTTGTTGCGGGATTATATGAAGCGGGTGATCAATGTATCCCAAGCTTTTAGCAACTTCCAAGTGTCTCTCTTCCGAATATCCGTGCAACCAGACCTTCAAACACATTACCAAAGACGGTATTGCTGTAGGCAAGAGCTCACACATTGTCGCATAGTGATCATACCTGCAATCAAGAATACAAACTGCTTACTACAATTTTCATACAAATAATTCATTTCTCTTTTTCAACAAATAATATTGTTTGTATTCATTGTGTGGCTTAAAAATCGATTAACTAAAGGCACCTGCCTTGACCAACCGGTAAATGCAGTCCCTCGGAATCCACAGAGCTTACTAACGTGAGTACTTAGCTCTTCTAGCCATCGTTCGTGATTACTTATATGATGTTGGATTACAGGTATGTGTTGACACGAGCCAGTAGCACCTTTGAACGCCGTTGCTGCCCAGACGTTAGAAAATATCACACTATATTTATCCCATAAGCCTGAAAATGACCAGCTAGTAAATAGATATACCTATCTATTATTACTCTTGTATTTGGTCTGTAGTTTAATATAGATCACTAATACAGGAATTGATTTTTATACGGATGATTATTTCGTTGAAAGGTAACTCACCAGGTGGCAAGCCGAAAGTTTCTCTAGAATTGTAATGCCAAATCATCGGTTCAACGTATTTTCCGATATAATATTCTGAAATAATGATATGATAAGAAAATTGATAAATATAAGCTCGTATTGAAACTCTTTGGCAAATAATCTCACCATTTAAAACGCTTAAATCAATATTTCTCAACATATCATCCCATAATATAACTTTTAGATAAGGATAAGTCTCCTGTACATATTGCGCAACGGCCAATATGTGTTCCAAGTACAAAGAAGACTTCCCATGTTTGTTAGAGTTGGCTCTTTTAGTACAAACGGAACATAATCCCATGTGCCAGACCTCGTCTGCTCCTATATGCAGATATTGTATGTCAGGATGAAACGAGACTATCTGACGTATCAAAGACTTGACCAATGGCAACGTGTCGGGATGAGAAGGACACATCGAACTTGGGAAGGGTTCAACCTCTCTCAGAGATCTCCACTCGTCGTGTTTCAACACAAACTGAAAAACAACACTTAGTGAGTTGTAATTAATGAAATACAAGCAATTCAGCTTATATTCTAAAATTCTATAAAAAAAATAAGTATTTCTATGCCTTTACCTCCATGTGACCGATGGTCTGAACCAAAGGGACTACGGCGAGTCCTGAATCTCCTGCAATTTGTAATATCTGTCTGGCTTCCTGAGTCGTGTAACCGTTCGCTATACTGCATGGACCGTTGCTTCCAATTTGAAGGAGTTCTCGATTGTAGGGAAAGGTGTCTTCCCATTCGATTAAAAGTCCCGTAGCACCCCATGACCGAAGTAGGGGAAATAACTGGTAAGGAATTATTTGTTTTATGACGATGACTCGATTTTATTTATCAATTATTAAAATACAAGGTATAAAAGTATGTGTGATAATTTTTTTTTCATGACATGGATATGATGTGGAAACATGCGTTTAATTTTCTGACAGCTGTCACAATCTTTCGAGGTAAACAAACAAGTGCTGCGCATATTACGCGAGTGTATATTTTCAATAAATCGAACCTTTTCGAAATAAGAAACCCGGGGCGGGGCACCCTTCAGGTCAAGGTGAACTAGTCTGTAACATAAGCGATACTCTTACGTAACGTATCATCTTTATTATTTGAAATAACTTGTGAATTATTGGATCTATGCCAGAGTAGCTGTGTTTACCTGTGTGAACCGAACGTCAGGGCGTCCATCTTTGTATCATTGATAATATATATATGTATATGTATATATATATATACCTACACTATATAGAATTATTCACATTGTTTTAACGTCTGTAGATATAATTATACTTGATAATAATATTTGGATGGTATATTTTAGGAGAAATTTATCATCGTTCTATTATTTAGAGGTTAAATTTTGACGAAATATACACGCGAAAGCACGTGGTCAAGTGTCAACTTAGACACTTACGGCGGTCACCTTGTCAGATAGTCAAATTAATACAACACGTGTTCAGTGTGTACTATTATTCGAATATATAGCGAGCAGGATTTTATGGACTTGTTTAACCATTCTATTATGATTATGTAGGTTCAAGCTTACTCGGTTCAATTTGACCAAGAATTCAAACAAGTATATTATAACATGTATGTAACGACCAAATGAATGCAAATAATAAATATTCTTATATCAAATCATTTTGTTATATTCATTTGAATGAAGAATTATTTTTAATTCCATACTAATAACGTATAAGGAGCATGTGAATAAAAAATTAGAATAAATAATACCGTATGTGTTTTTCTTCACAGGTCGATAACTCTCACAATATCAATAAGGCGATACAAATATTATCATTATTGAATTCAAGCCATTATTAAGAAATACAGAATCTTATTTAGTATTTTTTCAAACTCACCTGAATACACGTTTTTCTTTCATCTAAAATAGTTATTACAACTTTTCATAATTGGTAATTACAAATAAGAGATGACGATGGATATGAATACATGTACTATAGAAGGCAGAAACTGAGTTCATAATAAACTTATGGGATCATAGATAATACAAATATTACAATGGTCGACCAGAAATTTATTCAAATTATAATTTAATATACACAATTGGACGAAAAAAAACTCACCACATCAAAATACATAATTACTTCATCATCGTAGGTATTTCATTTGTACAAAAATCATTTGTTCATAGATCATAACGCAAGGTCAATTCCACAAACGAAGTGTCATCCTGATTAGGCATGTTGGCAGCTGGATAATAATAAATTATCGTAACTATTTAGAGATCACATAATAACTTATGCAAGCGTTAATATTATTTAAATATTAGAGAAAAGAAATGAAAAATTTCTGTTAAAACTTCAATGAGTGGATCAACCAGGCATATATGCATTATATGTGTATAGTTATATAATCGTTAGGGAAAGACTATAACGTTCGTCAGTGATATACAAAAATCGCATTCGGCAATTTAAAGAAAATTGAGCTAATCTTAAAAACTAACCTTACATTACCGGACGACAAAATCCAGCTGTATCATTATAAACAGGGCTTGGCTTGTCTCCATAAGGGCATAAAATAGCGGCAAATATATTTGCTACAGTTCTGGTATTTCATTCATATTTCATTAATCAGTTTCATTGTTGTTATCATCAATTATCAATTCATAGGATTTGTAAAGCAGAGGAGTATTACAGAGATAACTATTTTAATTATCTACTCTAAGACGGAGTTTTTAAAAAATAAAACAAAGATTAATAAAATAATATGAAAACTTTGTCTGTGATCAATGTTGCAGATCCCTGAATTACACATTGATAAATATAGGGAAAAAATTCATTCTGATCCATCGTCGATCCTACAGCAGTTCGATATACACGGATCCCAGATCCATAAACAATATTTGATTACAAAAAGTGTAGTAATATTTTCTGTAAGAGATTATGCTCACGGTATATTGAGATATTTTCTTTCATCAGCCGATAACTTTGTCCCTAATAATATGTCATGAAGGTAAAAATAGTATTAAGTAATTGTAGAACTAAAGAGTTATAAATTAATTATTTAAATAAACTATGCTCCTAATTTAGTTAAAACTAAAAGTGGTGAAAATATATCGAGAAATAAATACACAATTGATTTCAAACTGTTCGTTAAACTGCTCGAATAATAATCATATAGGAACGTTAATCAAACAACGCTGAAATATTAAATTAGAACATAGAAACCTATCTATAAGATATAATAATTCTAACGAACTTAATACCTAACTTTTGACTCTAGATCATCAGTATAAATAATTTAATTACATGATTTGGGTTTTTATACTTTGCTATTTCTTCCGTACTCTAAAATCTGCTTGTGGTAGAAAAGGAGATATCTAAAAAGAGAAATAAGCATAAATTTACTTCCTATATAACATACAGATTCCATATTTCAATTTCCTCATTTTCTCTCGAGTCTAACTCACCCTTCGCTCGTTAGAACATCCTTCAACTTTGCTCTGGTTATAAGATGGTCATCGCATTTGAACCATTGATCTCTCTGCTGTCTAATGAACGCCGTGTAATGTCCAGTCTCCAAAGATCCTTCATGATTGATAACAGCGAATAGAGAGTATCTATTATCACTGAAAGCTGTGTCTTCGCCATTTTTCGGCATGCCATCAACAGTGGCATTGTTATTACCATTTCTCTTATGGGACATGAAAGGAGTCATGTCTAATTGTTCAGGAAAAGCTATAAAAGTTGATATTTTTTTATCCTGAATGCTAGAATGCTCGAATCTCTTTAGATGAAAACTTGCTACAATTGGTAGCTGTTTCATAGTCAACTGTTTAGTGCTTTCTTGATAAGTTTGGCAATTACTACATTTTATTTTAGCGCTTGAACCCAAGTGTTCTGCTCTTGTAAAACGCTCTAGGCAGTCTAATAGCGAGGTAGGTGGGCCTGAACTATCAGGACCTGAAGCTCCAGCCGTAGGGCCCAAATCTAGTGATATATCCCAAAATGGATCAATAGTAGTCGATACTCCACTGAAAAATAATCAACAACATAAACACCGAGCAATTGGTTACATTTTATTAATGGAATAGTCATTTCGCTTTGCGTTCTTTATACCCATTTAATATTGATCCGAGAAAGTAGATCTTACTTGCACGATTGGCAGACAACGTCGCTCTGAAGTCCTCCGGTGAATATTTGATCTATAATACAATTACAATGGTGTGGATTGTCTTTGACTAAAATAGGGGCAGCTTCACAGTGCCTATGGAGAACGTCCAGTGTAGCGATGAAGAATTCGTGCGCATCTTGCTGTTCATATCCAGCCAAATGTCTGGCGTGTGTCCAGATTAGATGAAGAAGTTTGTGGAGCGTGAGAGGGGCCTTGCTGCCTGAATAAAATTCTTGGAAAAGGTGAGAGACTTCGCAAACTAGACAACGGCTTGGTTGCGGACAGTGATGTCTGTCCGCGAGAAAGTAATCTCGAAGTAGAGGAGTGTGGATCAATGCCTGCACTATGCAATTCATGAAACACGTACTTCCGAGGTTTATCAGACCTCTTAGACCTGGAAACATGTTTCCTTAGATTTCGAAACTTTGAAAAAAGACAAAAATTATCAATTTTACGAATCTGATTCAGGTGCAGATTCAATTAGGTGAAGATTCCAGCCGGGATATGGGATGGTAGATGCTAATATAATTTCTTGACCGTTTCTGGTAATCTTATCTTTACCTATTGTCGAATTTTCCACAATACGTCGACGACGTGGATTTTTTCTCAGCAAGTCTGCCTCGACTTGCGTAGGTTCCCATGCTCGATAAAATTCGCCCAAGCTAAGTGATCTCGCCGATTGGCTCCATTGTGATTTTGCAACTGCCGTTAGTTCCCTGTCGTATACATAGTCGCCACATTGAAAGCACAAAATGTTGCCGTAGCTCAGATCAACGGCTGAAATTTTCTTCAAATTTTCAAGTATTCATTTTTAGTCTCTAGGTGATGAAATAGGTATGAATTTCATTTGCTATATTCGCTAAAGATGATCCTTATCAAAATGCGATATGAAACATCAGTTCAGTTAAGAAATTGAATATTCAATAAGTTTTGATCTCCTGAATCGTGCTGATCGAAGTGTCTTAAGGATCTCAGTTTGAAATCCCGATTAAGACTCTCTTATAGGGTTTAACAGCGAACAGTGATGTATGTAAATGCTTATTTATCCTTTGAGTATGAATAGTCACCATCTATTTTAACATTGAAATCAGCTCTTGGACTCTCAACGATGTTTTTAGTCTCAAAATTGTTTTTTTTTCATTATTTTTCCTAACGGTATAAGTATAAAGACTTATATAAATTTGTTTTTTGTTCTATGAATAAATTCCTTACATAATTGCTGCTCTATTATTATATATCCACTACTTTTAGCAGCTTAGATCCTTGAATCTAAATACCACTCCAATCCAGAGTCTACATTCTTGTTCTATATAGCTACTGATATTACCTAGAAAATGTTTTTTCGTCTTGGCATGCTCTTGTATGTGGCCCCTCAAGTAACAGCCAAAAAATATGCAGTGTAGACACGAGTGAAGGCGATCCTTGTAACTTTTACATGTGTGACACAGACAGCTTACTGCCTGTAAATAAAAATGAGAAAAAAAAAACATAATTAAAAGGATTGTTAAAAGATTATCTAGTTTCAGTATTTTTCTATTATTATACCCATAGGTTCATAGATATTGAATATTTCTTTCATTACATCAACTGCTAGTCAGTTTCACAAACCGATTGACTATCGGGTGGATAAAAAATGTGTAAAACTGATATAAATTCCAAGTTTTATTATGGGAAAAAAAATTGTATCCTTACACAGAACTTTTATCGTTCCTTTTAAATTTTGATACGATAACAGATATTATTTTAAGTGATAGGGAAGTGAAATGAAGATACAAGAGTAATTATCATTAAACAAACAATTATATTTATTTAAACAAAGTTTTCGAGTATATAGAGTTTTTGGATTTACAATATTATGTGGGTGAAGCGATTACACAAGGTCTAATTATCGTGGAGCCGATAAAATAGAGGAATATTTATTATTTCATTTTTATAAATAATTGTATTATAGCTAATGTGAAATTGCGAAAAATTATCAACTTCCATCTGTTATAGTTTAAAGCTGTAATTCAGTGAAATTACGAACAACAGTAGTACTGCTTATTGCATGAATAATTTGAATTTATATAATCTTGTAAAGTGTAAAACTCGAGAGAAACAGTTACCTCCATATTACTGAAATTTCGAAATATATATGTTGTATGCCTAACTCGAACTTGTACTAATTCAGTCTCGAAATAAATACAAAAACAATCTCGGAGTATATCGTAAAGTTAATGTTGAATTATCGAAATCGTCCGTAAGTTATATAAGAATTTTTGAATCAAGAGATATATCTGGGGAAATATCATCCATATTAAATAAATAAAGAGCAGTTAGCGATTATACAATCGGGTATTGGCACAATGAGTAGAAATTTTATTGCGTAAGGTGCATAGATACGCGTATAGTATGAACACTGTGTCTTTTTCGAACGAATAATATACCGTAATGAAAGATAGATGAAAAAAACTTTTAAAAAAATGAATAAAAAATAAAATAAGAAGAATTGTTACGTAGTTCACCGCATCTGTCGAAGAGTGGAAAAATTCTAAATTGAAGAAACGGGCCGGTGAGAAAGAAAGAGAGAGGGAGAGTCTGGTCGGAAAGAGAAAGAAAGAAAGAAAGAGAGAGAGAGAGAGAGGGAGAGAAAGAGAGAGAAAGAAAAAGAAGAAATCGTCGTATTCTGTACAGCTAGCTAGACATATCGCTATGGAAATATTTGAAGAGCAGGTGAATACGGGATAAAGATTTCCGTGTACATGTTTATAGTTGAGTGATAAAATTTATATGATTGATGAAAATATTAAAGGTATCATTTTTATTGATAAAATAAAGGCGTGGAATACAGGTGACGATAAAATACATAAATCGGTATACGTAAACATAGTAAAAGTAAGAGAAGAGAGAAAAAAAAAGCCGTAACCATGGGGAGACGCGCCCATAAAAATTTTCGTTCGATTATTATTACTGAGAGGGATTTTTAGCACGGTTATATATATATATATATATGTATGTATATCGCCTGCTTGACATTGGCGAGAGATACGTCTACTCTCCGCGTCATAGATGAGATAAGTGTGTTAACATGTTCTCGTAAAAAAAAATTCTATCTTCTTCCTCAACATTTTTCTCTTCAAATTATCGAAAAGCTCCTTTATATTCCGAATCGGGAAACAAAGGCCTGACACGAATGTTACTACTACCAGTGCCGGGATACGCATACGTTAGAAAAGGACGGTACACTCTCCACACTCGACAAATGTGAATGAACAAGAGTGTATGAGTTTGAAAGTCAGGTCGAGTTAGGTGCCCCCCGAGCCTGTGACACCGCACGATCGCAGTCAGCGACAAAACACTATCGCGATCGAGCGTGTTTTGTTTGATGGTTCTGTCTGTCGTCGAGGCTTATTAAATAGTCGTTTTAATACCTTTGTATACTAGGTTGTTATTCAACGGTGGAATATGTCTGTAAATAGGGTATCAGGGTATATTCAATGTTTTTGAAGATGTGTAAAAAGATATGTCGCACCTTCCTTACGCGTGCCTCGGTCGAAGTGCTGGTCACAAAATAGGAGTGTATTACTTTGTACGGCTGTATCCCTTTTGCTGCTTTGAAATTATTCAAGTGTATGCAGCCATGATCGCTCATCTCAATATTGCGGTGTTTTTCTCGGTTCACCGACTGCTAACCGAGAAGGCGTTAATCTTACCGATATATACTCGAAAAACACGAATATATTAGAAACAATAAAATGAATTCTAGTCTCTAAGCACCACGGGGCGTAGCACGCTGGCTTCGACAGCGTGCGTGGCGTTGACATGGAAAGTTTATTGAGCCGTGATAAATCCAGCTCGATTTTAGTTAATAAAACAATGGAAGCGTCTCTTGATAACAATATACTATCGTTGGAATCAAGAAATTATCAATTTTTGGCCCACGTTTCGACACCCGAGAGGCAACGGACGCCAGCCGGTTACTGCAGCACCGGTACTCGTCGCCATCGCTCCCTCCGTCTCCATCTCACTCGCTCGTTCCTTCTTTCTCTTTTACTCTACCGACCCACTACCGACCCTATCGTCTTTCTCTTTCTCTCTCTTTCCCCTCCAACCATCGCGAGTAGACGACAGTAGCGTCCCCCTTGCGGGCACTTTCAAACTATCAAGTTCCGTACTACATGCGTAATCCAATCGACATAATATTTATTTTACACACATTATTATTCATTGACAATCATAATCAATCACAAAAGTATACAAATTAGAGTATTTCTTCTACATCCTAGGTATCCCATAGCTTAAATAGGCATTCCATGATTCCGATGTCGTCAGACGAGTCGACTAACAATTAGTACGAAGAATCAGCTGACTTGTATCTAAGCATTACGAACAATCTAATGTTGGATTGAATTCAACTGGAAAGAGAATCCAATTTGCCATTTTAAGGAGAATAAATCAATTATTGTCCGTAAATGCGATCGATATAATTTCTGTATTCATTATTATTATTATTATTATTATTTCCAATGCAATTTTTTATACAAAGGGCACCGGCGATACCCTGCCGAAAAATTCTGGTGGCTCGATACTGATCTATCCTTCCACCACCCTGTGCGGTTTTTCGTAACAGCTGCGCACTCCACACATCCACATCCTTTCAAAGTGTGGCTGTCGAGCAAGGCTTTGTGGCTAATGTGTCTGCAGCTTGAAATTTTGCCCTGAAATGCTCTGAGAGAATCAATTAGGAAAAATTTTTCATTAGATTTTTATTCAATTGCACACATATTAGGACTCGATTCGTTCGGAGTTGCAGCTTTTCGATACAGAGCTGTCGAGGAGCTTGGATTTCCCTCTGTTTATATTTTTGCGAAACTCTAAGTTATCAGTCAGCAACTGTTGGCAACACTGTTAATTATGAAGGTCACATGTTACCTTACCGACTGTAAATACGCCGTGAATTAACTCGGTAAGGTAATTCGTAAGAGGTGTATCATGCATTGTCGGTAAATTAGGCTACTGGTATTTGCACGACCTACCGCACTCGGATTTCTACGTGATATTTAAACATCAAGGTCCCGCGGCGATGGGATCAATTTTTCAAACGCATATAAGAACTATGACATCATCCACTACACGAGATTGTTTACCTTGTAGACCTCGTAACGTCATTTTATTGCTTCGCAATATACCTATACGTAACTGTAAGAAAGCAAATATAAAGCAATGAATATTGATGAATATGTATACTACCAGAATTGTGATGGAAATTTTTCCGCTTCTACGTCCCAATGACGTGTTGTATTTCATCGAATCGAACCATGAATCTTTACGCGGAATATTGAATTCAGATGACAAATTGATTAAAGAATTAGAATAATACCCTCAGGAGAGAGTTTCGTTGGAAAAGATTTTTCGAATCGTTTAAACAAAATCAACAATTCAGCTTGTTTTCACGATACTAATGGTTTTATTTTCGAACGAGCTTCTGTCGTTGCAGTAAAAACCATTCACCGTGGTTTGAATTCATTCTCATAAATCAAACATTTTTTATGCGACCCGTTGTTTGAAAGTTCACTTTTTGAGCATTGGATTTAGGCCGCAAAGTGACCAATTATTATAATTATCACGCATTACAAAACAAAATGGCTGAAAATGTCAAATGTCTGAGTCAAAATGTTTTGATACAGAAAAACGCAATAATACCAGTAATTTTAGAAACTAAAGTAAGTATAACACTTTAAGCGTGCGATTTTCCAAAAAGTGAACCTTCAAACAACGGATCGCATGAAATATTGTAGGTATGCGTAAGTCCGAGAAGTGTCAAATCCGGTATGGGTAATTTCCAAAATTCGCCTCTGAGTGTGTTGTGTCACAGGACACTTGGTCGGCTCATATTAGAAATAACCCATACCGAAGAGTGACACTTTTCGGACTTGATACATAAATAGCTATTATAGTTCCTAAACTGAGGACCCGAATTCGCCGGAAGACTTTCCCTGAATTTCACGCTCTGATTATAAGACCAACTGCCTTGATGAGGCAATGAGCTCGATATGATACTCGCCTATTTCTTTTCCTGGTTTTATTTTATCTTCAATTGATTATATTTATTGGAGTAACGGTCCCATGAGAGAAGCTTTAATTAGGGCCGAAACGTTAGGAAATAAAGATAAGTTTCGCATAGCGTATCTTCTATCAAGAATTCCTTATGTTGTCGATTGACGATTGAGTCTCTATGAATATTTTGAACTCTTGAACCGCGATTATGCCATACGAGATCTTACGCTTATTGAAGAGCCCGCAGTCTTGAGAGGTCGATTATTATTTCACCTATACTTTTAGATTCAGAATATTTGTTAAATCGTATTATTACGCAATGTAAGGAAATGTTAAAAATATATGCGAAGGTGTACAGGTACATTATCTGCGTTCAATTATTTATTGATACAACGTAATCAGTAATAGTTATATTATTACGAGATCATACAGAACATGAAATTATAAACTAAACATATAGTATTAATTATTAAAATTATTTTCACTTTTATTTCTTTGATTTCACATTATTATATTACATATATGTAATCTGTGACTATATACATAAAAAATATATTATAACTCTTCTGTGCGGGTTATATCAGCATTTATTTATATATATATATATATATTATAGTATATGTATGTATGTACTATTTACTGGCTGGAATTATCGTAATATAAAACCCTACGAGGATGGTAAATTCCACACCACCATAACTATCACAAATATATATTTTAACACAATTTTGCGCTCGTTTAAACGCCACTATAATATTGTTATGCCCAGCTAAGCGAACTTTCCCGCATATAAATTTCGCAAAAACATCATATCGGTTCCTACTACTGAATTAATGATTATCGACAACTATTGATAGTGTAAGCGGTGGGAGAAGGTTGGACAATCTGCAGTATCAAATTTTAAGACGATTGTATCCCGTGATTTCTTCATTTATTTCCATTCAATTTTCTTCTCTCTTTTCTCTTCTCTACGATTTTCTAATTATATAAATTCTATTGTATAAATTTTTGACTGGTATACGTATAATGCCTATCGTTAAATCGATTTCCTAGTGTAACTCGAGTCGTCGGCTTGCTATGCATGATCGAATCGGAATACCCTCAAGCTTCATTTTTATTATAAATATTATTACATCGCCCGTGATTAATGCGTCTGATTGTGATTAATGCGTCTGATTATATTTTCATAGAGAAAAGATTACGCTTCTTAAGAGCCCGTCTGTGCGTTCATGTGCTTTTTACAACTGGCTATGCCTTGGTGTACGCGGTATAGGTATACGACTGATGAAGTCACCTGGCTAAGAAACGCGCATATTACTTTTACCTGTGCGGTATATATGCACCAATCTACGTTGTTAATTCGTACGTGGATGGTTTTTTCTTTTATTTCTGACCGTGAGTCGCGTGTACTATACACATCTATATTAGTCAACATTGTACTGACTCGGCGAATAAGTCGCAACGCGTGCATATAGGTATACTATCTAGCACGTATGGATTTACGGCCTGGGAACTCTGTGCAAGTTACGTGAATTATATACAGTAATAATTAAACTCTCTGTAACTGTTTCCCACGTCCCACCCACACATTCATTTCGCGATTTGTATTATTTATTTTTTCCGGTTAGATGGATTTCTATGTCTTTATACATACAACACTGAATATTGCAAAGATGTATTTTCCGATCTTTATTAATATTATCATCATTTTTTTCTTTTTCTTTTTTACCGCAATTCGTTAATCATAGACATAACTATTTCTTGATAAAGCGAAGTTCTTCACGGATCGACGAATCGCGTCAAGCTTTGATTTTCGTTCGTTTTGTTTGCGTAACACAGACCGTAAACTTGATTATTGTTAGAGGGTAAAACGGACGTTGTATATGGTTAGTGCGCGTGGACTTTCATTGGATGTATTATAAAGATGTATAATAAATAGATATTTATGAAATTTTATAGAAAATTTCATTAACCGCATCCTCGTCGTGTTATAATATTTCGATAAATTATTGGATGAATTCGTTGCCTTAATAATTCTATATTCTTAGCAAGCGATAAAAAACGTTTATTGTGCAATTCTGCGTGATTTATGCGATGAATTTTTCTATGCCTAATTTTCTGCCCATCTAAAACCTTACAATACAAATTTCCAGTGTTCTTATTTCCCCAGTACGGTTCGCTGGAGACTATTACCGTAAAATAAGGCGGTGTTTATGTAAGGCAACTGGTAGTTACGAGGTTTACTCACATCGAAAAGGCCACCGTGAATAAAAAAAGATCTTTTCGATCTATAGTAGCTCGTGCACGGCGCACAAGGCTACGACAAAAAAGGTAGAAACTAGACACAACAGATCTGAATTTTACCGCAGGCAGAAAGTTGAGTTTTAACTAACTGTAATATCGGAGTATGTGCTCGCTCGATTCGCTTCTCAAAATTAAAAATTCACCATTCCAGGTGTAAATGGGATTTTAAACCTTGTCTGTCTATCAAGGGGCTAAAAGTCTGAAACATGATGAACTATTTTGGTGGTTTTATTCTACTGACAATAAATACCTGGACGGGATCTTCTCGTTTGTAAAATACCCATTAAAAATCCAGCCACAATAGTTGGCAATAGCGGCTGAACAACTACGTGTGTGTCCAGGAAGAATGTTACTAAATGGGGATATACCTAACCGCAGGCAATAAATGAACAAGGAATGACTTTGAGGAAGACGAAAAATGGAGCTGCATAGATTCTCTGCTTATAGGTACATTATATCTATACATTAGTCAAAGTGCAAATAGGGTGAAATTTAGGCTTTGCAATTGAACTTGTTGCTCTGATAGTTGTACTTTGACCGTGACTTTATACACATTCTCTAACACGGTTGTATTTGTGACATAGAGACATTACATATAGTTATAGTTATACAAAGTTCGTGAGATATATTGCAGTTTTTTTTTTTCTTTTTTTTTTTTCAAATATTTAAAATTCTTTCACAGATAATTAACGGGCGAGAAATACGAGGGTGATGGTCAAACAGCTGGACAATGCTAGATTGATACGATCCGCAGCACCGGTGATTACCGGAAGTTCTGGGGCTGTACCGTTCTCAAAGTATTGATAATTCTTCGCTGCAATCGAGCTGTGTATCACCCTGTAACTTGGTCGTGAAATGTCAACTCTGTCTGTGATGAAGTTTTGAAGAGCGTTCGTGACGCACCATAACCAACCTCCTTCGTCGATTGCGAAGGTGTCCGGCCATTGCATGAGATCATGATCCCTGGAAACCGTTCTTATACCTGTAGTCTGTACAGTAGGATATTTCGTTGTTTCCAACATGCCGATGGCGTCGTCAGCCAAAAGTCCCAAATAAAGAGAGCCTTGGTTAGTCATTACCATACCATCCGTCTGCGACTGTTTTTTACCAAGGTCTGTTATGTAGTCTGTGACATTTTTAAGTGTTGAATTTTTCAACGCTGAAACTGGGATGGAATACACGTGGAATGAAGACAACGGCGAGTAGTACACCAGTCTATTTGGTCCTGGGGGTGACAGAGCGATACCGTCGATGTTCACGGGCTTAGTTATCGGGGTACCATCAACCATGAAGCTTATGGCCTCAGCCTGGGCTGTCATGGAGTCGTGCCTGACCTTCCAGGAGACGTTGTTGCTCAGGGAGTAAACTATGATGCCAGGATCGACGCGTCCATTGTCAGTAATAAAAGCCATACCACCGTCCTCGTGATCGAGAACTATGTCATTCAGATAGGCAGAAGTTTTGGGCGCAACTTCATTTGGAAATACATAGTTCACCAGAACCGCGCCATTGTTTTCCAAATCCAGGATGACCAAACGTGGTGGACACTCTGTGACTGGTTTTTCGTTCATTGTCTCGGTTCTCCCCGTGTCCAAGACCCACATTCTACCAAGTGGATCGATCTCCATACTCTGAACGAATTGTAAGGCGTTGCAGTCTCCGAGGGTTTGCATTTCCCAGGTAGGATATGGGTCCAAGGCTGGATCGGTAATATTGAGATATGGGTGAGTAGTGTTCTTTTGGGGTGTTGCCGAGGTCACGGCCAAGGTAACCGGTACCCCGCTCTTCCATCGTGGTATAGTCAGATACATTTTGTCTTTCCACAACTTTATTCCAGCTATTGCATTGTTTGCTTCGATGTACTTATGCTCCTTTTTAGCCTGCTCAAGCTCACTCGACGAGGGCCAATTGTACTGGATATAATTCCACTGAAAAACCACCTTGAATGGTTGATGATTACTGGCAATAGCTATCGCCAAAAGAGATGCTAGTACCGTGAGCTTTAGCATTTTCAAAATCGTACGTTGCGATAAAGTCGGAAATCCTGGATTGGAATATATATTTTTATTTTGAAATTCAAGTCAGTCAGAATCTCTCACACAGAAAATTTGGCCATCTGCCTCAAGCCCGCACCATAAACTAGGGTGAAAACTCGCGGACACTTGTTCCTCGAGCTGTTGGATCTCTCGGTTTAAACTTGGTCGATTCTATTATTAAGCTTGGTCGTATTTTCACGGGATTTGCACCGTGCCAACTGTTACTTTAAATGTGCCTGCACCGACAGTTTGGATTGCAAATAGGAATCCACAGGTAAAGAGAACTATAATCAACGATGTCCGTCCCAAGTGGCTTCCGCGGTTTAACTGGCGAAGACGGAGTGCTGGACGGTTAGCTCTAGGCGTCGTCGTTTCTGATCATCTCCCCACCGCGTTTCGTAGTTTCGCGCCCAGTGGTAAAGTCTGTATAAAACCAGGAACCAGATTATGCAAACTGCTACGGCCTACGTGAATAGTATCTCAAACCCAAATCCTCATTAGTCCTTTCTAATTGTTTGGAGACGTTGCCGTTTGACTTTTCCAATCAATTTAAATTCAAATCAGAATCAAATTACAACTCTACTTAGTTCATAATTTCATTCTATACCAATCTACACCGTCATTAAAGTAAGTGGAAAGATGAGTATACCTGTGTCACGCACTGATACCGCAAGACATGTGTGTATATAAAAAACTTCAAATTTCATTCTGAATCCTTTTTTCTTCCTGAAAATTTTATATTCGCAAAGTTGATTCGAAGATAGTCTAATGTTACTTGTCTTCGTATATTATACAGCTGTATCTGCATGAAACGATGGTAACTCCACTATGGCTTAACCGACTCGTTTGTAAAATGCGTGTCATTTAATTACTCGGTATAGTCGGACGGGCGTCGGTCAGTCATCTGGTCGTATTCTAGTGATGGACTTGTTGGATGTTGGCTCGTTTTCTCACGCATTAATATGACGCCATGATTACGAGCGAAAATTAATCGGAAAGCGAAATCATCTCGATCTTTTATGCCAGAAGAAAATCTTGCTGATGTTTAACCGAATGAATTGTTCGTGTATTTTTCACATGGGAAAATTAATCTCCATTACCTGTAACGCATGTCACTCCATAGTTTGTTGGCAATTTTTCTGTTTAAATTTGCCTAACAGATTCTGAAACCAAAATTCACCGTATTCCAGACGAGTTTCTAAGATTTTTTTAAACTCACTCTAGAAAAATCTCAACTTACGAACTCTCCGAGAATTTTTCACGGGAATAACGTTTGAAGAAAAATTCTGAGAACAACCAGCTCGACGAGTTACTAACAAATATTGACCTTCTGTGAAGAGTTCAGACTTTCTCACTGATGTAGGTATTACAATTTCGAAGTTCGTTACATGAACGCAACTTTTATTCTGTTTCATCCGGAACAATCCGAATTGCCAGACTTGTTTTAGAAGTATCCTTTCAAATTGCATTTGCAATTAGCAAGAGTCGAGCGAAATTCAAGAGAGTCGCGAAAATACATGACCCTCGCAGTGCACTGTACATACATAGGTGAATTTGAAGATATGACATATTTCCATCGATTTCCGCGATCGTAATTGCTCCCTCGTTGAAATAAGCGCCGCGAAATTCCATGAGATAAAAATAATAAAAACTGGTATACTAAAATAAATTGTCTGTATCTGACAATGGGCTGGAACTAGGTTGAATCAATTTATCTACGGAGAGACTAGCTGTTTCCCGCGTTATTCCACACTCGAGGTATTAATTAGCTAATTTTCAATAACGCCATTGCGCACACTGGAGCATTCCTTCGGGTTGGAATTAATCTCGATTAAAATTTCTGGCCAATTCCTGTACATATCATAGTGAAACATGAATCACAATGTTCTTATAATTAATAATCGTCTATTTAGCATATCGTGTTGTTATTCCACACAAGATTCTTGCCCAACTTCCCCTATGGCGACTCTGAGTACAGTTATTCGACGGTACTGGTCTCGAATAACAATTTTTCTAGATTGTCTTGATTATTCCACGCACCCATTTCGGCTTACATCCTAAATTATAAATCCAATCTTTGTGCTTCTCGATGTTGAGTACGCGAAAAATATGCCATCGAGTACCTTAAAACTTTAGCGAATTCGTAAACATCGGGTCTTCTCACTGTTCGCCACTTCCACCCACCCAGAATATATGAGAGAGCCGAAATTCGAGACTGGGAATCCAACACCCGTGGTTCCGGTCGCAAATGAGGTTCGTCACGATGTATGCTCTGTATTCGTATACAAACACGTATCACAGTTTGTACCCATTACATCATCGATCGATTTCTGTAGCCGATGTTCTTGTACACACGCATGAAAATTTCCGAGGACTTAGGCCACGTGATGGAATTAGCTAACCGTACGTATAAATATGATATGAATAAATAATTAGTCAACCATAACGTGCTGATAAAATTAAAAAGTCGGGCATGATCATATTATGCGATTTTTGAGGCACGAAATTCGTCATTTTTGGGGTGGAATGCATGGCGAAATGCCAGAGGCTAGGTTCATCTCGTGACATTTCGTATATATTTTGCGAAAGCTAGATGTTTAATACTTTCAGCTGTATTCCATCAACACTATTTTTATATGATCTAATGGTAACGACCTTGCCGCAGGAAGTTAATGGAACCGGCTTTTTTGCGACAATCAAGCCCCAACGAAATTCTGAGGAATAAATTCGCCGGCATAGAGCTAGGCTTAAGATTGAGTACGAACAATATACCTCCAGTTCATACCTGGTTACATGTAATTAACGATAAATGCACTACGGAGTTTCTGTTCAACTATATCTACTGCAGTCTGAAATTCATTATGATACAGTGAAACTTGATGCATGTTTAATGTGTCGAGTCCCTTCACTTATGCGTACGTCACATGTGTGTGAATGTACATTGTGCTATGGATGACAATGCCCATTGTGTCCTCTGCCTTTGTAAATTACGTTTGGACATATACGTATACCTGCGAATTACGATCTGATCTTTAGGCATGTAAAGCCGAGCTTATTGGGCCGCACCTTCTCTTCCCGTTGATCCCGTGTCCTACTAATGTACTAGCACGCTGTCTCCAGGAATAGACTTGCCGACGAGGACTCGATCGATAGGAAAAACGAGAAAAGAAGGCTAGACATGAAATGGCACAGCCAAATAAGGCCTAAACGTGATTCCCAGCACCTATTCTTGTGGCTGTAGATATGCTGGTGTCAAATAATGTGAGTCTACGAATATCAGCATACCCGCAGGTATCAAATGAGGTCATGTCGTGCTGGGCTCACGCACATCCTGCAATCACAAACGAGCTTGAAATATGAATGTAAACTAGTTGCGATTAATTTGTAAACCGTGTGATTTACGTAAGTTTAGTTTTCAGGTAATACGCCTACTTGATCATCGTAAATCCTTCGATCAATATCCGATAATTATTAGCTCAGGGTCAATGCCATTTACGTCGAAGGTGCGTCACACCTTGATTGCAAAAACAGTGTAGTAATCCCGCAGTGTCGACGTTACCGTAGACTCGTGAGGGGATTTGGCTATCAACATTTGCTGTAGCTATTCGGATTGCGAACTACTGATTTTAAATCTCTAATCTACCTCGGCCAAACCTTCCGGAAGCTTAGCTTCCTGCAGTGATTATCCTGAAGACTCTGATTCGATTATCTTTAGATGTGGTAGTCGCCGCTGCGATGGGCTTGGCGAATGAGTAAACGTTCGAGGAGGTGGAAATAGAACGAAAGCTTGCTTTTGAATTATTAATAGTAGTAGTGGTATTATGGAAACGAGGCGAGGTCGTACCGAGTTGGGTCATTAGGCTATGAGGAAACACCAGCTTTGAATGAAAAATTTTAATAAAATCCTCACAATTAACCTTCGGGCTTTTTTAAACCCTGAATAAGGTCAAGCATTTTTCAGCTCCGCATGTGACACAGTGTAACGCGATCAGACCCCCATTTGATATAAAAAAATGTGATAAAAAACATGTAGGCAATCATTTTTCGTAAGTTAAGACCTATATGGTTGGTTCCTTTCAATCACGTTTTAATCAACAAAGATTTAGTGATGAAGGTGTGGCACGAAATGGAATTAAGAGGATTATCTTTCCTTTACAAGTCTACTGGCGACTAATGGAACTGAGAGGTCACAGTATATCTAGGAAATAAACCGTGAAGGAAATGAAGAAGGGTAAAACCCGAACTGGGATCAGATCAAGTATACGATCTGTATCCGTCAACAGAGGGAAAGTGTTTCGAAATTCTTAAAAAGCTTATAAAGAAGGTTGAAAAAAGAAATAAAAAATACAAAAAATGAGGACCACGCCCCTCGCTATGAGTGTGAAAATAATTTATGGCCATATTAGCGAAAATCATGTGGATTTTATTGTATCCTTCGTTATTTTTTCACCCGAATTGTATACTTGTCGAGGTCAAACACCCCATATTTTTATATCCAGAAAAAGTTCGTTATCTCGACGTCACTGGAAGTATTTTCTCAATGGCCGCCTGCGCATAAACTAATTCGCATAAAGCTAATAGCGATCACTATCGATTAGCCAATCGATGCATATTCGTTCCTAAACATAAAAAACTGCTTTTGATTGACCGAAATCTTTCCGGAGACGACTCCGCAAAATGTGAACTCGCATTTCGCGAGGTGAAAAGATTCACTCGCAACGGACGAGGTCTGCTTTCAATGTGATCCTAAATAAAAACGCAAATTAAGGCCCAGCTGTGCTAAAATTTTAACAATCTGCGAATTAACTAACCGACAGTCCTCGACGATTTCGTCGTCATGAATCATCGAAAGCTTAACTCTATGGGTGCCACATAGGACGAAAGCACTTGTGTAGGTCAGGCGTAAACGTTGCTGAATTTCATTGAGCTAATCAGATAAATGCCGATTGACACATACATCGCGAGTATGATGATTCACCACCGGGCTTTTTAATCTTGACTCATCAGTAGAGGGATCTATGTCCTTTTTCAATAGCAAATTTCCACGTTTTATTACATAATTAATCTTGGATTGATATTTTTCGTTTCGGAGAATATCGTTCTTTGAATAGTCATATACCTCGTAATTAATCTTTCTTCGAATCGGTTGGCTCAATTTAACTGCAGTAGATCCCCGATTCAGTGCGATAAATTGTCCGATTAATTTCACACAAAAGCTATAACTAATTATTTAATGAAATAAAAATGTCATTCGTCAGATGTAGGCTGAATAGAAACGACAGTGGACCCGTATTGTTCGCCAAACAAAGCTAAAAATAAATATAAATAATATATACCCGACTACACTACATATGACCCACTCTTAGCCAAGTGGTCTGTTACGTCACGCAATACGATGTTTAACGCAATAAAGTACAGAACTATGAGCCCTGAGCCTGGCATGATATCGTTAGCAAACGTACCGTGAAGGTCGGTTTACTGTTGTTATTCTTGTTCAACAGAAGTTACGCCTTATTATAAATAGCTACGAAATCATTTCTATATATTATATATAAAATCGGAAGGCTGAAGAAAAAAAAAACCCTCAATCCTTTTCGAAAATGATTGTTTCTGTGGATATTTAGAATGCAAAGTTCTCGACAACCTCGGTTTGAATAATAATGTCAATTTAGTATCTCGAGGCTATCTACTTGTCCATATATTGCTCGTTTATCCCTCGGAAATAAGATACCTTATGCAATTGAAATGCAGTTTATATGAGTCAAAGACAGTGGCTGAGTGAGTCTTGTGAACGTACATACAGCAGCCAACTACTTGATATATTGTGGTAAGTGCATATCTCTATATTCCTGACACGTTTGCCAGGACAAACGATGTTACCATGGGTATATGAATATGTATGACATTCATTACTATCTTTATCTTCAGCTATATGAGAGTAGGTTAAATTTTTCCTGATAATCCCGAGCTAATTAGGCAACATAAGAACTCGTAGCATTTGCAACTAAACGATGAAAAAGAAAACGTATCACTTAAGATATTCAACAACGCTCTAAATTTTGTCGTTAATTACAATTGACTGATTAATGATACCCGCGGGTTTGAGAAGATAGAGAAAATCTAGTTTATTGTTTTCGAAAGGCAAAGTACCCCGACATGAAAACCCAGTATGATTAAACCGGAGTGGGTATATGTACTTGTAACGTATACTCATCGATATCCTATATAATTAGGTAATCATTATGAATCGGTAATGTTTTATGACCCAAGTATATGAGGTGATTGGTTTCTATAGCCGCTGAGAAGTGATGTTGAAAACTGGGGAAATGTATAGTTCTAAGTATTTGTTAATCACGCAATGTCTGACCAGTGGGTCATAGGCGCAATGCTCTATACAATAAGGTCTCTGAAAATCAGGGCGTGCCCCTAGTATCGGAAGTATCTCCGATACAATCATTCCAACGTTGAGATTGATTGAACTCATTAAACTGACTAACCCACAGTCAGTTGAGCCAGCAGGTCAAAAGGGTGATGTCAAATCACAAATTTTCTATATATGTACTACATGCATACCTATAATCATGTTGCTTCACAGTCCAATTAAACCTATGAATTGTAATTGATGGGTTTGTATATATCCTCACTAACACACAACCCTCTCATTCATGGGAATAAAAATTGAAGAATGATCGAATCGATCGCAATATTGAATCCCTAATTCTCGATGCTGATCAGGGCTCATCAAGAGCCTCACTGCCGTATAGAACAAATGTTAATGTTCCTTTCGATATTAGCTCGGTAATTTTAACTACCAATAACATTACTGAAGTAACAATCTGAAAGGTTGTACTGCTGCACTCGTCTGAGTATAGCCCATTTATCTCGTAGAAATGTAACACCGAATCTTAGCCGATCCATAGCCAGCTTGAGCACCACAAACAGTGGCTGAGTCTTCTGCGGTTGCTGGATGAGCTGGTAAGAAATGCAACTCAGGTTTTTCTTGTTAATAACCAATCACTCGCGGCGTCATTTTACTTCCAATGAAATACCATTCAGAAAGAAATGCACTTCATTCAGATGTCTGATGTGATAAATAAAACGCACATTAGTAGCTGTGGCTAATGTAGGAGCAGCACGAAATCTATGCGCAACTCACTAGCTATTGTGGTTTCCAGCCAAATATTGCGAACGACATTTCTTATCAGGACGTCAATCGGGTATATTACAGGGTCAAACACATCTTGACATACGTATATTTAACTATGGTTAACTCAAATCTAATTCCGATGTTGAATAAATTTATCGAAGCGTGATTGAACGAAATGCAGATTTATTAAACGATATAATCATTTTAATTACCAAAAGGTTTAACATCAATATTTGTCCATCAAAGGTGTGCCCGATTTCTAATGACCTTTCTTTTACCGTTAGATAATTGACAATGATGCCTGTAGAAAATTTGTTACAAAAGAAAGACGTTTTTATTACGATTAGATGTAACATGCAAGTACATAATACTGCAGAATAAGTAGACATATGAAATCTAGAATTGCATCCGAAACGATACGAAGCAGTCTCATCATCGATATCAAACATTCGTACTCGTATAATTATATAAAAGATTATAGAATTGACAGTTTTTCTTCTTCACGGATAATTAACGAGCAAAAAATCCCAAGGCGATGATCATCAAGCAGCTTGACGAAGCCAGGGTGATTCGATCGGCAGCCTTGTTGGCTACAGGAAGTTCTGGTGCCGTGCCGTTTTCGAAGTATTGATAACTCATTTCCCCAATAAAACTACGTATGACACTGTAGTTAATGGCAGATGTATTAACGCGGTTAGCAAAATAGTCCTGATAACTGTTCGTGACGCACCATAACCAGCCGTCTTCGTCGATAGCAAATGTCTCCGGCCACTGAGGGATGGCATGATCATCGGTGATTTTTTTTAGAGTGGTATCGATGGACGAATTATTCCTTGAATCCCATAAGCCGATTGCATCGTCAGCCAAAAATCCCACGTAAAGAGAGCCTTGGTTTGTCATCATCATACCACCCATATGTGACCGCCTTCTTCCCAGGTCGATGACATCCGAATTATCGATTCCTTTCACTGATGAGTTTCTCAAAACTGTTACGGCGATGGCATACATATGGAAAGAAGACAATGGCGAGTAATATAGCTGCCTATCAGGTCCTGGTGGCGACAACGCGATGCCGTCTACGTTTGTGGGTAAACGTATCGTGGTGTTACCAACCTTTATGCTCACTGCCTCCGTCTGGAATTTCATTGAGTTGTGCCTTACTTTCCAAGACACGTTATCCTTCAAGGAGTAAACTATAATGCCAGGATCAATGTCCCCGGAGTCGCTGATAAAAGCCATACCACCGTCCTGGTGATCGATAACGATATCATTGAGGTAGGCAGATTCTCTAATTGCTGTTTTATTAGGGAATACGTATGTTCGTAGGATTGCACCGCCGTTCTCAAGATCCAGGATGACCAAACGTGGTGGACACTTCGTGACTGGTTTCACATTCAAAGTCTCTGTTCTCCCCGTGTCTATCACCCACATTCTACCAAGCGGGTCGATCTCCATGCTCGGAACGGATTGGAAGGCAGTGCAATCGCCCAGGGTTTGCATGTCCGAGTTTGGATAGGGAGCCAACGGTCTATTGTAACCATTGAAATTCGTATCGGTAATATTTTCCAGAGAAATTACAGCCAAGGTAAATGGAACGCCACTTCTCCATCGTGGTATCGTTAGGTACAACTGATTTTTCCATACCTTTACACCAGCGATTGAATTGTTCGCCTCAATATACTCCTTATTCTTTTCAAACAGCTCTAATTCAGCTTGCGAAGCCCATTCGTACTGGATAGTATTCCACTTGAAAATCACATCGAACTGTAAGTGATTGCTGGCCACAGCGATCGCCAGAAGACAAACAAATACCCCGAGTTTTATCATTTTATTTTGGACTGTGACTGACAAACAGTTTGCAGTTTCACTCTCGAGTCGAGTAGGTATTTTCCGGCGGTTCTTCGTTCTTGAAGTAACCTTGCATCAGTCAAGATCGACTCACATCGCGAATTTAGCGACCGGCCTTAAGTCCGCACTACAAACTAAGATGAAAATTCTCGGACACTTGTTCCTCGGGCTGTTGAATGTTTCAGTTTCAACTTGGTCGATGCTATTATTAACTTTAGTTATATCGTCACGGAATCTGTACCGTGCCAACTGTTACTTTATATATGTCACCAACACTTTGATATTGTATATAGAAATCCACAGGTGAAGGAAACTATATTAAACGATGTCCGTCGCAAGTGGCTTCCTCGGTTTAACTGAAGAAGATGCTGTCCTGGACCATCGGCTCTAGGCGTTGTAGTTTCTGATCATCTCCCTACCGCGTTTCTCCACTGAGGAACAAAGTCTATGTGAAACTATATGATTCTTTATATTTTTTCCTAGTTTTATTTTCATTCATATTTCAGAGGAAAGTTATTCTCGGTATTCCCGTTTACTTATCGAATCTACACTGTAGAATTCTCACTAGATGTGTAAGGCTGAGCCTTTTCCTTTACCCGGAAATAGAAGATCTATATCATAGTCAACTCTGAAATCTTTAAATGTAACTTTTTAGGCCATGATTTTATGTGGAAATGAAATTCTAAGTTCCAAAATCGAGTTATAAATTATGTAAAAGTCGAATGTTTTCGGAACCAGCATCTTGATTCAACGTGATGCAATGTACCTAAAGATAGTAGCTTTGCCTCTGTATTATACCATTGAAACCTCACTTCGGCAATAAATTTACATGCCTTTTTTCTTTGACCGTTTGATAGAACCAGAAAGCTTACGGATCCATCAAAGTACCCGCGTTTCAACCGCGTGTATATTCCATTCGGTATATCTATACCTACATATACTGTATATAAAATGTATATACAGCTGCCCATGTATGAAGCAAAGATAGATTCAATGGCTCGACGAATTCGTTGGTAAGGTAAAATGGGTGTCGTTTGATTACTCAGGAGCCGAAGACGTCATCTGTTCATATTCTAGAGTTGTGTGTATCGACAGTAAGCTATTTTTCTCACACGCCATAAAATGACGACCATACCTATGCCTGAGCGAAAATTTTTATGAAAACAGATATCGTTTCGAGGCATAGAAGAGCTGAGATCAATCTCATGGTAAAAATAGATCCTGTCTATCGCTGACATAATGAGTTTTACAGTGTACTTGAATAGCCGTACACGTATGGTCGAATTTTACCGTATTAGAAGACGCACACTATCGCTAGAAGATTTGTGAGAATCGTAAGCTTCAATGACTTGAGGATTGGTATACGAATCGAAACTATAAGGATTCAGACCATGATAACAGAGTCTCACTTTTATAAAACGTCATCTTATCTGCTCTCTCCGCACTTGTTCTAAATTTTGATGTTTTACTAGCAATAACACGATGGAGTGGTAGAATAATGTATCATCAAAGGTTTGAAAAGCTGGTTGCCCAAAAATGAATTGAGTTCGACATTTTTTGGCCCGAAGTTACAATTTTCAGAAATGGATGTTGTTTACAATTTTACACCACGAAAGTAGATATTCTCTTGTAATCACTCTGAAAATATTTCAGCACTCCTCGCTGTTAAAACCGCTCGACTTACATTCTTCGAGTAACAATATCAAGTGTCTTAATCTCTGATGTATCTCTTCGGTAGAATGACGATACCAACGGTTACTCGACGAGTTGGTATCATATGCTACTCATATTTGTTTCATTAATTACCATTCTCTTGACATTATCATATTTTTGAACAATCCCGCGGTGATACCTCATATACGTAAAATGAGAGGTACTACTTATCAATCTATTTATATATGGAGTATTTCGTACCAAATCGACCTGATGATTTTTTAAAATGAACACATCGTCGGCCATAATTCTAAAAACTGCAAAAAAAAAAAAAAATTTGAAAAATCCTGTATCAAATATCGAAATTTTTTAGCCGATTAATGAAATTAGATGACTGAGGAAAGGACGTATTCAGTAAATGATAATGATTGATTATATTTCATGAATATCTATTCATTATGTGGTCGTACGCTTCAAATTTTCGAACTTAATCATTTCTAGTTACATCATTCATTCATTCATTAATCAGTGTATGAAAAATTTGACCATAACTTTTAGTTATTACTATATGTATATTTAAATACAAAGGGTAGACAGTCTGTAGTCATAAATATAGCTAATGAGTAAAAAAAGCCAAAACGATGATCAAGCAAGTGGAAAACCCCAGGTGGATGCGATTTGCAGCTGACGTTATCACCTCGGTTATTATCGGAAGTTCTGGAGCCAGATCATTTTCCAAATATTGATAATTCTTTGCGCCAATCGAACTGCGTATGACTTCGTAATTTACGTGTGATATGTTAACCCGGTTAGTGATGAATTTTTCAAAGTTGTTCGTAACGCACCACATCCGACCTGCTTCGTCGATGCCAAAAGTACTCGGCCATTGCATGGGATCATGAGTGGCAACGATCGACATTAGACCAGTATTAAACGATGGATTGTTGTTGGAGTCCCACCTATAAGCGATGGTATCGTTACCCAAAACTCCGAAGTAGAGAACACCATGATTTGTCATCACCATTCCATCACTCTGCGAGCTCTTTGGCCCCAGGTCAATTACATATTTTTCGATATTTTCCATCGACAAGTTTCTCATAACCGGCACAGGGACGGAGTACATATTAAAGGATGAAAATGGCGAGTAGTACAGCAGCCTATATGGTCCTGGAGGAGACATAGCAATGCCGTTTACGTTTATGGACCTGGAAACATTCGTCCCAATGGCAGTGATGGTTATTGCATTGGCCTGAGCTTTCATCGAGTTGTCTCTGACCTTCCAACTCATGTTATCCCTCAGGGAGTAGACTATGATACCAGGATCATCGCTGCTTCCGTCAGTAATAAAAGCCCATCCACCGTCATCGTGATCGAGAACAATATCGTTCAGATAGGCAGAAGCTTTGGGTGAAACATGATTGGGGAATTCGTAGCTTCGAAGAACCGTACCGTTGCTATTCAGGTCCAAGATGACCAAACGCGGTGGACATTTTGTCACTGGATTCGTCGTCATTGTATTTGTTCTTCCCGTGTCGAGGACCCACATTCTACCGAGTGGGTCGATCTCCATGCTGTGCACGGATTGGAAAGCACTGCAATTTCCTAGAGCTTGCATGTCCCAATTTGGAAAGGGATCTAACATCGGATTTGTAATACCGTCCATCGGTGTCGCCGAGGTAACTGCCAAAGTAACTGGAACGCCACTCTTCCATCGTGGTATCGTAAGGTAAATTTTATCATACCACAACTTTATTCCAGCAATCGCATTGTTCTCGGCTATGTATTCGTTGTGAGTATTAGACTGCTGCAAGGAACCACCCGAGGGCCAATTGTACTCGATGTAATTCCATTTGAAAATATTTTCGAACGGTGGATGATCGGCGACGACAGTTCCCAGAAGAAAACCGAGAAAACTAAGCCTCAACATACTGCGGCTTGCCGAAATTCACGTATTTTACTCAAAACTATGTCGGTGCTGATCCGCTTCTGTTCGATCACTGGGAAAAGACGCGATGCTGAAACAGCGCCTAATGCATCGTCGTCCCTGATCGCCCCGCGCTTACCCTCTTCCATAAATTCCTGATATCATTTTGACCGCAATGCATATGGAACTTTTTATCGATATTTTGCAGTCGGGTACGTAAACAATACATCTGTCTGCGTAAATTATCATTAGTCTTCAATCGTTCAGAGACGTTATACACAATCGTAAATTTTTTGAATTTCTTGAACCATCAACCGTCAACGTCGATGAGTACAGCAATGAATAACATTCGTTTCCGAAAACAGCAGCGAAGAATTGATACATGATAAAATTGACAAACCAATGTAAAAACAATTTCTATATATGATATGCTATTTTTATTTCATGTTATGCAAACCCCCTACCATTCTGGGTATTCGATTGAAGCAATGGAACTTTCCACATGTTGACATCTGAAACTAGAGTCACTGCCGGAAGTTTTCGAGGATAATCATCGATAAAATGAACACATTTGAAAGAAAAAACAAAAAAAAAAACGAACTGATTTCCAGACATCAACGTCAACGACGAAACAATTTTTCAAGAAGATTCGAAGCTCACCATATCCGGCCATCTAGCAACTCCGTGCTGAGATTATGAGCTGAGATCATCGTTGGACCGGTGAAAAACGATGAGTAAACCTTGATATCCCACTCATAAGCAGTTGCATTTCGCCACGAAAAAATCCGGAATGAAGAACATCCGCGTTTATATTTAAAGAAAAACGCATTGTCCTGTTTATATGCATCAGCTCTATTGCAGTTTGGTTTTTCAATTGACAGCGATTCTACCATGAACAAGAAAATGACTGTATAGATATGGTAATGATTCTTTTTATTTCACATCTGCAATTTTTTTCCTCCATTTAGTTCATTTCTCAAACATTTCGTCATTTTATACTATAGCGTCGAATATAATATAATACGAGATATGCATGTATGGAGCGAGGGGTTCAACACATCTTTTTAAATTGTTGAAAAATATTGTTTCTCAGAGGTCTGATTAAGGCTGTGACCAACGGCGTTCCAATAACGTTGTGGATAATTAAATTGTCAATACTTCGTCGACGAGTTTAATTAATGAGTCGATTAATTAATTATCATCGAAACGAGAGAAGAAACTGTAATGAAAATGGTAAACCGATACAACACGTAGAAGGCGGGGGGAATCAAAGATCCGAAAATATCTCCATCTTTGGAAATATCAAATCTTATAAAACACTAATGACTTTCATCAGCGAATATCGGTTGACCCTTCGCCCAGTCATACCCTCAGATATTCTATTTTAAATCACAATGAAATTCCATACGGATTCACAGCGATTGGTGACATTTAAAAAAACTGGGTCATGGCGTGGGGATCAAAACCCTCGTAAGTGAGGGCGCCGATTCATACGGCGCCGTAAAGGCGGACGCCGACTAACATGCCTCGAAACTCCTAGGGGTGGCTCAGCAGGCATATGATAGCCGGGGTCGAAGCTCAGGAAACTAACCCCATCGAGATAATAATAAGATCCCCACGATAGTGAAACAAACAACGGTCACATTGCCACGATTTTTGGATTTTTTACGCCCTTTTTATTGCCGAAATTAATTCGCGAGCGATAAACGTACGACATTAAATAAAAGTCATTTATTCGAGGACAAAACGACGTCTTTTAGGATGAAGGTCCTGCCAAGTCTAAGGGGTGAATGTAAAGATTGGAACTGGTCGATGGTACGAAGAAATAGTTGCGTATGAGAATCTCTTGCGATATTTGATTAAAATCACACTTTTTTTCCTACTCTAGTTGTATTATTTTTTGTAACGAAATTTCGAGTGCGACGAAATTTTGGAAACCAGTATTTGACAAGATAACACTTCAGCCAGATCGACTTTGACATTTTTTTCGTTTATCTCGAGCCGGCTTATTACATCACTGAATCGTTTGCGCAGCTTCGTTAATAGACGATAAATAATGATAATTTCCGGAATAAATTTCTGCAGGGAGGCACCTTACGTATACGTGGGTATAAAACATTTCGGAAAATGTCTGTACGCAATAACGACGAGCGATTTTAATGTGCAGACATAAGTATACGTGAAAAACCGTAATTGTCATCCTCGTTCGAATATTTGATATAACAGAAAAGGAGATCCTTCTGGATATCTATAGCCGATGGTTCAGACAAACGACATTTCTTCTTGTTTGAGTCACCAATTTGCCCTTGGGGATATAACGAGCATAATAATAGCAATAACAGGTTGGACGATGACGATATCGCACCTTTGTCATCCCGCGTAGACTTACATAATAGCTCGTATTTATATACGTCTGTTGAAGGTCAACGAATCGATTTCACGTGTAAAAAGTGAACTCGCTTATAGATCGCGACCTTAGAATATTCCTCGCTAATTCATAGGTGGAATTGACGATTATTATTTTAAGTAAAATAAAACACACATCTATCAAACACGGACAAGGTACGACGTGGTTTTCGAGCGGGGAAAATTCCTATGAGATAAATTAACACTAATTACGGAATTGTTTAGCGCAAACTAAATTTACCTTGAAATGCAATAATTTCATTGTAACAATGTATCATCGTATATTACGGATGTATGATGTTCTGTTTTTTTCGTTTTTTGTTTTTTTCGTACCGATTTACTGGACTTTTGCGAGTTACATAATACCGTTTGAGGAAACTAACGATGAACTGCAGTCTCATATGTAAATTTCTCGGAAAGGTAACCAGGAAAAACGGTGCAGGCTGCGATTCTTGAAATTTTTTCCTGTTCTTTTTTCATTATTGCCGTTCTTTGTTATATTCTAAACAATTACGTCACTGTTACTGTATACCTATATTTCTCCATTTATCGATCTTTCCAAAATAGGGTGTGTCGCTTATAGCCATCCGGACTTTTCAGGGCCGGAAAAGAGTGAAATCCTAGGGCTGATTGAAGGTCGAAATTTCTTCCCGGTATATTATACATATACGAGGAAAGAAACATTCGTTTAGCCTCCACCGGATCAAACACATTGATTTTCGTTAATATAAACCATGTTCAACCAGCGTGAGGTATACGTTATAGCTCAGCATGACTGCAATAAACTCGTCAAGGCGCTTACAGCTGATGCTGAATGTTGAGTAAAATAAACATTTTTTTTTCTTTATGGGTTGAATAAAATAGCATTTTTTTTATGAATTTTCCATGAAATATTGAGCATAAAATGAAAATCATATGACGATAATGTAAAGAAAAATATTTCTGGCATTAAAACGTATCGACGTATTTATCCCAAAATTCGATTACACGGACCAGCCAAAATATTCTAAGGTATATCCGTCGATTTATCAAAGCCAAGTGATTCCTATTTATCATTAATGATATAATTGGGTCAAATTTTCCGTGAGAAATGATCAAAAATAAATTTCGAGATTCATATAAGATAATTTATACCGCAATTGGAACTAATTTATGAGTAAAATTCATACAATTCTATTGCCGATTGTTTCCTTCTTTTAATCACTGCATTAAACGTGGAATTATAACCAATTGAATTTTACGGAAAGTGTCAACCCCTTGTCAAACTGCAATAACAGTTTCGCATTCATTTTGGCTACGCAGATCATTTAGCGATTAAAGTTTTTTTTTTTTCTTCCTTTTCATTGAAAAAAATAAAATAGAATGCCGGTTATTATATACGAATATAGAGACAAAAAAAAAGAAAAGAAAATGACCTCTGCAGTCAAGAAGAAGAGAAAAGTGACGTCAGCTACTAAACGCAGTAACCTCGTGGAACAGAGTATGCTTCGACCTTCAATATTCATATTGAAATGATTAAAATAAAAAACAACATTGGATCCATGTAATTTTTAGGCGAGTTTTTACTCCGTTTATCGCAGAACTATACACACATGTCGATTCTGATCAATTTCGTTCCTAAATTAAATCCGGATCTATAAGAGCGTAGGTATAAATTGAAATTAGAAAACCGGGAGGTCTTGGATCCGTTATAAAAATAAAATTTGACATTCTCTGTACATAATTACTAAGTAGGTATACCTCGTGTTTATTCACTGTCGCTTGTCCGGTAGCAATTACCTGACTGCATCACGATTCACGATTCACGGTTTAAACGACTTCCGCTCTTTCCTGACAACTAGGCAAGTTCCTATTGTTCTTTAAAGCTAGATATCGTCACGTTTCAGCTGTATACCCATATGCCACTCTAAACCATACCCGAGTACAGTACCGAGATACAAGACACTTTAATTACGCAACTAAAACGCATCAGAGGTTTTCGCACACACATAGCTAGGCAAAAGTTGGTTAATTTTACACGCACTACGCGCTACCGATGCTTTTAGCTTTTATATAGGTTTTAGGGCATTTCACATGTGTCACTAACGAACATAGAGGTTTTCAGTCACCGTCTAATTCTATAGCTTGGTATTTATAGTACGTTCGGTTTCTGCAGCCATGAGTTGCGCCAGGGTATTTAGACACACATTTCCATATGATTGTGCTAATTACTTCAAGGTCTGTAGGTCGACAGATGGTTGTAGGAAGGTCCAGAGGTGATCAGAGCAAGTGTGACTGAGCACAAGAACAAGAATAGAATATTTGATAACGCGAAAGATTCGTATAGGATAATTGTTAAAAATTAACGCGGAAGATTTCTGGTGAAGTAATCTAACGTCTTGAGGTCACAGGAAGGAATCGGGGCTGGACTGGAGAATGACGATGTTCAGGATATGAGGAAATCCGCGATTTATTCTAAGAAATTCTGAGGAAAGTTTGAAAATTACGAAAGTATAGAAGCCTCATTTTATCGGGCGACAAACTATTGAAAGAAGAAGTCTCGCCGGTCTGGATATCTCTCTATAAATGATTAAAAACAAAAGAAAAAAGCCTAAAAATTAAGATGAGGCAATCGTCGATAACTTGACCGTGAAGAATCCCCCGCCTTGTTATACTATACGAAGAGCGGATGATGTTCAATGCGTGGACACTTTGTCCGTCACAGACGGCAGTGAGAGTATCGGACGAATGTAGCTGTTACGAAAAACACTTTCATTATATCTAATCTGCACGTATCAATGTGTTCAAGAATCATACTTCCAATTAGGACAAATTTAAGACAAACACAGACTCACGAGTCGATAATAAGTTTCATCAAAAACCCCTCTGACCTCTATACGAGAAGATGTGTGATCTGTAATGTAGTATTGGTCTTCATAAGGAATGCAGACAAATTACTTCAGTACTATACATCTGTCGAGCTGTTATATATAGGTATGCAGTTTTTGAAGACACAATATTTGTGTGATTAATTCTGACAAATTTTAAATAATAATATGGTGTAAGTATAAGTACAGATACACAAGACAAGATATTAACGTACACATATGCTCACGGGGATATGGAATACGTGCGTTTAATGCATGACACAGTGTGTCAATAGGTATTTTTTTATTCAGTATTCATAGCCTCATATATTTCCACACCGTTTTCACGACGTGATAATAACTATCATTGTAAGTATCATGAATTATTGTTAGTCTAAGGCATGCAGGTATAAACTTATGGTAGTATAAAGGTATAAGATCCACTTATGTCGGTTCTATTACTTTGCTGTGGAAAAAAAAAAAAAAAAAAAAAAAAAAAAACAGCGTTTCTAATGCTCATCAAGGAACAATTAACTGCATTTTACACAATTATTTTCAAACGCAAGATCTGTTTTTACCTTAGAGTATTCTACGTATGAAATACAAGTTATCGACCATTAAAACTATATCGACATGTAATTTGAGCAATGATTGACTATAATACGTAACGTTTGTAGATTCTTGGAACTTCAACCAGCTCTCCGGCAATCGATAGTTCCATGGCTTCGAATCTTTGCTTGCTGTTTTTAATATTAAACAAATTTCCGTAAATGTATACGTCGTCTCGATGTCAGTCAGTTTCTTCTTCTTCTACACAGTGAACGGATGTCGATTAGTCTTGTAAACTTATCCTTATAAAGTTACGATGTAGTACTACTATATGCTACACATTGATATGGTGTATCAGCCGAGCATCATCAGCTTGGACATTAATTGAGCTAAATCGGCTCGCATTTTTCTACAATTAATTGTAGTGTTGTGTTAATTGGTTTGCAACAAACTCGACTTTACTCCGCGTGCAAATACAGAGTGCCGTTTGTTCTATCGATGAAGTGTAGTAATTTCTTACAATTTAATAACTGATTTATCATCCAAAGTTGCATAACGCAATTCTCGAGGACTAATTATAGAGAAAATTGAAAGGGGAATCAAACATATTTGTAAGCGGGATAGCGACCCTAGCGCAATTTGTTAAGAATTTAAATTAATCTATGTAGATCTAATATGTATTCGTGACTGCGTCTCATCCTGACAGATGACTCATGGTATACATTTAATTGCACAACTTAGCAAACATCTAAACACATATGAAGACTGACCATACGCGTACTAATTGCGGAGAACGTATCGTGGAACGTAAATCAGATCCTATTTTCACTTTAAATTTTGAACAGAAAATTTCTAACTCTTATATTCAAGACTGACGTCAATCTGTCGCCTAATCAATTTCTCATTCACTAATTTGTGTCCGATCAATTCAGGTGATTCACATCAGCATTTTAGGGGTGTAGGAAAAACCAATTGTCCGACGATATACGCGACACCCATGAAAATGTCTCCTCTGTTCGTTTACTCAGGCTACAATTTCCTTCGATTGACAAGTCTGTGCACAAAACATCACTTCTAACAAGTTATGTTCACAGTATACGTAGATGCACCTGATTCATCCTTGAAATGTTTACCTTGAGTATTAGTACGCCGCCAACGTGCCATTGGACATATTATCGCCTGTGACTTGAGAATTAGATTCGCGCCTCTTCAAGATGGGTAATTGATCAATACTGGAAGTGTAGGTGCTGCTCATTCGATGGCTATTAGCACGAAAGAAGTTCTGCTGAACGGCCAAATTCGTACTTCGGAGTTTTTGACACCAAAATAGGGATACTTACTTCTAAATTTTCAACAGGTCGGTAAAACGAATATTTTCCAAGCTTAGAGTCAAAAGGTTGCCTAGCAAACTTCAGTGACTCATTAGGAATTCAGTTTTCCAACTCTCCTGCATCACCCGAGGTTCTAATTCTGAATTCGAAGCAAAGAACAATCGTATTAGGAAACTGCAACTGGTTTTCAGCCCGAATGCAAGTTTTCTAATGGTTGAATTGAAAAGGTTTCATCCTCTTCATAAAATACGTATTTGCGATATACATATAGACATTTATTCAACGAATATTGCGTTTGATACATTTCAGATATATTTTATTACTATATTGTTATTTTAATTCTTACGGAGCTTGTACACAATATTCAAAGGTACCCTCCTCGTGACAAGACGCAGTAATTTCTGGAAGCTTCGGTGCAGTACCATCTTGCAGGTATTGGTAGCTCTTTTGCTGAATGGAAGCCTTCAAGACCCTGTAGTTTGGCTGTTCTATATCAATAATATCAGCGAAAAAGTTTTGCAGAGCATTCGCAGTGTACCATATCTGGCCATCTTCGTCGATAGCAAATGTGTCCGGCCATTGCCCGTGGACAGAATCCTTAAAGACCTCTGTCAAGTCATTAGCAAACGATTCACTGTTCTCCGTATCCCACGAAGCGATGGAATCATCGCCTAAAAGCCCCAGGTAAAGAACGCCTTGGTTCGTTATGACCATCCCATCCGTCTGCGAGCTTTTTCGCCCCAGGTCGGTTACATATTCGTCGATGTCTGCCAGAGATGAGTCTTTCAGAACCCACACGGGGACGGAGTACACATGGAAAGAAGACAATGGTGTGTAGTAGAACACCCTATCGGGTCCCGGTGGTGATAGGGCAATACCATCGATTGGGGTAGGTCCTGCCATCAGAGTACCATCGATGACGAAACCTACAGCCTCTTCCTGAGGCAGCATTGAGGCGCCATGCCTGACCTTCCAAGACTTGTTTTCCTTCAGGGAGTAAACTATGATGCCAGGATCAACGTCTCCAGAATCACTGATGAAGATTATCCCATCGTCATCGTTAACGAGAACGATATCATTCAGGTAGGTTGTTGCCGCAGGCGCAACTTCTTCGGGGAAAACGTAGCTCAGGAGTACCTCACCGTTGTTCTCCAGATCCAGGATGACCAAACGTGGTGGACAGCTCAGGGTCGAGCCAGCTGTCTTCGTCCTTCCCGTATCAATGGCCCACAGTCTACCAAGTGGGTCGATCTCCATGCTCTGCACGGATTGCAAGGCATTGCAGTCGTCCACGGTTTGCATTTCCCAGCTTGGATAGGGATCCAATAATGGATTGATAATCCCGTCTACCGGTGTCGCGGAGGTAACAGCCAAGGTAACTGGAACGCCATCCTTCCATCGTGGTATAGTAAGGTACACTTTGTCTTTCCATAATTTTATTCCAGTTAGCGAATTATTCTGCGGAATATATCGCCCAGCCGTCAAAGCCTTCACCAAGGCGTCGACCGAGGGCCAGTTATAGTTGATGTAGTTCCATTCAAAGACCACTTCGAATGGTAACTGATCAGCAGCGAACGCTCCTGCCAGAAGACAGGTGAGCATTGTAAGCTTGAACATCTCCCGGGTTGTATATTGGCTTTATATCAGGCAAGAAAAAAGTATCTACTGATGAGAATGACTTCTGCGAGACGGCTGCTGCGGACACTGTATTGGACTGTCCATTACGTAGAGTATCTTATCTTATTCGCTTATCTATCTCTCCTGCTCTTTGCACTAAGAGATTAAATTTTATCACCCAAATTACTTGAATTTATTTAGTATCTGGATTTTTCAAGTTTCGGTTATGCAAGCTACTGTATCGGTCTGATATGGAAAGGATTTCCTGTAAGTGAAAGTTGCAAAATAAAATAAAAGAATAGACTACATACTAATTGACTAAATTCAAGCTCCTGATAATATGCATGATTTTTAATGAAAGAAATCGTAAGCAACCGAAGATCAGCGGAATAGAATCATTTACGTCCAAGGTAGACACAGCCAGCGTGTTTAATGCTATCCTTGACCCTTCGATCGGTAGTTCCAGGGATTCCTGGATATTCCGGGATGGTACCATCTTCCGGATATTGGTGACTATTCATCAGGTAGTATATTATTGTAATACAAATTTGGTTTAAGTTACGATAACTTGTATAGTAGAAAGAAAATAAAAAGACTCGATTGATTGCAATGCATACACATCTATTTTTAAGGAACAATTACAATTGTCATGACTTGTAGTTGTCATAACAATTAGTAATACTATATTAATGTTGCAGCAATAAATACCCAGGCTTATCAATAATATGAGCAAGAGGTGAAATAGTAAAAACTACACATAGAAACAGTAGGGAATTAGAATGAATGCATTTACAGCTAGTTGAAAATTTGCGCCTACCTCCTTGGGTCAGAATGTTTTCCTGCTATGGTGACGATTTTTGGACTAGGAATTTGTTTAATTCTGAATAACGCTAGTATAATAAACATATAGCAACGTGCATGAAGACACATATGCACAAACACCGTATCCTTTTGCCCCGTGAAAAATTTCAGCACGTCCTCGGGTCAGATGTTCTCCTAATACCAGGCTGATTTTGAAAGTTAGAGAAATTTTAAGATGAAAAATGCTCCTGGTATCAGGAGAACATCTGACCCGAGGAGGTGTGCTGAATTTTTTGACGCGAAAAAGCAACAGTGTGCAGGAAAGCAAGAATGCACGTAGTCATCGTTTCGTGCACGTCTCTATAGCTAAAGCTCTACCTATATCTATACTATACTTACGTTATTTAGAGTTTGTGAAACTTCAAATCTTACTACTTATTTTCTACTGTTCCTGGAATAAAGAGTCTGAGGGAGGGAAAAGAAGAAAATAACGAGGCCATTACTTAATTCGAGATGTTTACGAGCTTAAAGGCAATTAAAACCACGTGTATGTTCAGTTGCTCGGATACCTTGAATGCGGCGCTTCAAAATCAGTTTCCTTGACTACCCATCGTAATTGATGACATCTCTTTATTTGCGTATTTATGTGATTCAAACCACATAATAATTTTAGAGACACTTACTGCAATATGAACTCGTTTGTTGCAATTGGAACAGAATCCCTGCTGATCGATGTTTGTACACTGATAGTGATTTGGTCAACTGTAACAGAAGAATATCACGAGCGTTCAGTAAATTATTCGAAAAATTATACACTAATGATATCACCATATCGCAGTTGCACTGACGAACTATTTTGGAGGCAAACATAAATACGCCTAGTTGCATACAACCCGCGTACCATTCCTGTTTGTAAAGTTGTTTATTGTAAGGCGTACAAATGTTTGTGGTGAAAGTAGTTCGTCAATTGGACCGCAAGATAGCAATACCATTCGGCACTTTGAAGGAATCCAATTCTTGAATCACGAGGAATCGAACCTCGTGTCGAAAGAATCAAGAACCTTATTCATGAGTTTGCATTTCGTCCGGATATGCTCGGCAGATGCTCGGCAGGACTCCTCAGAAGGGTTGAGCCAAGCACACCCCGCTCTAGACGCGCATGTTGTACAGTTGACATTGGAAGTTACTAGTTGCTCGTATATGCCTATAGGTATGGAAGCAGTGTCCAGTTGAACACTAGCGAGAGAGAACGTCCGCTAATGCGCCGCGTAGTGAGCACAGGTCGAAGGTGTTATGACGCCACAACTCCGATAGCATTTTACTCTATATAATCAGTCTGTGTCTCTGTGCCTCAGTCTGGCTTTCTCGATCGGTACAATACCGACGCTATAAGGCGCGAAATAATTCGAAATGTAAAAGGACTCACCGTAGCGAACGACAGACTTTTTCAATTTGCTAAATGCTGCAGGATGTCTAATATTAATTAATAATATAATTATTATTAGTTTTAGATCAAAGATACTCGTTACTGACTTAAGCAGGTATATGACAAAGCCATGGTATTAGCGTTGTATTCATATAATCACGATAATACCTATAAATAGTATATTATATCAAACGTAATTAATGACAGACGATTGTCACTCAGTGTATTTTTTATAGAAAGAAGAAAAAATACATCTTGTCACATTTAACATAACACCAGTGTATTTTGTTTCACAACTGGGATACATAATATTACAATGGTGCATAATAAAATTCTATACATATTTTCTTCTATCTAAAAATAAACCACTTCTTAAACCTTTTTCCATCACCGTTCTTTTACCGTGGACCGAAAATATATTCATTATTATATATGTATGTATTTAAATGAACGTATTATAATAATAATAATAATAATAATAATAATAATAATAATAATGATAGTGATAATAATAATAATATTAATAAAGTAAACTAGAAATCATAATTCGGCTACGGTGAATGGCAGAATGGTTATAGATTATTCTATATAAGAATATGATAAGATAATTGTTTATATTATATCTTTTGTGCATCAATTATCGATTTAAGACTGTTTCGGTTCACGGAAAATGACGTTTGTCAGAATATTCTTTTTTTTTTTAAGCTTGCCGCTTATAGAATCAAGCCCAGTGCTCAAACCTTTTTAAAAGCATAAACCAATTCATAATTTTATCTTTTGTTAACATATAATAATAATAATAATAATAATAATAATAATAATAATAATAATAATAATAATAATAATTCATATAAACATTATCTCTATTTATTCCTCATTACTTTTCATATTTATATAATATATAATAATATTTATATATATATAATTCTGAGAATATAATGAATGTCTATATTCTATGTAATATAACTTCTCCACTCATTCACATAATTAATATTGTTTCAAAACATTTATTACTTCATATAATAATGCATTATATATGTATGTATGTATATAGATATATATATATATATATATATATATACATATATATATATATATATAATCTAGTCGAAGGAATTTAGTGGTATTCATTAATATATTATATGAATCTAAAATGCTAAAGGGTTGTTTTTTTTTTTTTTTTTTTTTTCCGATAAATCATATTTCACAATTCCGCACAAAGAAACTCCATTTTTTGTATTTTTTTTTTTTGTATTTTTTTTTATATTTTTTTTTTTCTTGTTTATTTGTGCATACAGAGAATAAAACCGTCCATTTATCATATGCATCATGCCTATTGGATTGTTATTAAATGTTATTTATACATAATAATATTAAATATATTTCATGTGGTTTTTTTTTTTCTTCTTTATCCTAACGTTAAACACGAAATACATGGCCTTACGGTCTCTATTAGTAGTGCTATTTTTGTCAAATACTAAAATAAATTGGTAAACGCTAAAATGAATGTATATATATATAAAAAAAAAAAAAAAAAAAACAGCTCTTTCTATGATAAATAATTCATAATTTATCATTTTTATTCTTTTTTTTTTTTTTTTTTTTTTTTACGCAGCTATAGACATTTGAACAAAGAACGTCGAATAAATGTCCTTATATCTTTCCCCGTGCTCGTAACGTTCCGATAAAATCGATATACATATAATATATGTATAATGTATAATATATATATATATATACATGTATGCCTATTATATTCATTCAATGAAAGTGAACATGTTTTCTTTCCTTCTCTCTTGGACAGAGACGTTCTTATTTTGTTTTGACAAAACCAAAAAAAAAATCTGCGTATCAATACTAACGATACCTAGTTACACGAGCGTCGCAGTGGATATTCGCTATAGCGGAAAGCATATTGCACTTCATAAGAAAAAAGAAAAAGAAAAAAAAAAGAAAAATCGCTATCTTGCCAAAACTATGGTTGTACGGGTATAAATGGTTTTTTTTTCTGTTTTTTTTCAAACTGTTGGGATCGATTTCGACAATTCGATTCAAGAAACCCGATTAGTATATGAATACTATTATTGTGTTTGAGAAACACAAGAGAGGAAAAAAAAAAGATTGACGAATTCGTACGATTTTAGATTTACACTTGTATAGATATACGTTAATAAAGTTTTGTGTCTCTCATAAACATTTATATTTATATTTATATTTATATGTTATCCCTTTTGTTTGTTTGTTTGTATGTTTGTAATAACATCTGCCGCGACACGTATACATATGTTACAACAAGAAAAAGGAAAAAAATAAATAAATAAAGAAAAGAAAAGTGTCTGGTATAATTTATAAATTAGATAGTTTTCATACTGTTCCAACATATTCTCGAAATGTATACTATAATATGTAAATATATGAAAAGAATTGGAGATCCCAACCGTCTCTAAATCTAGAACTAAAAGTCATTCTTAATCGACTACCTAGTAATCTATTTATTTATTTTTTTTTCTTTTTTTTTTTTCTTTCGACAAATATCATGAGTCCGTATCAATTTTACAAACGAAATAAATTATCCAAGATTTATTCATTCAATATTCTTCTCAAATAAATCTTGAACGAATATATAATATAATATAATATAATATAATATAATATAATATAATATAATATAATATAATATAATATAATATAATATAATATAGTATGTACAGGCTGATTCGAAGTAATAAACTATAGATTTCGAAATTAGTCACAAAGAAAGAGATGAAGAGAGGGAGAGAAAGAGAAAGAGAGACAGAAAAACCAAGGCGAAAATAAAAAAAAAAAAAGAATTACACTAAGCTCTTCTAATCACTTAAATTTATAGGTACCCTTTTTTTTTTTTTTTAAGTAATAAAAGCAGTTCACTTTCATTTTACTTTTCCTTTTTTTTTTCTCCATATGATTTTTCGTGAACTAACAAGATGCTTGGCTCTCTAGTTGTTGTATAAACTTGAAAATACTAGCTGCAATTTAAATCCATTAGCAATTTCTTTGGAAATGTTAGTATGCTGATATTAAATTGAAATTTTATACACTATATAGTTATTATTATTATATTTACGCTGTCATAGATCAGGCAGCAGTAATTACTAAATCTAGAACTGCAACCCGGAATTAATAAATGAATCACTTCGTTAAATTCATTATTTCCTTTCTTTTTTTACGATTAATAGTTAGAATTCTGTTCGACAAAGTATAACTAGTAGTTATGATGATGTTTAATAAAATCGATATCAAAGAGATACGAGCGCAATTAGTAATTTTCACCTAATTTTCAATTTTTTTAGTCATCTTCAGTCACAATTTCTGAAAACCAAAAATTAACAAAGTTCATGTCGTTGGCTAGCTAAGCTATTTCTATCAGTTTTCATTCAATATATACAGAAAAGAGTCAGTAAAAAGAAATCAATTCGTGTATATTTTTTCCTCTCGATAACGAAAATGTCAAATTTTCAAAATTCCTTCGATAAAGTGAACAATAATTGGGTGAAAAACTTTAAACTTTTTACCACAGCGCTCGCACTCCCTCGTTTAAAATTAGCACATCGTAAGATCTCTTCGACTTCAATTAAACGAGAGTGAAATTAATCTTACGCGCCATTCAGTTCAATATTATAAGTATGAAATTTGAATATCAATTATCCACTGACACTATAAAACCACTCGAAGTGAAATCGTTTACCTCATCTAGTTTTCACGACGTTATTTAACATTCTCTCTTTACTGAAATAAACAATACTCCCATTATCATATTCAATCCAGATAAATATTGTTAAAGAAAAGCCAAGAAATAATAAACTGGTAAACAATTTCACCTCTAATGAGAATATAATAATTAATAATTATTAATTAATAATTAATTCTATTTTATGTCACATATCCACTTTTATTAATAAGTCGTCAATCGTTCGCTAATCATTCATCAATACGAAGTCAAAACTCCGGGTGGCGTCGGCACGACGACTGTATGTTGGGGCACAACCGGTGGAGCTGGAGGAGCCAATGGATGTCCAACTAGAACGGCAGCCGTTGGAATTGGCAAACCTCCTGGCTGCGGTATAGCCGAAGGTGTTGCAACTTGAGTGGGAGGTCCCTCTGCGGCATGCTTTCTGAGATGCCTAAGCATGTTTCCTTTTTCTACAAAAGTTTTACCGCAATCTGGACAGCTGTGGGGTCTTTCGTCGGAATGAGACCGTCTGTGAGATACCAAGTGACCTTTGCACATAAAATCTTTTGGACAGAGATCGCATCTGAATGGTCTTTCGGCGTTACTGCCTTTGTTGTGGGATCGCATATGGAAAAGAAGATTTCCTTTAAGTGGGAAACTCTTGCCACATTCGGTACATACGAAGGGACGCTCCCCAGTATGACATCTCATATGGTTGACGAGGTGCTCCTACAAAACAATGAGAAATAAAGAGTTAGAGGCAAGGTATGAATAAATTTGAAGCTTTTGATTTAAAAAAGTAGAATGAGTCTAATTAAGACTCTTAAGTATTTTTTTTTTTCAATAGACTCGAATCTGTGGAAAAAATTCATTGAAAATGGATTTTAAACATGTAAATTAGAAGTCGCATTCATTTCAATTTCGTCGCAAAAACGTAAGAATTGATTAAAATGATGAAAGTCGTTTTTATACGAGAATCAATATTATTATCTATCACGGAGGTGATTGAATGTGAGAACACCCACCTTCCTGGTAAACGGTTTAGAACAAACATTGCAGCAATGTGAAGATTCGCCAGTATGTTGTCGAAGATGATTATTGAGATGTTCTTTCCTAGTAAATGTCCTCTGGCAGAACTCGCATCTATGCGGTGATTCCCCAGTATGAATTCTAACATGATTGGTCAGGTGTTCCTTTCGAGTAAACGACTTGGAGCAGAAGTGACATCGGTGTGGCGATTCGCCTGTATGTTGACGCACGTGATTGGTCAAATGTTCCTTCCGCGTGAACGATTTGGTGCAATACTGGCACTTGTGCGGTGACTCACCCGTGTGCTGCCTGACGTGGTTAACCAAATGATCCTTACGAGTGAAGGCCTTTGGGCAGTACTGGCAGCGGAATGGCGTCTCCCCTGCGAACACAAACGAGTTAACAAATATATTTCTAATAACATTTGTTATTTATTTTTTAGAAAATAAAATGAATAAATCAAGATCAATATTAAACATGTCAATACGTTACCCTTTTCATGACTGTCTATATAAAATGTTAATTACTCATATCTCAAATAGATATTTAATAATGAAAATCATTTATTTATTCAAACAAATTGTCAAACGATTTACTAGATTCTTTATTTCGTTTTTATAAATAGTCGAATAGTTATAATCAGGCTTTTGAATGCTTGAAATTTGATCATCAGAATAAAGATAAACAAAAGATTTAACATGAGAGCGGTGTATATGGCAGAATTATAGAGTTATAGAAAAATAGAAACCAAAAGATCTAATAAAGACATGTATTCATTATTCAGATATATTCTATCAATATAAGATCGTATAGATAAAGTCTCAAGACTTTATCACTCTTTAAACAGGGGAAAAGAAGTTCGTCGACAATTCATTATTCAATGTAGTTTAAATATTCCACAAAATCGATACGAAATTTTCATAAGTTAAATACCGCTCAATTGATAGAGCTTGACGGTCATCCACCAATAGGTATCAAAATAACAGATTAAGGAAAGCAGAGTTTCTTTATTCAAGAACACCGCAGCCCGGAAATATCGAATCCCCCAAACTGGAGGGAAACATTTTCGTCTTTGTTACGTTTATCTGTTTCTTTTTATTTAAAGTAATAGTCTATTGACAAACCCTTCTAGTGGCAGTATCAAAAAATCGATGAAAAAATTAAATATTTACATTTTCTTTCTTTCTTTCCTATCTGTCTCTAGTTTTTCTTTACATGTAAGAATCTATAAATTTTTTCCACCTCCCCACCCAAAATTCTAAATAAAGAAACAAAGTATCCCGACAAGACCTGAAGTAAGAAAATGTTTATACATAAAATGTCTGAAATGCCACTAAAAGGGTCGATGGATTGATAATTAATCGAGATGAAATGTTTCTGGTTAAATATCCTGATTAAACCACGGGTAACCATTATTACGAACGATAGTAATTAGTTGACCGTGAAGTGAACATCTGCCAACCGCTCTCACCTGTGTGTTGGCGGATGTGATTAACAAGGTGTTCCTTTCTGGTGAACGATTTGGAGCAGAAGCCGCATCGGTGTGGGGACTCACCCGTGTGCTGACGAACGTGGTTCAGTAGGTGCTCCTTCCGTGTAAACGTCTTTGAGCAGAAGTCACAGCGATGCGGAGTCTCTCCGGTATGCCACATTATGTGGTTCGTGAAGTGCTCCTTCCGCGTGAACGACTTACCTGATATCGCATTGAAAGATAAATCAAATATACTATAATTATATAAGTATTCATTTAGTAGAAATGGATTTGAAATATGCAGGATCAGTGATCAGTGATCAGTGATATTATGAGTCTATGATTATGTGTATTAATATTATGTTTAAAGTAAAGTATAACTAATTTATTGACTAATTGTTGGTATCCTATTTTTTATTATTTTTATGAAATAGTGATAACGATGAATTTTGATTATAAGTCGTAATAGAATATTGAATTATTATTTTTTACTTCAATGTGTTGATGAAAATAATATCTTAGAGTCTTGCTTAGTGATGATATTTAGGGTGTAATATACGAACCGCTTATATTTACGAAATAACAAGTCATGCCATTCCAATATTGACGAAATTCATATATTATAAATAAAAACAAAAATATGAATGAAAAAAAAGAAATATATTCAAGGTATTGAAAGAGACTGGTATTCCTAAGGTATATAGTATATAAGATCGACGCTGAAGAAATGCGCGCGATACTACCGCGGCTCAAGCCATGCGCAATCAATTCTCGCGAATTTTATTTTTATTTTTTTCAATAAAACTACCCTTGGCTATGGATAACTTGCACGCGTACGGTAATAAAGTATACACCTATATACGGCTACCGCTCGCTAAACATGCGCACTGAGCGCGAAATATTTTCACATATCTATGCTATGTGAAAATCCTGAAAAATCGTAAAACTTTTATCTTTTTTTAAAAACTATAATCGTCAGATCTGCGATATCAGATTGAAATTAAAAAAAAAAAAAATACAAAATCTGTAAATCAACAGCGGCGTTCTTTGCATTATAATTCGTCAATTTCTTTCCCCTGTTCTTCAAGTTTTTAAAAAATATACGGTATGTGAATCGTTACTCAACAAACAGGCTCGTTTTACCTATAGTTCCATTTTTATTTATTCATTTCTGTTTCTGTTCTACAGAATATATCGACTATAGCAGAACGTAGAGACACAATAATGTTCGAAATAATCAATGTTGTTAATCTGTACATTATACCCTCAACTGTAATAAATTGGCATTGAACTTTATATTTGATAAAAGCACAGCTAAACAGTTTGCACTGTGTGACTATTTTTTTTTTTATATATAAAACTGATTATTAGCTGAATTAGAAACGCGAACTGTATAATAACAAAGTATTGTATCACCTCAATAATATTGATATTCATAGCTTTGAAACTGGCACAGTCTTGTTTTCAACAATTGTAAATCAGCTTAGCTGTTTAAATCCGCAGTCTATGTATCTCAACGAAAGTAAAAATGTATGAAAATTAATTTCCTTAGATTAAATAGAGGAATATAAAACAGGGCTTTATTACTTACCACAAATTTCACAACGGAAGGGTGTATCATTGGTATGTGATCGCATATGATTAGCCAGATGTTCTTTGCGGGTATATTTCTTACCGCAAACCTGGCAATGATGTGGAGTTTCTCCAGTATGCCACATAACATGATTCATAAAATGCTCTTTTCTGGTAAAACTCTTCTTGCATATATCACATCGATGCGGAGTCTCACCAGTGTGTTTTCGCACGTGATTAACCATGTGTTCCTTCCTAGTGAATGTCTTAGCGCAATACTGACATCTGTAAAGAATAATTAAAGCTCAAACCTTGTCTTAAGAGACTTACTTACTTTCTTTTTTTCTTCTTTGATATAAAACTGAAACTAAATTGTCAATTCAGAGTCGTAAAAACAAACCTGTAGGGTGTTTCGCCTGTGTGACATCTAGTGTGATTATCCAAGTGTTCCTTTCTCGCAAAACTTTTTCCACAAACTGTACAATTGTACGGTTTATCAGTAGCATGTCTTTTCATATGTCGTTCCAATGACGGTGCGTTAGCAAATACATGGAAACAGACTGCGCAAGTAAACATTGAACCTCCTAAGTGGCATTTACCATGACGCGTCAGGTCGTTGGCATTTGTAAATGCTTTACCACACACCTGAATCAAATCGAAAGGTATTATTGAGCAGAATCATCAAACGAGTCTAAATCATTTTCGTTTTCTTATAGAGTTAAAGAGTTGAAAGTAAACTCTGGGCCAATAAAAATAGTCTTATATTATTAAAATAGGTAATAATAAAATCAATTTCAACCTGGCATGTGAAAGGTTTTCTTTCAGTGTGATATCTGCGATGTACAATAAGTTGATAACGAAATTGGAATATCTTTCCGCAAACTTCGCAAGCATGGCTCCCAACTGATACAGGAGAAGCGCTTGGTCCGGGTGTAGCTTCTCCGTCGCTTGTCTTGATGTCAAATTTATTTAATTGTACTTGTTGTACGATTGGAGTACCATTTTGTATAGTGGTAACTGTTTGGGTAGGAACAGTACCACCGACGAGGGTTGTTCCAGCAGCTATTTCGCTCTGTAGTTTACCAAAAACCTCATGGTAGGCAAGGAGTTGATTTATATCTTCGACGTTCACCTGTGAAATGAAAATGAAAAAAAAAAAAAAATTAGAAAATTGTATTCAGGATGTATAATAAGCATCAAATTATCACATCATTTTTTTTTTTTAAACCAATCACGTCTCTCACCTTGTACATATTTTGTACCATTTCAACGCCTAGTGTTTTAGCAAGATCCTGCTCGCTTCCAGCGCTAATTTTCACAACTGAACCATCAGCCGTTCTAACGTCCATCATATGTCCGCCAGGTTTAAGATCAGGTAACTGAAATCTGACAAAAAAAATAATAATCGGTCAAAACTAAGTCTCAAAATTTAAGGGAATGTGGGATTCAAAATTAGCGTCAAAACAATAAGATAGACAATTATAAAAAATTATTATTCAATATTTAAAAAAAAGTATACTTTTGCAAGCAACGGAATTTCAAAAACACCAAAAATAAAAATAAAAAAACGAAAAATGATAGTTCTCATTATTGAATGATACTTACTGCGCCATACTATGCTGTCTCATCTCTTTTTCTTTCTCAGTTTTCAAACCATCAGAATTATTCTGATTACCACCATCATTAGCGCTATTACCGCCTATATTGACCCCAATTTGTTGTTGTTGTTGTTGTTGTTGTTGCATTAAATTCTGTTGCATATCTGTTTGAGCCTGTGGCTGAAGTTGTAGATCGCATTGGACCTGACAATGAACTTGATTATCGCTGCACCTCTCTGTTGTGCAACTACCACCTTCGTCTTTTACTTTATTTTCATCTCGCTGACTGCTAGACTGATTTTGCGGACTATGTCCACTGTTTTGACTAGTCTGATGATTCTGCATTTGATGATGCGATTGCTGTTGTTGTTGTTGTTGCTGCTGCTGTTGTTGCTGTTGTTGCTGCTGCTGCTGTTGTTGTTGCTGTTGTTGTTGCTGTTGCTGTTGCTGCTGTTGCTGTTGCTGCTGCTGCTGCTGTTGCTGATGCAATTGCTGCTGGGACTGCATTTGTTGTTGCATTTGGGCGTGGGCTGCGTGCAAGTGGCTAACACTTGGGGGTATGTGAGTACCGTCTAAACTGAGACCAGGCAGCGATACTGGGATCTGTTAAGTAGGAATATTGAACATTCTTAGTAAGGGTATAGTAAGGATATTTTTTTTTCTACCTAAACTTGATGGATGATTCCGCTAATTCTGTATCAAAATATCCTTCAATTACTTTAAACTGAAAAGGAAAACGGTATTGAGAAAAGTTATTTGTTGAAAATATACGAAGCTGATGGAATTAGGCAACTAGTTTTTTTTTTTTAGCTTCTTTATCTTTTTGGAGTCCTTTTTGTTATTCAATAAAGTTCAACGGTTTACATGCGTAGATTCGATGCAGATTATGGTTTTTCAAAATAGCTAAGTAGTGACTGTATTATTAGTGCGTGTTTAGGCACAATCTAACAACTGTTATTTATTTGAGAGAACTCTACAGTTATCGTTTGTTCAGCAGTTTTGAAACTTTCACTAGTGTTGTTAATAACAGAAATATCGATTTTTATTTTTTCTACTAAACGTATGCAACGTACATTTCATTTTGCTGCCCTCTATCTTTCACTGGAATAAAATCTGATAATCATACTATGATTTTGTGCTTTAAATTAAATGATGTTAATTTATTGAAAATTCAAAAGCATAGACTGAAATGAGGTAGAATATTTCGCGACTTATTAATAATGGCGATACAGACAGAACATTTATCTACTACAAAGGAAAGAAAAACAAAAAACTAAAAAAAAAAAACATAAGATAAATTAAATCTAGCAAAAGAAATCAATCAATCGATCAATCTAGCTAAATGATACAGAGAATATAGGTATCTATACATTGAAAAAACATATACGGATTGTTAACTACTGTGTAAGCTGTTAATTGGTGTTTGCATGTGTGCGTGTCTGTGTAAATAACGAACCTGTGAATTTGGGTGGAGGGAGTTATGTTGATTGTTGTTATTAACCGAAGTTTGTTGATGATGATGCGAAGTAGATGCCTGTTGGTGGGAATTTTGAGCCAATGCCATTTCTTGAGATAAAGAAGCCGCAGCAGATTCCTTATTAGTAGAATCACCAGGCGCACTTCTATGCGAGGAATTATGATGGGAGTGGTGATATACAGAAACCTGAGGAAGCGGCGCCCCAGGAAACAGATTGGTCAGGACCCAATATTTAGCTACCGAAGAGGCTAACGCTACGGCTGTACCTACTCGAAGATCTGACGAAGAATGGGGAATACTTCCTACGTTCCCAATACCGGATCCAGTCGCCAATCCACTTGGATACGATGGGCGACCACTTTGACCCACGTTTACTTCCTACCGATACACATTCAAACCTTTTGTACGACATCGATTAAGCATGCAGAGGCATGCCTCTGGGCTGTTTAACAATTTGTCAACTGTGCTTTCAAAATTTTCTATTCAAAATATTAAATAATTCAATATTTCGTCCATTTAAATTATCATTCTCGTTTTTATTAAGAAAAAATTCATTCATTTCAAGAAATTTGAGGATCTGACCAAAAAAAGTTTAGAAATTAATAAATATTTTCTTTCTTTATTGCACATTTGTTGTCATATTGAAAAACAGCCCTTTTTTCTAATAAAACTAATAATAATCTTACCTCTTGCTGCCCCTGCGTAGTCGCTGGCAGTGCATGCTGCTCCCCGTTCATCTTCGTTCAATGAGGATTGTTGACGATCGTCATCTGTAGCTCATTGTTTCTCGATCTAAATGAAATTTGTCTTCATAGTTATAAGATGTAATTTGTCGTTCGAAAAAATTTTATAAATTACATCTCGCCGTTTTTTGTATTAATAAAATCCAAATTTCTTTGTCTAGTGATATAGATTGATTTTTTTTTTTTTTTTTATAACAAATCTTACAAAGTTATTATTTTTCATCAAACTGATTATATACGAGGCTTTTCTCAAATACGTAATCTCGATTTAGAAAATAATAATAATGGCAATAATGAAGGTAAAAATAAGACAATAAAAATTATAGAAATTTAAAAAAAAAAAAATTAAAACAAAAACACATAAGCGATTAGCAGAAGTATCAGGTAAAATCTTAAAACGCGAGATAGGAATATATCCTTTGTGCAGTGTATACAAATGTTACGCGACTGAAGAAAAAAAAAATCAACTGATAAGAGATAATAAGACAGAGGAAAAAAAATTATTCATTTGTTTTTTTTGTTTTTTTTTTTTGTTTTGGTAACTAAACGCTAAAATGAAGAGAAGTCAATGAGAAAAATTTTCAACGTATACTACGTGAACGGGGACAAATGTGATAACGTCTGAATACATAGGCCATGACTGACTTGACTTTGAGGAGAAAGAAAAGAAAAGACAAAAAAAACGAAGCTTGGTCAATTGTATAAGGGCAGTTCATGCAGTAGGATAAATATGTCTGGGATGACGGCGGGGGAATGGAAAAAAAGAAATGATAATATTTATTTCTAAATGAAGTGTGATAATAGGGAACTAGCTTTACGGGGTGAAGTCATCGGGTTTTGTACCATCTTCTGGGTGACTGCATGACGCGTCAATTTCCAAACGGGGACAACGTCACAAAATGGACGTTTATCGCGATCAGTTATACTCGTGTAATTGGAAATGCCTGTCCCTAAAATACCGAGGATTATATATCCTGGTTGTAAGGGATTAAGGGGGGTTGTCAGGAGGCACTCACGTGTTTGCTGTTGTTGGCGGGGCTGGCATCTCGGTCGTCGAGGCCGGGGACGTGCGTCCCGACGCGAGGGGGGACGCCTCTCCAACACCTCACCTCGCCACAGGTACCCACAAGCAAATCCCTCGATAATGGCCACGCCGCGGCACTACCGCTTCAACAAATATCATTAAAAGAAACTAGGTAAAACCCGTGGCAATATGAGTGCCTAATTGGGTATAAAGCCGTACGGGAACCTCGAGAATTTTAATAATATACACGGGAGAATAATTGTTGTTGCAGTTTAGAGAAAATACGACTACTGTCATGGCGGACCTCGCCTTCCACGCTCTGCTACGAATGACGAAAATATTTATTGTTATTGTATTAAGATGATAATAAACCGATATACAGTATACCAAATCCATTTGCATCTGTCTATAATTCCTATTAAATCATTAAACCGGATAAAACATCATTTTATCTCTGTAATTTCATCTTCAAATATACGAGGCGGTTTCGTTTACAAGAAATATATGCGCGCGCAGTTTCCTGCGACGCGCGCAATCCATTGCCTACCGTCTATACGCCCCGCCGCACACTTCCGCTACAATGCATTATGGTTCGTTTTTATTATCATTTCACAACTTTCGAACAAGGTATATTAAATCATAATCAAATACAAATGATATATTATCTCCGAAATAGTTTATAATAATATTTTAAACTCTATATCGAAATATTTTATTCGTTTTTCTCTATGTTATTGATTCTAAAAACTTTTGTACCCGCGTTCGATCAAATCAGCAACTATGGCGGGAAGATGGAGGCAATATGAATCATGATTACTCCAGATTCCTTGGGTCGTTGAAATTAATGAACAATTACTACGTAAGATAATAATGCGAATTTATTGAAGAACTGTCCGAAAAATTCACTCAAACAAAAAACAGACTTCCCTCTATCTCCGAAAATAATAATTTCCGAATACACGCTGCCAAATACAGATTTATAATTTATAATGTTGGATTAAATCTTCAGGATTTCAATAAGAAGTTCTTTTTTCTAACAGGATTTTAATAATGATCGTTTCAAGCTCAGTTGTATTTGTTAATTTAATTTACTTGATTTATTTTCCTCCATTTACATGTGTGCACAACGGGCCCACGCTCAATTTCATATATTATATAACTCAATTATTGCTAATGTTTATGCTTAAATATGGATCATTACATATACCTATATACATCAATTTGTACAAAAGACCTTATCGCGGTCCGATAATATAAGATATGTATATATAATAAAACAAGAATGAATGATATATATTCGGAGATTCTTTATGCTTCACTGGGAAACAATTATCAATATACAACATAAAGATTCAAGAATTCGAATTGCAATAAAATGAGATTCAAATTACAGAGAAATTCAATAACGATAGAGTAAAATTTTGAACTCGATTTTTAACAAATCGTATAATTACTCTCTTTCTCTCTTTTTCTCCCACGACGAAAATATATACTGACTAGTACGCTAAATATACAATATTATAAAAAGATATATATGCAATTATTAAATATAAATCAATATTTATACAAAAAAAGCTTACAATTATTTGGTATTTTCACTATCTCGTCGTATTCTATAATCAGATATGTCGAACAAAGCTGATCTCCGATGATTACAACTTAACATCTTGTCTAGATGTTTGATTGAAACACCTATACATCCTAAATGAATATTTATTCAATGTAATCCCTTGAATATCATGAAAGAAATCTGATTGTGAAAGGACGGGCGGTTGATCAGAATCACCCGGTATATGAAGTAATCATCGACTCAGCAATAATTATATTCAAATATATTATCTAATGGATATGTGTAATACATGGTATCGGCAATTATAACTCTGTAGTAATTTCGTCTTGAGGTCTGAATCCTAAAATAGTAAAATCGTCTATAAGATAATCACGATTAGGCATCCAATCGGAGAGAATTGTATAATTGGCAGCTTCGACTGGGGACTGAAATTCCCATTGAGGATTTAATTCTCTGTCCAAAATACTAGGCTCTGTTTCACCTCCGACGGTGTCACTTTGAGGCGAAGCAGCTCCTGAATTATAATTATGATTAAATGTAGAAACAGCTAACTCTTGTAGATTAGAATGAACGTTTTGCCCTCGTTTCTGATCTCCGTATACAAGGGGAATCGTTTGACCTAAAGTCGAACCATTAGGACTCAACTTTTCGTTATAAACGCTACAGCTATTCTGTCCAAGACTCGATCCGATTGGACTGTGATTATCTTTAGCATATCCTAAGCTTGAACCTGGCGGACTTATGCTAGACTTTTCGCTCGCTTGAAACGTTGTTAGCGGAACGTTTGCTTGGAATGTTGTCAGGTTCGTGGGTGTAACTCGAGGCTCATAAGGCTGTGTCTGTTGTGTTATTGTAATTGGCTGGGGCGGCGCTAGTTGAATTGGACTCGCCGGTTGCTGAAGGAACGTTACCAGCTGGGCCACCTTCGGATATAAAAAATGAATATTACATCATATGTTTAATAGTTTGATTTTTCAACGCAGGAGTCCAATGAAACATGAATAATTTCATTTTTCAGGCTCTTCATTATCTAAAAGTCTATTTGGAAGTGTTTTGCATACTAATTTTAATCAATTATCGTTTCAAAGCTAATCTTTGCGCTTTCTTCTTTCTAGTATTTTGCGCAAATATCCCTCGATCATTCGTTTATTTTTTTTATTGCTTTTAAAAAAGTGATAAAATGAATTGAAAGACGTATTTTTCAATGGGTAAGGCATTAGCCTTGATAAAGCACAATTTGATAATTTTAGTTTCTTTGAAATGAACAATTTTCACTGGACTCCAAATCGAGCTTTGTTACTCATCGACATGCTGTTTCTTTGTAAGTTCATTATTAATTGTGAACAGCAAGCAAACTAATAGATATTTAATATTACTGCCTCTACTAGTGTACTCGATACTAATGAAACATAATCTTTTTGTTTACGTGATTCTGATGTCTTGTTAAGGAACTTTAATATATCTACAAATAGTATCATGCCAGGTAAAAACAATAATGGGTCTACCAGGCAAGACTCATTAATTCACGGTGTGGTTGACGAGAGGGCATTAAATCTTGGATAGGATCGTTGTACAGTTATAATTCTGAGTTTGGGTCCGTTTCCATACATGCAGACTCACCAAAGTGTCTTACAGACTAGCATGTAAAGAATTTTATATTTCAATGTTAGTGGAATCGTTCAAATTCCTCTCAGCTTCTCCCAATTCATTAATAACTGTACACACCTCTGGTGAACTATGCCTTTTATATCTTCGAAGCAATCTTTCAGCCCAGGCCAAAAGCCTCTGCCAGTCATCTGGGGGAACTGGGATTTCGTCGTCTCTTCTATTTACAAGAACCAAGATTCTGGCAAGATCCCGGAGTACTGGTCTGAAAATTGATCACCACATGATGTAGTTATAATTTCGTATAATTAATGCAATAGCAAAATCATCTTTTGTTTATACCTGTAAGCTTGAACACCGACTGCACCATCACCGTTGTTCCCAGCATAGTATAATTCTCTAACTTGTCTTCTCGTGTCATTTAACATTGATAGAAACGTGTTTGCCTCGCCTCTAAGAGTAGCTAGATGCTTCAGAAACTCTCTACGTTCAGCACTGCAAAATTAAATGATTAAAACTTTGATTAATAGTTTAATATCTTCAACCCTTTAAAGTTTAGGTGTTGAAGAAGTTGATTTTGGAGTAGACAATTGGTTTGAATCATTAAATGAATCTTATTCAGTCTTAAATTTACCTATCTTCGAATTGCTGGACTAATTTCGCCGCCTTCCTTTTCCTGCGATGGACAACAACAACGCCGCATAGAATGATGAAGATGCATATAGTAGCTCCGGACACAACGCCAACCAATATTGCGACCTGACTACCAGTCAGGCCAAACATGTAGCTATTATCTTTACAAATTCTTCCCATGTATTCGACTTTTGTACCAGGTGGACAAGTCTCTACACAGGTACCTTGATGGAGTAGAATTTGGCAGCGAACGCAAGTGTTCCCGTCACATTCTCTGCATCCGTTCTTGTTCTTCATGCATCCTGCAAAAAATAAACGTAATATAAGTAATATTAGTAATATAAAAAAAAAAAAAAAATCAGCAGCTATTAAAAAAAATTAAATTTGATAAATTTCATTGCATATTGTGTTTTATTTTCGTACATTTTCCTCTCTTCATTCTCAGGTATAATTTTCAATCTCTCTGAAAAAAAAAATTCATATAAATTCGTAGAAATATTTTCACCAGGGGTATGATGATGCGAAGGAAATAGAAATATCGATGTACACGAGCGTGAGGTCTGATTGAGTGAAAGATAAAAATAGGGCAATTCTTTCGCTTATGAGATGTTGAAAAGGGGTTGAATGTATAAAACCGCCCGGGGGGCAATCAAGACACGCTTGTTTTCACGATTTACGATAAAAGGCCGACCTCAGACCTGCAGCAAGAACTGTTCTCAACTTGGAGAATGTAAAGCTAGCTAGCTAGCTAGCTAGTCGGTTAGGAGAGACCCACATATCGAGAAACCAGTAACCACATTCCTTATATACAAGTATATACGAACGTATACGTATACCTATGTATAATGTATGTATTTACACTGATAAACCCGCGAAAGACCTTCCATCTGACGTATACATAGAAATCGTAAAACGATCGATGTATAGACATACGTATCTGCATGAATCGTATACTATACTATATGCCTACATCTTATTGATGTTGAGCTAAAAAGAAAGGAGTACAAGATTGGTTCAACGTATAAGAACGGACAATGTGGCCAAGAATTTGGCCCACTGCTCGAGGCTGTCGGTTAATAATTTCAATAATTTCTTTCCGATCCGATCCGACCCGATCCGCGATCTTGTTAACTCTTTCTAGATCACGAGGCAACCCTGAATCGGTTAGAATGTCTTCGACAGTTTGGTAATACGTATGTACACAACGTAAGACCGAGAGACCTTTACTTCTTATAATATACTGCGAAAAGTTTTCGGTTTCGGTCACATTGAACCAACTAGCTTTCGTTAAAAAAAAAGGACAATTTTCAAAATTCAAATTTTCGAATTGAAGAATGAGAAATTCGCCATACATTCGTTTGTGAAGAGGGAGGTAGTGAATTCTGCGATTGACTGGACTACTTCAATAAAATTTATAGACCCATCGTTGAATTCAAGATATATTAAATAATAATAAAAATCAGGTAATTATTTATCCTCCGAATGATTAAGTAGGACGAGAGAATGAAAATCTCGACGCGTTAGTTTCAGGACTGAATAAAGCCTCGGAGAAATTTCCACCCCTAAAATGACTGTAGATATAAAGTTTTGGCATGATTTTTTTTATTTTCTTGTTACTCCATTTAAGTAAACTGAAAAAATGTTGACCAAATGATTGTTATGTACAGTCTATTCCAAGCCGCTGATTGATTGGATATCCCTAATATTGAATTTTATTTGAAAAAAAAAAAATACAAATTTTACGTCGTACTCATATTTTATATAAATGAGTAAAATACGGAAATGAATGATCGAAGAAATAGCGAATCACGGGAGATCCGTGTGAATTTCTAAACCCTGATTTCCAAGTTGTATAGGGTATGGGTATGGGTACTTCCATAGCTTTGCCTCGTAGCCCAGGGCCCGAGTAAACGTAGTTACAGTTAGATTGACGCAATATAGATGACCGCCTTCCTCCTTCTACGATACTTATTACGACTGTGAGCTGAAGAATAATAAAAAGACAAAGAAAAAGGAAAAAGAAAGAAAAAAAAAATACAGCTATCTCTGAGCTCAGATCTTTCCACACCAGATATTACGCTCCGAACAATTTCGTTAAGCATGCTTTCCTCGACAGCGAAATCACCTTCTAATTGGCTCCGGTTTGAAACTGTGTCGAAATTTTTAAACTAGCTGCACAATAATAAAATTCTTATTTATTTTTATTTTTTTTTTTTTTCCTTCCATTTTCTTTCGTCTGTAACAAGAATTTCAATGAAAACGGAAGCGAACTAATTAGATGTAAGATAGAAGAAGAGAGTGAATCTTAGTCAGTTGATTTGTAAATTCCACAATTTTTCTGCGCATAAAATTGTTAAAACTTTTAATTTCTTTTCTTTTCTTTTTTTTTTTTTTTTTTGCGCAATAATTGAAGTCTTTAATCAATTTCAAGGTATGTAGGTAGTCAGATCCGACGATTTAGGAAGAGAAACTACGTACTTAGTTTGAATTTTGTTTCTTATTCGTCGATGATGATTAACCGAAAAATTAATTACCACCGATTGTAGAAAAATCGTTTTAAATTATCGAACAGCTGATTTTATTTCCCACAATAATTTTAGAAAAGTCGATATTTAATTGATTATAGTATTAACAGACCGGAAAAGTTGTTAGTCAGTTTCTTAATGGAAAAAAGCAGACGTGCTAGCAAAAGACCGCAAAGAAGTTGCTTACACTGCGCTCCACAGACTTCATAGAATTACGATTTCTTATTAGTATATATATTTGTAATAAAAATTAAGACGTACGATGTGATGCGATGGTTTATTTAAAGGAAAGTGAAAATTACGTTTCTCTAAACTCCGCCTTTCAATCCATTAAAAAAAAGTTATGGTCATTAATATTTCGATCGAAAAATTTATACTTTACAAAAATCTGAAGAATAAATTTTCAATTTTTCGAAAACTGAGAACAAAACGGAAGGGAGAAAGGACAAAAAATACTTAAAAGAGGTGGAAAAAAAAAAAAAAAAAAAAAAAAAAAAATACTTCCCGTCGAGGTTGAAGTCCCGTTGTTATATATACAGCGTGGGAAAGACAATTCTTCAAGGAATGTAGAATAATCTCCTGGTATATATGTATGTATATACTATCTTGTATGCAGTCCTCAATTTTATAGACAATTAAATCATTTCAAAATTTCATTGCCCCTTATCTTATCTAAAAATTTCTTAACTAAAATTTCGTCGTTAAAAATCTGTAAATTTTTTTACGGATACCTACTATTAATACTACAGGTAAGAAGTGTGCGGTGTTTCAGATTCAGATAAGCAATAGGAAGTAGAAAATAACGCCGAAGTACAAAAAAATCGTGTGTTATTTAAACGGCAGTATTTTGGATTGAGATAAGAACCTGGGGTTTTGACTACATTTTTTTAATATATAATTCGAGACGTTCTGGCCCATGGAAACATCGAAATTCGAATATAACCGAATCAAGGACCGACTCTAATGTCTGATGATAATTAATGTAATTACAGATGTACAGAAATATTTTATACTGTAATGGGGGATTTAGTTTTACGACAATGATAGACAATTCGTAGCATATGGCATATAACGGTATATAAGAAACCGTAAAGAAAAATATATATATATATATATATATATATATATAAAATATACATATAATTGAAAATATATGCGTTTGCGATATCGATATGTATCAAAAGATGTGTAATAATGTGTATAAAGGATGTAATAACGGATTATACATTTATACATTATAGACACAGGATGTAAATTCCGCCTTTCATTTCAGTATAGATATACTATAGTTGGTCGTGGTATACTTATGGCATACTATATGTATATCTATAGATACGATAATAAGTTTTTCCTTTATCACTTATATACATAGATATATTAGTTTCTCAACGGCCTTGCAGAGGTTCTCTCTCCCCCATATATATATATATATATATATACCTACGTCGTTTAAATTTTTATCCAAATCCAAAGTAGAGTTGGTGAAAGTATCAACACGTAGGTATAACATAACATAACATAACATAACATAACATAACCGAATAAGGACATTATATATTTGGTCTTTTCGCATAGGTGAGTTTCGTTAGTATACAATATACATAATATATATATATATATATATATATATATATATATATATATATATATAAAAAAAAAAAAAATAACGTATCTACCTATAATTTACAAGGAAAACTGTCCGTAGTTTTTTTTTTTATTTATAATTTTTTTCCTCCTTTTTTTTTTCTGCGTTAATCAACGAAGTGAATAATCGTTCCGAGTAAATGATAACGGTGTTATAAATAAAATGAAATTAAAAAAAAAAAAAAAAAAAAAAGTATATACAGTAATCGTTTATTTTCTGGTGTTAATAAAATTATTCTACATATATATATATATATATAAGTATGTACACACATTTATAATACGTATCTAACGATATATACATACATACATACATATAGTTAAATAATATATATTTTTTTTTTTTTCTTTATCATTTTCCGGCCAGTGATTAACAAGTTCGAATAGGAAAACTATGTATATTTAATTGTTACAGTTTTCTTTAATATGATAATATTTATATACGGTGATTAGAGTAGGTAGGTTTTTATATACATTATAATATATATACGTACGCATATTATTTATACTTTATACTGTAGTACATACAAAATGATTTTATATTCATCATCATTCTATTTATAATCGTTATACATCTGATCGCTTAAAAAAAATATTTCATAATAAATAAACGTGAATAAAATTCGAAATAATAATCAGAAGACACACGACGAAAGGCGAATAATAATTAAATACAACGATACATAAAAAATAATGATGATAATAATAATAATAAGTTACAAACAGGAACCAAAGTGTTTAATTTCGGCAACGTGTATCACCGTTCGGTAAACGGATAAAAATAGCAACAATGATCTCATCCGTATTTGTCTTCAAGTTTTTTGTATTTTATTTATTTATTTATTTATTTTTTTTTTTTGTTTTTTTTTTTCGATCAGTACTACATAGTATCTTAGGTAGTTTATATATATACCTATAGTAACTGATACACAGGGAGGAATAAAGATTTTCTTAACAGTTCTTTTTATATAGGTGCATATGTAGTTTCTTTTTTTTTTTTTCCCCTTAAATATAGTGAAATATAGCCAAGCTGCAAAGACACGTGTGACATGGATATATCAGAGAAATTTATGCCTCGCTTATGTCACACTATGCGCAGTGATGTTCGCAGTATTATACATACTCATAGCACGTACTACATATAGAGGTATACGTCTTTATATAAATAAATAAATAAATAAATAAATAAATAATTATAAAAAATTGTTAAATTAATCAAAGAAACTGAATTCTCTTAAATTACACATATGTATATAATATATTATATAAATTATTAGATAAAGTGAACTAAATTGAGACAAAGGAAAAAGAATATATATATATATGTTCATTTAACTTGTATACATAAGACAGATGCGACAGTTTTAGACATTGCATGGGGGGTTTTTTTTTTCTTTTTTTTTTTTCTTTTAGACATATGTATATATCTGTTTATATGAAGTGTAATACATATCGTTTCGAAGAATTCAACGCGTGTGAGAAGAAGAAGTTATAGAAAAAGAACACGAGTTTCATATTATAAAGTTGCAGATGTGTATTCGATAATATGTAATAGAGCGTTGATTCATTGTTTACTTTATTATTGTTAAATATAACTTTTTAGGGTGTTTCAAATGTTTTTTTTTTTTTTTTTTTTTTTTTTTTCTTGCAATGTCTTTTCTTTTTCCCCTGGTACTATAAAAATGCGATAAAATATTTACCGAAAGTATATTGCAAAAATATTATTTATTTATTTATTTATTTATTTATTTATTTGGAACTGATTTGAGGGATATGGTAAGATAAAAATTAGTTCATACCACAAGTAACGACCCCATTCTAACGTATACAGGAATAAATCTGTGACACCTATACTCACTGTATATGGGATATAGTAAAATGAAATGATATAACAGTAATTTATTGCAACTTATCTTGGTATTAAACCCATAAAGGGTATACCTGTACATATGCGTATGATATTACTAATCACATTGATACAGTAGTAGAAGTTACGTCACACTGGATGCCCTTTGTCTTTCAACTTTTGACGGTGCCGGGATCGTATTGATCGCTACGTGAGTGTACACAGAGTGGATAATCAAGTCAACGATGACTGAAGAACGTTTTACTATTGCTTTATTATTAGGTGATAATAAATGACTGAAAATGAAGATGAATAAAAAGAAAAAAGAAATTAAAAACAGGACTTAAGGTTGTTCTAAATAATTTACAGACAATTATTCATTGATATCGTTTTGAATAGATAATATATTACGTGTATAAGTATATATATTTTTTTTTTTTATATAACTCAAAATTCTATAAGCTAGCAATAATTTTCTCGCTAGAAAATGAAAATTTATTATCAATCGTGAACATGAGTTTCGAGAGTAGCTGCACAGGTTAAAAAAACTCGAAAGTTGTTCACAATTGAACCAACTCTTTGATGGCACAATTTTATTTCAGTCACAAAATTGAAAGCGAAATGGTATAGGTATACATACGTATAATGACCAAAGTAGAATCTAGTTAAACACTTTCTCGATATTTTTATCCATTGAATGGATGTAAGTATGCACATCCGTGTACAGTATTGGAAAGTAAAGATAATCGATGGGGTTTACGATGTACCGAAGATATTAGTGAATAGAAAATCTCGGGATTTCACTAGCAATTATTAAGACAAATATATATAAAGTTAACGGAAAAAGATAAATGTGAAAAATTGGAACATTATTATAATGAGTATAGTTATTCATGAATTTTAAACAACAGCAAAAATTGAAAGAAATTGAGAAAAAGAAAAAAAAAAAAAAAAAAAAGGAATAATGATAGATCGTGAGATAAGGTTGTTAAACGGTTCAAATATTATAACATCGAAAAATGGCATTATAGTGGCAAATTTCTAAACCGTACAATTCATCTTCATGAAGACTAATTGGGTTTCAAGTCACGTAGATAGAGACAAACCCACGACCAATTGGCCAATCTGGGCCATACCATGTAGCTATATATAAAATACACCGGATAATGTGTTTATATATATATACGCGCCTATATACCTTATAAAAGTTTATTGTAGATGGGAAACGGACGATCAAGCAAATTTTTCTTATCATTTAACGCTGCACGGAAATCTGCATCCCGAGTTGTTAATCGCTGAATGAATACATGAGTGAATTTCAAATTTCAGAGGTTTCACCCTTCGGAGTTTTCGACCTTTGGTGTTCTTCGTTTTAATCGTTTATATCACAAATATGACCACTTCGAATTGATGTTAAAAAAAGCCCCTATCCATTCTTCGTGGACTGAAAATTTTTCGACAAATCAATCACATAAACAGTTCGAAAAAAATGAAAAGATAACAATGAGAAGAGAAACATTCTAGAATAGTATATTATCGTTTATTATTTTCGCGTGATGTTATAAATATGTGCTAAGTACAATGAAGTGAAAAATTCTGATGCAAATTGTAAGACGAAGTGAAAATAAAACTCTGCGCAATTTCATTTTGTTTTTTTGTTTTTTTTTTTTTTTTTTTTTTTCTCTCATCTTGTTTACAACTTCAAGACATTTATTTGATTGACTATACAGTGTCCAGCCTTCGACCGAGGTTGAATATAAAAAAGAAAAAATTTATTCAACCTTGACACTCGCGTTCGTAATTTCAGTTTGTTAAGAGAAACTTGAACTTGAAGACCTTAATGCATGTTCTAGGTATGTATTATTACTGTGTATATACTAGTAAATCGTATAAAAATTCTAGTTGAAAGAACTGTGGTCTGTGCATTGACGTGCGGTTAGTTGCAGCCTTGCAGGTTGTGCGCATACAAAAAACGTAAAATGAACTCACCGCAATTGGTATAGGAAATAATCAGCCTCAAACCATTACTCGTATATATATATACCCAGAACTTTCATTTCTGTATATTTCTGTAGTGACGTAATCGAAACTATGAAAACAGATGAGGCAATCCAACGCGAGCAGGTGCCGAAGAAAATAATACAAAAGTAAAAGTAAAATGTAAAGGGAGAATCAAAAAGAAGAAGAAGAAGAAGAAGAAGAAGAAGCGGCAAGGTCTGCCTCATCACTTGACAATACAGGGTGATTCAGGTCGAGCAGGTCATATTTTAAGGGTAGGTTCCTCGTGAAAATTCAAGGCTAAATTTCCTTTGCGAAAAATTCGTGGAAGGAATAGTTTCCGAGCTACAGAAGATCTTAGTTGACCCAATCGCTGAGCGTATAGGTATATCGCACAGACGGAGCACTGCGCAGCTTCCGCTGATGATCAGCCCTGTCTGTGTCACCTATAAGTTATGTGATTGGTTAACTGAGATATTTCGTACCTCGGAAACTATTGTGTCCTCGAATTTTTGGTAAATGAAATTTAGTCTTAGAATTTGACAAGGAATCTACCCTCAAAATATTTTTGAGAAAAAAAGAAAAAAAAAAAAAAAATATGATACTCTACAATGTTATATTATACATACGTAAATATTTATCGACCAAACGTGAAGTTTGCATGCAGCATACAAGTGCAGCAAGCAGCGGGCCTTTGCATTCAAAGTAGATATAGTATATAATAAGTTTCTTTTAGTTTCGTGACGTATACGGAGAAAATGCGGTAGGAATACCTACCTACACACTTGCCTATCTTAAACTTCCGGCTGCACTACACCCGCCGTTTAATTTCCGCTTGAATGACTTCGACTAAAGAGAGGAGTCGAGCCTTGAGGCAAGAGAATCCATGAATTTATGGGAATAGGACAGCTGCCAGCTTGCCTCTAGCATGACTTTACAAACTACTGCACTGAACACCTTTTCCACTTGTTATAGTAATCCCGAAGGCTGATGTTCTGCCCATACCTATGCTATCCCGTAGAAATACTGTAAGAATTTTTTTTTAACGAAGTAAAATTCTTACCAGGGAAATATCCCGGCTATATTGACTTTCTCTTTCTTTCTTTATTTTTTTTCATTTCGTGACTTTGGTGCAACGCCGAGTCACCTGCTTACTCATTCCAGGATTATCCCACCCGATGAACTGTAGCCTTAGTAGTACGATAGGATGGTTTAAAAAAAAAAAGCAGTGAAATTTCAATAAACAAGAGTATTTTTTCTACTCAATAGGTGAAGTGTATGAAAGCTATAAGAAAGAAATAAAGAAATAAACACGATCTAAATTCGAAAATTGATTTTTTGTTTATTTTATTTTTATTTTATTTTTTTTCCAACGCAAAAATCTACACAGAGAAAAATCTTGTTCTTTAAAGAAGAAACTTAGCGAGTTTAGTCATCAGTTTCCGATTGTAAAAGACAGATTTCTGTACGCACTCGTAATTTTTCTTTCAAGCCACATAAAGGCTACTTGAATAGTTTTATTTTAGTTTCGATAGCTACTGAGGCTTATCACTCAAGTGCCTGTGACCAGAATGGCTCGTGTTTTCCCACAAGAATTTTGGAGTTACTTAATCATATTATACATAGATCTGCGCGTATCTATACTATACTATAATATAATAAAAAAATCAGAATAAATAAATAAAATAATATGTAAAAAAAATTAGAATTGTTTTTTTTTTTTATTTTTATTTTTTATTTTTATTCTTCTTTCTCACGTTTAATATCATACGATTTAAAATTTAACTAACTCTTAAACATTCTTGGTGTGCTATTGCTTTCTTTAATATTTAACATATAGCGTGTAACGCGATACTTATTATACGCGTTGAGGAATCAGTAGGTGCAACAAAACAAGTTTGTAAAATATAGCATAATATTTAAACCTGCAGCTATTGTTTAGGCCTTTTCAAAATTTCAGAATTGTTATGACAAGGAAATCATACGTCACGTATCCAGTATGCATGTAGTACCTTTGAACATCTATTCTATTATTTGATTTATTTTTTCTCTCTCTCTTCTCTTTCTCTCTTAAAGTCTGCTTTAGAGTCGCGTTAATTGCAAGATGAGGGTCTAGATTAAACCTTGCGTAATTAAAGTTGGTTTTGATGTTGCACCGCGTATACCGTACCGCGTACATACCTATGTGACAAACGCGTGAAATGGACGAAAAATAAGTTCAACATTTTTGCGCGTTTGTGAAACAAAATTAATCAACAAATTAATCGAAACAAGAACCGAAGAAAAAAAAAAAGATTAAAGAAAAAAAATAGGAAGAAAGAAATTTTGCTAAATCTTCCTCGATATGCGGAATATATTAACGTAATAATATTTTAAACGCGATTTGAAATACAAAGGAATACAGAACGTGTATGTATAGATGTGCGGGGGTCGGTCATTGGCCTTGTCTTTAACTTCAATTATCATTAATTTTACAAAAACGAAGAGACCCGTACGCAGACCCGAGACACTTAACTTTACTTTAGTTCTCCACAAATATTAAACGCAATTATCACGAAGATGGTAATTCCTTATGCAGTGAGGTTATACAGGGTGATTCAAGTTATGCGTGTTATATTTTCAGGGTAGATTCCTTGTCAAATTTTAAGACTAAATTTCCTTTACCAAAAATTCAAGGATGTAATAGTTTCCGAGCTACGAAAGATCTCAGTTAAACCAATCACATATAACTTATAGGTGACACAGACGGGGCTGAGCGATTAGAGTGGAAGCTGCGCGCGCAGTGCCCTGTCCGTGCGATCTATACGCTCAGCGATTGGTCAATTAAGATCTTCCGTAGCTCGGAAACTATTGGTCCCACGAATTTTTGGTAAAGAAAATTTAGTCTGGAATTTCGATGTGGCATCTACCCCCAAAATATGACCCGTTCAACCTTAATCGCCTGTTTTTTTTTTCATTTATTTTTTTTTTTTTAAACAGATTATATCATAATAATAATTGAAAAGAAGAGAAATTTTAAGTAACAAAAATTTGGTAAACTATGAAAATGAAAAATTTCAAGCATTTTATGTAAACGTACCTAGATATGTCGTATAATATGATATATGGTTTTCCAGGGTAAGAAAAAAAAAAAAAAAAAAAAAAACGTGGAGTTTCACGTGTTTGTAGAGAATGAAGAATGCATGAATACCACAAAGGAAAATACGAAGTTGTACAAAAAAGATAAAGAGAATTTCCTGGGGGGGAGATGAACAAGGCAGATACTATATATCTATCACGATAAGTTTTTTTTTTTTGTATTCTGCAGACATATATATTAAAGAATAAAGAATATTGTGCAGAATAAAAAGTTCTTAAAAAAAAACAAGAAACAAAGAAAAAAAATTCATACTATTTATAAAATTTGATAAAAATTGTGTACTAGGTTTACGTTGATTATGAAAAAAAGAAATTTTACAAATAAAAAAAAAACAAACTAAAATCTCCTGCGATTCTTCTCTTCCTGTCGACGTAATACGTATACGTATGTATGTATGTAAATATACTTGAAGTTTACCAAGGTGAGTATTAAGTTGAGTAAATTGCACAATTTCTCTGCAAACACATTAATGAGAGCAGCGCGGCAGAAATCCTACGACTATAATAGAGCCTAGTTATAGTTATGATAAATATAGTTTGAAATATGAGGGTCGTTTGAAAGTACCGTACAAGCCATTAAAAATTCCAAATATCTTTTTAGGAGAATTGCGAATTTTCAGAGAAACGTTGAAGTTGAAAAGATTCAAATTCGTGAAGATCGGATAATGCAGAGATGTAAAAACTCCGAAATTCTAAACTCCACATAGTGAAGAATAAAACTAGTGGATCTACCCGAGAAAAATAACTAATATGAAATAACAATAAATAAAAATGATCTCTTTTTTCATCAAGAAATAAATAATTTTAATAATCATTTACCGTTATTGATATTATTATCACAATCATCATCTCTTATCGAATTGTCATAGAGTTAGAATACATATAACCATACATAAAAACGTAGATGTAGTACCTATACACACGCGGGGAAAAGAGAAAAGTCTCCGAAAGTCATTTTTCACGCACCGTAGCTGGGTGTAATCATTCTTTTTCTTTGTTCTTATCTTATTCTCATTTTTTCTTCCTCAGTTTATTTTTATTTTTATTTTTATCTTATCTCATCTTTATCTTTTTCAGTTTTTTTTTCTTTTCTTTTCTTTTTTTTCTTTTTTTATAATAATAATAAACTTTATACACGAGTGACGCGAGCGCGCAAGCCATCGGATCGATCTAAACCCTGGACCTGGTCAAAACTCGAGAAGAAATACGGGTCAGAGTCTTGTCTACGTGTGCAGGAATTGAGAATCCTATTATGTGTAATTACGAAGACTGAGAGACGGAGAGAGAGAGAGAGAGAGAGGTAAAGAGATAGAAAAAAAAGCTCGCAGTCTCGACCTATAGGAACAGCGAAGCGACTACTAAAAAAACTAACTGTAATTTTCTGCCTCTAGTTTTAATTAAAATTCTATTCTATGTATATTGTAGTCTCGTTTTTCTTTTTCTTTTTCTTTTTTCCTATTCCCTTCTGCTTTCGTCGACTAATAAAGCTATGGGATTAAAGGGAGTCTCAGTATTACCTCTGGGTCACGCGAGACGGGAAGCCCTCTACTCTTACGTTAATAAAATTTGATCAACCAAACAAAAAACACACCCCAGTGTTGGGAATGAACCAAAGTATACGAAGACGGAAAAGTTCCTCGAAATATATATACCCTCGTACCCGCATATATTATTTATACAAAATAACACAAAACACGAAACTTTAGATGTTAGATAAATTGCGCGATGAGTGGAGGAAGTTGAGCAGTATCCTTAAAATGCGGCTCGTTGCCACTTGCAGTTTATTTCTTATTTCTTTTAGTATTTTATTATTTTTGAAAGTAGTAATAATTATAAAAGAAAAGAAAAAAAAAAAAAAAAAAACAGATTAGATCACAGTAATCGAAAAGAAAAGAATTTTTCAAAAGTAACGAAAAAATTCGGTGTAAACGATGGAAATCAAAAATATAAAGCAATAATTTTTATTGTTTTAGTCGAACGTTTGGAATTTACGTAAACGAAGTAGTTTACGTAGTTTAAGTATAATATGATACATGGTTTTGTAGGGTAAAAAAAAAAAAAAAAAAAAAAAAAATACGTGGAGTTTTACGTGTTTGTAGTGAATGAAGAATGTATGAATACTACAAAGGAAAAAGGGGCGAAATTGTGCAAAAAGATAAAGAGACTTTCCTGCCATAGAGATGAACAAGGCAGATACTACGACTATATCTATCGCGATAAATTTCTTATATTCATACATATATCAAAGAGAATAAAGAATATTGTGCAGAATAAAACGAAGTTACTTGAGATAAAACGAATTTTTTATACTGTCTGAAAAGAAAAAAAAATTAAAAAAAAAAAAAAAAAAAAGGTGTAGCTCGGAGAGTATTGTGTCTTCGAATTTTTGGTAAAGGAAATTTAGTCTCAGAATTCGCCAAGGAATATATCCTAAAAATAGGAACTATAAAACTTTGTGAAAAAAATTGTTTTCTTTTTTTTTTTCTTTTTTCTTTTTTTTTTTGTGATTGAGACATGAGTACGAAAAGAAAGAGAATGAAAAAAAAAAATTTGTTAACTATAATTTGGGAAAAACTATTTCATGTTCGTTGTCGTCAATCCCGCAATTTATTTCTTCGGATCTTAGATCTTTATAGTTTTAATAGCAACACATGACGTAACATTGATAGCTTGATAAACGGTTGTATCCGCTCTAGTATAATAAACTGAATATGTGCGTATAATACCTACGTGTATAGTTTCGTATACTATACACGCGGGTTAATCGTATATATGTATACAGTACGAATTTTTTTTTTTTTTTTTTTTCCCTATCGAAATAAAAAGAATCAAAAGAAAAAGAAAAAAAAAAAAAAACACACAATAAATAAATAATCGAAAAATTTAATGAAATTTCGAAAATATTCTTTTCGTAAGAATAAGAAGAAGAAAATTAATTACGTAATCGAAAACGTTTCCATACATATACTTATACCTATGTATGTATTGAATAAATTAATGAGCCACTAACATATAAGATCAAGGAGAGATTAGATGATCTGACCTTTTCAATTTTTACAACATCGATTAAGGAAGATGCAATAACGAGTGTATATGTATAATAATCAATCAACATTACAGTATGAGATTAATAGCGTGATTTTTAACTATTATATTCATTAATGTATGTATAGTTCTCTCGGTATAATAATTATTCCAAAGTAGCGTTGATTATTATTATTATTATTAATGTGAATAAAAACCTACGTCATATAAATCTATATGTGTGTAATTATTCGAGAATAATATTATCAGCTTAGAGAGAAATTATTGAAATAAATAAAAACTGAACATAAGAATCCAACAGTTTGAGAAAAAGAAATAAAAAATATTGATATGCGACGTGTTAATCATCTTTCTATAAGTTTTTAACTTCGCGGGAATTTTATTTTCAGTACCGTTCCTTCTTCGAAACAAGTTGACCCAAAGCAGCGGCAGCATCTTCTCTCTCGCCTACCTACCTACTTAGTTGCTGCACGTCCGCTTTATGGTGTTCATTCACATACGGTGAGGTGAACACACAAGCTACTACAAACTGCAAGTCCCGCCGCTTTCTGGCTACTATAGTGTCTACGCAGTCGTACGACCTGCATTCGAATCGCGATATATCCGACCAATTAGATTCGTTCTATTCAGGTTTTCAGAGTAAGAATTGCTAAAGACTGACTACTATCCAACGATCAACGAACGGTTTTAACAGTTTTTTCCTAAACGACCATATAAATATATACCATATTGGTATGAGGTCTACAGAAGTTCAAATATCTCATTACAAGTATCTACCTGTGTAGATATTTATTTTACTTATTTCTATTCCACGCTAAATTTTCATCGTTTTTAGTTTACTAATCGTAGAATTATACCGATTAACGCAGTATATCTATCGAGTATACCTACGTGTACGCGCGAAAAATAAGAAGAAAGAATAAAAAATAAAGTCTTATTCAAATTCAATGACCGTTGAATCATATGGATTTATACACGCAATTACGTCACCTTATTTTATCTTCATTATATTTTTATTGTGAATAATATTTTGTGCATTTATTAGCGAACTCAATCGTCCGAGACACTATGCATGTGAGTAGTTATCTGTAAACAAGCGCCTACTTCAACCTCGATTACCTATCACATTCGAATTATAGTTTATGACTTCCAATTAACGAATCATGAATAATAATACATATAAATGTTTATGCCATTGAACTCCGAGACTGATTTAATATCCTTATACGTTTGATGATTTTCTTTTCATCTTTTTTATTTTCGAGTAATACGAGAAGGTACAGAGAATCCCTATAATATATATAATTGCATTGTTCATACACAAATATGCGTGAGGACGTAGAATTATTAATGTTGACGATAGTTTGTTGAAAAATTCGGGAACGCGCAAAGAAATTCTCGACGGATATTCGAATTAGGATAAGAAATACCCGCATGCATGAATTATATGAAAAAAAAAAAAATAAGGAAATGCATAAGACGTCAAAATAGTGTGTCTCATATACATACCTTGTGATTCCTCCTCGCCTCGTACGTAATCCATTAAGTATGGTAAAAAGGCTGCACCAAATCTCACCACTGTCGCTAAGTTACCCATTTTTTGTCCACATTATTTTTTTAAGTTTTTACAATAACTCTAAGTCACTATTTATTTGAAAACTATCACGCGGCACACGACACAACACACATAAAATACACCAACTCCCTACGGCGGTCGGTGACATACTGAAAAAACATAAGACAGGAGACTTTAAGAACGGGATAGAGAGAGGGAGGGGGGTGAGAGGGAAACTGTGTAGCTAGTGCGACGGCGGACAGTCACCGAAGCTTTTGAAACACCGGAAGTACGTCATATATTCAAATGACTTGGCGGGCTGTAAGATTTCAAATCTTATCGATATGCAATACGATAATAATAGAAAGAATATAGCTTGCCCAATAAGAAAAAGAAATGATTGAAAGATTGATTATTATAGGTGGGATATATAGTATAAAATATACAAGGGTAGACTTATATGGGATGTATAAGCGTATCAGAAAGGTTCTATAGTATATTGATAAATTGATTTTTTATTATTATTATTTTTGTATTCTGTTATTTAAATAAGAATAAGGCTAACGAATAGAACTTTTGAGAGACGTTTTACAGGTACGTATATGCTATGTGATTCATACCGTGTTTTATTATTTATCAATATTTATATTACACAAAGATGTATACTTAATCGTATTTTCAATCGACCAATATAATCTGTCGGGATTTATCATGTCACATAATTAAATAGAGATTGAAACAGATAATCCATTTTCTTTTTCTTTTCATTTTTTTTTTTTAATATTATCATTTAAACCAGGTCACAAAAATTACATACACCTAATGTTGGGTAGAGGGTTGGGATGAGGAGGGGATGTAGGGTAGGGTAGGATAAGTAAGGAAAAAAAAAATAGTATTTTCATCTATAAAGAAAAAAGAAAAAAAAAAAAAAAAAAACGTAATAATATCTACTGGTTTTGTGAAATTTTATAATATGTATAATTATCATTTTTTTTTCCTTCTTTCTTTCTTTTTCTCATCATTTTCCACGAGACATTTTCGTTTTTTTTTCGTTTTTTTTTTCTTTTTTTTTTTTTTTTTTTTTTTTACGAATCATAGATAGACTCGCGACATTTCTCCTTTATACAGATATATAATAATAAATTTTATACAAATTATTTATTAGGCTTCCAAATTTTCTTTCTTTCTTTCTTTCTTTCTTTCTTTCTTTTATTATTATTATTATTATTAATATTATTATTATTATTATTATTATTATTATTATTTTTTTATTTTTCTCTTCGTCAATTCTGTAATGTTCAACGAATAATAAAATTATCGATAATCATTTCCATGCTTAATTTATATCATTTCCAAGCCTTATGCTAGAAAAAAAAAAAAAAAAAAGTTGATAATAGTAATCAACGTCAACTCAGCAATTTACAGGCCAAGTTCTATTTGCTCGTTTTTTTTTTTTGTATTTTTTTGTATATATTTTTATCTGTTTTTTCTGTTTTTTTTTTTTTTTTTTTTTTCATTTTTATCTTTACACACCAAACTCAATTATATCCTCATTCCCTCAGACTACACGTAATGTTCAACTAATTGCTCTGATATACTTTGTACAATTAATTAATTTAATAAGATGAAAATTAATTGAATGAAAAGGTATAAGAAAATAAAAGAAAATTAAGGGAAACAAAAATAAAATTCATTCAGACAACAATTACCTATCATTCCCAGATATTTTTCTTATATATCACAAGTATTATAATTTTTTTTCTAAGATAAAATTTTGCATCCCATTCGCATATACGTACATACATACATACATACATACATACATACATACTTACATACACATACACATACACACGATCGTAGAATATAAGCGTTTTGTTATTATTTTTTAATTTTATTTTTTTCTTTCTTTCTTTTCTTTCTTGCTTTCTTTCTTAAACAAACCTAAACCATGATTCATGACTGATTTTTTAATATTATTTATTCATTCTTTTCAATTGAAAACTTTCGTCTTCTCCTATAATCAGGCGATTTAAAACTGTGACTAATTAGTGATTTGAATTTTTAATCCATAGATTAGGTATACATTACATATGATGTTCGAATAAAAAAATGAGAAAATTACGAGGGGGTAAGGATAACTAAATGATGGGTGTGTGATCTATTTAGTCACCGTTTTATAAATAATACCCTCAAGAATTTCACTCACAAAATGAATATTATGCTTCTAAATAAAATGCTGTTTTTTTTTTTTTTTTTCAATTATTATTATTATAATTATTGTTATAATTTTTCTTTCGCTTCTCATTTCTTGTTTTTTTATTTTTTCCTTTTTTCTGTTTTCTCTTTTCCACTAACCTTTTTACACAACGTTATCTTATGTACAAAGAATCATTATCTCTGATAATTTTATAAATCTACTATTTGAAAATGATTGGTTTTTTCAATTATTGTTAAACGGGGGGGAAAGAAAAAAAACAACTAATAATGAAACAAAAAAATTGAAAAAAAAAAAAAAACTATGCTAGGATGTATTAATCGGCCTACTTCAAATAAAAGTATATTTACATTACTTATATTTGTTCTTTTGTTTTTCTTTGTTTTTACAAAAATTTTTTCCTCTATTTCCAATATATACCATTGTATGCCAGAAGAACGTAGAGTTGTTGTTTTACTTATTTATTTATTTTGTTTTTTTGTTGTTTTTTTACCTTTATTGTAGCAAAAATCTGTTTTCCTTCGTTTTTTTTTCTTTTCTTTTCGTATAATATAATAATTAATAATAAATGATTATTCTGATTTCTAAGCTTTAAATACCATTACTACTAATCACTGGTCAATGCTTGTCAAAGTCTATTTAAAAATAAAAAAAAAAAAAAAAAACAATTACGACAATTGTAACTAATAATCGTTACGTAAAAGTAAATTCCATTCAATATAAATTCATTCCTTGTACAGTAGGAATTAAATTTTTTTTTTTCTTTTTTTTCTCCACAAAAGATGTCGATATTTGAAATTGTTTTACATACATTTGAATCTCACTCAAGTTTAGAATTTCTTCGTTTTTTCTTTACTTTCTTTTTTTCTCCAAGGCATAAACACCTGAGCTATTTATTTTCTTAGCGACGAAGACTCCAATTCACAAATGACTTTGTTCAATATCGATTCTTTTACCGTTTCTCTTTTAGAAGAAAAAAAAAAACTGATCAATCTATTTTTTGTTAACGGTGCGTTGGTTTCCTTACATAGGATTATGTATATTCCATTTTTATAACAGTTTTTTGAAACATGAAAACTAATGCGGAACAATAATTTAAACGCAATTATACATTTAGTTCTATTGTTTGATTATTTCATTACTTTTTCTTATTTTTTTTTTACTCTTTAGCTTACAAAGGAAAACCTTGAGTTTCTTTTCTTTCTTTTTCTTTATTTTAAGGAAAAACAAACCGTCGATGCAAGCTGCAATGTTTTAGTATATAATATAATAAATCTCAGTTTGGATTATCAGTGTCTTCAAGTTACAGTATTCAACATAATTTGCATTGTTCAGATTTGAAAAATGATTGTATGGCCATGATTTAGTTTCCAACTATAGTAACGGCGAGTAATGTAAGAGTTATGAATTGAAAAAGTCAGCTTCTATGGAACTCCCTTTAACACAAGCTTATAAACCCAGATCTTATAGTCATTTATTACTAATAATCAAATTATTTTCTGTAGTGGTCTCCCTTTCAATGATAATATCAATCTATCCCATCATTTAATTAGGAGAAAAAGAGTAACAGCTGGATTAATTCAGTCTGGTTTTTGCCTGCCCTCAGTGATTAATAAGATCCACTGCAACGTTTGTTTCGAATATTTGAAACCAGTTACAAGAAAACACATAGAATCATTAGGAATTTTGATAAACCTTGCCATTTGCATCGGACAGATAGAATGAAACCTAAAGCATAAGTGCTGCAAGTTTATTAAGATTGAAGACATCGAAAGGCGGCAGTGATCATAGATGTGTACTAAAACGAATATACCTACATACCATCGATTTCGGATTCAATATGCTCAAGTTTTCACACATTATAAGCAAATCTTGCATCACTCGTGCTTTTACACATGTCTGTGAATGATTCTTAATAACTGAATTGATAAATTGCAGCGAGCAATGAAAGGACGAAGTAATAATGATTCAGAATTTGTATAGAACTCAATAAATCGAGAGTAGATATTTAACTGTTCAGTTGAGGTAAATAGATGTTACTATTATAAAGGTGATAATAAATACCACTGTCGATATTCTCGCATTGTCGAAAATCTCGCAGTTTAGGTTTTTCTTTACTTTACTTTACTTCACTTTACTTTACTTAGGATACCTCCTACTTCATAGACGAGGTATTTTTCCTAGTCTTATTTTAATGATGTTATACAATTTTTCCCTGTTTACCGACTCACCAAAGTTTCACGTAACTCGATGAAGGTTGCATTTGGGTATGTACTGATTTGAGTCCAGAAGCCAGCCCTTAGTTAGAGCACAAGGGTAATGAGTCACGCTACGACAACCACGTTTTACACAGCCTATATTGGCCCCGGTAAAACCACAGAAACCACAAACTGACTTCGCAGCATCCCAAACTGCTTCTTGAAGTCCCGTTACTCGCCCGCCTGTAGAATTATCACACGAAAAGGATTATTCGTTAGGTTTTTAACACTAGAAGTTAGTTTGATTGTAAAATTCAGTTTCTTTTAGGTGACTATTTCATTCCGCTAACTCAACCAACCTGCCATATAAACCCCAGCAGCCCAGACCGCGCATTGTTCATGAAGCCATACTTCCCACCGTTGTTCTTCTCCCGGTAGTTGGGTCATTCCAGTTAATATCGTATTGGTTCCACCGCCTTCGATAGAATTCCTCTTTCTTTTACCCATTTTTGCTGCAAATTGATCAGCCAAACCGGCGTGTCTCAAGCTCCTCTTATTTTTACCACCCTTTTTTTGTTCTGTTGTTATTTCCTGTTCGTCCGCAGACATTACTCCTTCTTCCAATCTCTCTTTGCCTATTAAATAGGGGCCGAATAAATCGCTCAGGACACCTGCAGGAACCTGTAATAACAGTGTTACCAAGGTTCAATCAACTGCATGTGTCCAAATATTTTGAAATTATAAAATGGACAAGAAATTCCTACGCATTAATCGATCAAGACTTTAGTACTGACCATATATGTTCCAGGCGCAATGTGTGGGCCTGATAAGTTTGGATGTGGCCTTGCGGGATCACCGGCAACCACAGAATGGGGTCCTTGTTTGCAGAACACGCAAACCCATGTCGAGTCTGTCGTGTGAGCATCGTACCGGGAGGATAAGGTGGAACTGAAGAGACCAGCTCTGCTCACTTTACCTGTTATCAAATGAAACAGGCGTTAGCAATCTGTTTTCGAATCATTATCTCGGAGAAGACCATAAAATCTCAAATAATTTTCATATAATCTGAAATAAAATACTAGTGATAGCCGTGAAAGAACTGAGCGAATGGAATACTTTTTCGAAACGTGCAAGTGATTTGAAAAAACCATTATTTCCACCCATGGTAGAATAATAAATGTAAAATATAGGAATCTGAAATTTTTTATCTTTCAAGCAACCAGTGAAGACTGTAAAAAAATTTTACACTTTGTAATTAAAATTAATCTATGAAGATCCGTGCATAAATTTTGACTCTCCGAGTCATAAAGATTAAATGGCAAAGTAATAGCCGGCGGAAAAATATTTTGAATAAAATTTCTGACTAAGATTTAGACAAATTTTCCTTCTTATGTTAAAGAAGTGATTCTCACCACGATAATCAAGATCATTTTGATGGCTAAGCCTCTTGCTGCGTCCAGCGTTACCGTTGCCCAAACTTTTTCGTTTTTCTTTACTTTTTTCCTCCTCTTCTTCTCGCGGGGCGTTAACCACTTGAACACTCAATGGGCTGTCTCTAGGTCCTTCGACGTGAACCACAGGACCACGAGACCTGATTGAACTGGCATTAGACCCAGAATCATAGGCCATTTCCCTGAGTCCATCAACCTTTGTAGTTTTCTTATTTTTCTTTACTGCCTCTTGTTTCTTCCCACTTTTCGACGCTCGTTTCTTCTTATTATCTTTCTGTGGTAAATCGCCTATCGCACTGCCAAATATAGCGTCCACAGATCTTGGTATTTTTCTTTTACCGCCTCTGCCTTTGCCTTTCTTAGTCTTTTTAGCCAACGGTTTAGTGTCAACAGTCGATGTAACGTCCGTAGGTTTAGTGTCTTTGATCTCCACCGCGTTTTCCGTCTTTTCAACATTAACAACGTTCTCTTTCTCCGTATTCGTGATTTCAACTTTGGTCAAATCTTTCTTAGACTCTGTATCAGTCTCTACAATCCCCGCAAACATCTTTTCCAGCTCTGATTCAACCTCGTTAAACGGATTGGCGTTCGCAACGCCTTTGGGACTTGTGACCTTAGAAAACTCTGTCGCATCATCGCTGGATTTTCTCCTCGCCCTCTGGTTAGTCGGAGGTAAATTAGAGGCAGGTCCTTCGCTGCTCCTCCGCCTCCTTATGGGTTGGTTTTCCTCTATCCTCTCCTCCTGCTTTTGAATTGGTATAGAGTTTATTCTCTCCGGTATAGTTTCGCAGATTCTAGGTGCAGAAGGTTCGGTAGGCTCCAGTTCCATGTCTTCGACTTCAGTTTTAGAGTCTTTGCTTAGCCTTACAGGTTTTTCTAATTTTCTTTTCCTCCGTTGTTTGCCATTGTCGTTTGAATCGTCGTTGCTAAACGACGGGGATATAACTTCCTCCTCCCTGCTCGGAGACTTTGACTTTTGTCGTTCAGGAGACATGCTCTTAATACTGCAGGCGTCCTTCTCTTCAATCGGAGTCACAATAACCGAGCCAATGTTTTCCATACATCCAAGTTTCTTATTACCTCCCTCCAGCTTCTCCAACAAAGAGTCTACCCCCTTTTTCCCACGTTTAATGGGATTTTTAGGTGACCTAACACTGCATTCCTCCAGTTTTCTGTCCATCTCATTAATATCTCTCTTCGGACTGTCCGTCAGGTCTCTGTCCAACGATTTAGATGTTAAATTGACAATAACTGGTAATATACTCCGAGGACCTTGCGCAATAACGCTTAACGAATCTTTGGACTTCAACACTTCGGGTTCCTTTTTATCTGTTAAAATCCTCTCTATGGTTACGCTCGGCGGTAGGTTTATCACTTTTTGAGCAAAGTTATCAATGTTAAGTTCCTTCAGTTCCTTAACTTTGTCGTGAAGATTGGCCACCCCCTTCAAGTTACTTTCAAAATTTTTAACAGTTATCTTAGGCGTAGTAATATCCTTCGTCGACAGAGAGACAGGTTCGATGACTGAATTTGGCGTCGGAACTGAAGAGCTTATCCCACTGTCAGAAGAAGTCTCACCATTCAATGGTATAGGCGGTGAAATTATGTTTCCATTCCTACTGCTTTTGTCGACATTTCTAGCGGTCAAACTTATCGGTATATCCTGTGGTATCCTAGAGTAATTCTCCGCCAATTCAGAAGTTGCAGAAAGATCCAAAGTGCTTTGAGTACCCGGTGAATTTCTGTACTGATTTTGATTCTGTCGATTATCTACCAACATTTGTAAACTGAATAGAGGATTTCCAGGCGCGCTTGAGGGCGTAACAGGTTTTGCAGGTACCGTAGGCGTGTGCCATGTCGGTGGCGCTTGAGTGTGCGCCAATTGTGGCGTCAATTGCGACGCTAAATGAGAAGCTCTCGCTATTGAAGGATGAGTGTAAAATCCAGGAGCGTTGAGAGCTGCCCCTGGCAAAGCTGTTGGATGCATATTTAGTCCTGAAATAATTCAGTTATTATAAATATGAATTTTCATTGTCTAAACTGTTTTCATTGATTAAATTAAAGCATACCTTGCCCTTGAGCCATCGTTAGATGATTCCAGACAGTTTGCGGAGGGGGTGTGCCGACAGGGGGTCGGCTATGTCCTGGATATTGACCAGACATATTGAAATCTTTGATTTAACAATTGTCTTCTACACTTTTGTGATCAGAATAATATTATTTGCAATTTTAAGACTTGTTTTTCTTATTTTTTCTTAATTTTTTTATTTATTTATTTATTTATAAAATAAGATAAAAGATGCCCGTTAGTTAATGGATTTATTTTAAAGTTTATATAAATTTGGGGAACCAAATCTGTGATATAATTTTCTTTTTTATTTTTTTTTTTTTTTTTTAAATTTAGAAACCTTAATTAATCTTCTACAATTATTACGTTTCAATAATTTATATAACTCGACTAATTATCTTTCATGTAGAAATAATTTTTTTTTTTTTTTTATACGAGTATGTTATTTTTTTTTTTTCTTTTATATAATTTTTTTATTTTTGTTTTAACGTTGGAATGTCCTTTTCGAATCACGTTAAATTATATACGATAAATAATATACCCTAGCTAGCTAAGCTTTTGTTTGTTTTTTTTCTTTAATATCGGAGTCGATAGAAATAACGAATAGTTTTCGAATTTCGATAGATGAGAATCTATGTTGAAAATATATTTATGATAATAAGAGACAAGAAAGAGAAAAAAAAAAAAAGAAAAGGAACAAGAAAAAACATAAAATATAAAAAAAAAAAAAAAATTTGGTACTGTTTTGGCGTTTATGGTTTATTATCTCGTTTTCTCAAAATCCGAAGACACCTTCATTTGAATTTCAGATTTAGGCAATCCAATGACAAACGTTCAACTATACCCACTTCTTAACTTGAAAAAAAATTACCTCAAAATCTCACAGCGCGCATATCAATAAATAATATTTTCCGGCTGATTAACTGAACGTTTACACATTTACAATGGTCGTGGATTTGATCTAACTTTAACTGGCTCTCTGTATCTTCAGTATATAAAATACATCAGTTATCGAATTACCTATTTACAAATGACAAAAGAAATTATAAGAAAATAATTTTTTACAATATTTCTTTCTCCGCGTTATCAGATTCCCAACATCAATAGTCGAACGAATAACGCCAATTTACAATGATTAATGCGTCCTTGATCAAACAGGAGGAAGAAGACCTAACTGATTAAGAAAAATGATGATATGAAACGGAGAAGTTATACTAAATAAAAAGTGAAACAAGCTCCGATGTCCCTCTGTGTGTTAATTGATCGAATAAAGTCTGTGCAAGGAATGGTGTCGTATCACCAAAAAAAAATAATTCTTAATCCAACTAATAACGCCAATAACTTTGGCGTTGATTCTTTAGCACTGAATCAGGACCTCCCTCCGTTATTTGTTGTTCGTTTCTTCTTTCCTTTCACTTTGCGCAAACTATGAAAAACTTTTGCGCTTTATTAGCCGCTACCAAGTATAGATGTTGGTAACTTTCTGACCCACAATTCGTCGAGGTTTCCCATTGTGATCAAATTCCCATAACTTGCAGCCCTGTAATAAACAAAAACCAAGAAAATAGATACGTCATTATTGTTTAAAAATAATTCTCGTATGGATACAAAAAATGCTTTACGTAAATGTTGAAAATATAAAAAATCACAACATTCTTGCGATACTTGCAAATACCCATTCAATTACATTAGAAAGTTCATTTCATTTATTTCCAAACACTAAATGACTTTTAATTAGCTAAGTTCTCTCTTCAACTACTGTTTCTTACCATCACTGGGAGCAGCATGCTCATTATCGATATTAAATCATGCTGAATATCAGCACCGATCGACCCATATAACTCTTTTCGTTTGAACTCGAAAAATTCCAACCAGCTGTTTCCAAATTCTCCTCAATATTTGTTCAGAAATTTCTTTTCCTGTTGCGCCGTTGTCAGCCTTGGTACTTTCCCCCCTTGGCTGCTCTCAGTTTCTTAAATACATAACAATTTTTTCCGGTTGTATATATACATATATTTTTACATATATGATTTTGTTTTATCTTTTCTATCCTCTATTTTGATTTTACTAATTATATGTGTAATCTTCTACGCCTACGTGTTGACTGAAATGATATTTCTAAATTACAGGTTGCTAATACTCTGTTATCACCACTTTCAAAACAAATGTTATCTGAATATCGTTCAACGACATTGACAGTGAGATAATAATATTCGTGCTGTGACCACATAGACTAATGACATTTTTCCGAGTACAGCATTCCGGTTAATTTTCTTTTCTTTTTTTTTTCTTTTTTTCTAAATTGATATAAAACTATCAGAAGTCGCATGATTCGATCGAAATTTTTGATAAATTATTTAAAAACTGAAAAATCAGACCTGACAACTTTATTTTATATTACAACAACACCGTGTAGACAAAATAGTAAACAAATCGATTTTTAATTCCGCATGGTTTTAGCCAGTATAACACCGCTGTTTGATAATAAATTATTTTATTATTTTAGTTCATAAATTAATCGTGAAAAATAATGAATAAATTCGAAGATAAATTGATATAGAGATATAGAATTATCGAGAGAATAGAAAAAGGAGAATTTCACTACTTTTGTTTTTTTCTTCGACCTTTTTTCGCGGAAAAATAAAATAGAATAGGACGCAATTGGCTGAACAACTGTTAACAGTATGTGAGAAGGAATGCTAACGGTTCAACGATAATTGTGGTCATTTTAAAACCATGTATTTTTACTAAATGATTCGGTTTTATATAAATATAAATTATTCGTGAAATTCATCCGTCTAATAATTGCTTGCACTTGATTATTTATTGTTAATAAAGAACGTTAGCAATACGCGAAATGCGATAGGTGTACCGTGATTCGCTTAATGTTGTACGTGTGAAGTATATTATTGTGACGTTGAAATTTTATAGGCGAGGCAAATGTCCGGCCAGTTTTAAAGTTAAGTTTTGATAATATTTCATCGGGTTTTTTCGACAGACGTTATTTAGAGGATTTTAAACTAGGTGATAAAAGTAGTAACGCTGCTGCTGCTGCCGGCACGCATGCATCACTCCAACACCAACACCCCGACATGGTGCCTTTCTTTGCGTAAATCGATGCCACATTTTATTTCACAACATTTATTCTTCGACCGTCGCCATTTTACTCACATCACTATCACCAAAATTATATTTTATTATTCAATTGTCGTATACGATATTGACCATTACCTACCTAGCTTATGCGTCCCGTTAAACGCATGCAAATTTACGATTTTTGGCCAAAAAATCGTCGAGACATCAACCAAACCAGGATTTAACAATGGTGGCCGCTACCGAGCCGCACGCAATGCTGACACCTTACGGTGGCGGCGTATACTAACATCAACCTCTTGCTCTTCTTCGTATTCTTTCTTTATTTCTGCACACTCCACTAACGCACACTCAACCCCCAAACAACGCGAGTTGAGATCAGCTGTGCAGAGTTTCCTCATTCGTATTATTACCTTATTTATTACAATAATTATGCTTATCTATTAAGAAATTTTTGCTATTTATTCATGGGCTAAAAAATATCGAGTCACTTATACGAGCTTGTTAAAGTATATCGCAAGCTTTTCTATTACGATTTACGAAGGGTATAATAGCATACAACTCTTTACCAAACTTTTATCCATTATTATCAGAATTTATTCAACCTTTTAAGAACAATGTTTTAAGAATTCTTATTTCGGAGTTACGGATTACTGTCGCTCACCAGATCGACACTCACGATCTTGAATTACACAGAACTATGACGCAGCGATTAAATTCTTATACCCAAATCCGCTTAATTGATTAAGCATTATTCCTTATATTCGAATTATAGTACGCGTTATGTAACTCACGTCATTACTTTGTACCAGCCGCTTATCAGATGCAATACATACATACACCTGCTTATATATCTATAAAATATTTCAAAACCGCCGGACTTTGTACGTGTATATGATTCACCTGTTACAGTATGTCGATTAGTGACCTATAGTGCGTATTGTAATCTCTTTACCTAGTTTAGTTTCATATATTTCGTTTCATATAATAATTAAATTAAGAGACATAGATAATACCCGAACCGAGAGCTTATGTAAATTTACAAATATGTATAACACGTCTAAAAACCTGCCTCAAGAATATGGTTTACATGACATTTGATGACCGACTTAATTTACGCGTCAGAAACGTTCGCATCGTTATACTAGGTGCACAGTGTTAGTACAGTTGTGATCGCATTCACTGTACTAACGTAATGATGAAAAATATTCATGTATGATCGCAGTTTAAAGACAAAATGATACACTTATCACACATGTAATTAATAGACAATACGCCATAGTTCATTGTCTCGTGTTGTTAATTCATGGCAATCGTAACTCTATTTCGAATACTATTGCGAAATCTGTCCTCTTTCATCACTATTATCGCTTTTTTTTTTACATATTTACATTATACCTAATTGCGCCTGCTAGCCGAAATAATGCTACCCGTCTCACACCACTTCTGTATACTATACACATCTACGTGTGTAGATACCATCTGGTGAAGTGCCCAATGTTTTAGCTAGATATTCTCGTGGGAAATAAAACTATGTAAAATTTGACTATCATTCCATGCGTCTATATACACCTACTCTCAAATTCCTATCTCGTCACGAATAGTACGGACGTTGTTTTTCATCGTTAAAAAGTATTGCCTTGAAATCTCCAGTACCGTATCTGCAAGGTAGCATGATTCGTGAATAAACAAAGATCAGACTTTACTTGTCGATTTTTGTTCCTCAGATTTAAAAGTCGTCATATTTCACTCAGTTCACTGTAGGGTCGGTTAATTCTGTATCGTAAAAGTTGACGAACGTTTACGATATTCGAAAAAACTCAAACTTCAGTCTTGGGCCCCTTTAACTCCTAGTTACACCACTGGCTATTATATTGTAAACCCGTATGTACTACGCCCGTATGTTATGAAATAAACTTGAACCCCCGTTACACAATACATAAAGGCGGGAGAGACTCGAATCAACTGTTGCGTTGTTTCGTGTACTCATTTTGATAAATGTTCGATCTATTGATAAATTGAAAATAAACCGTTATCATGATATATCCTTAGGTGATAAAGGCGTTGATTAATTTTTACTAGCAATTCGAGCGTGTTTGCTAACTAACATTGTCAATTCTTGATGCAACAGAAAATCTCATTTGAATATAGACATCGCGATAGTTTCTGCCGTGGTTTCTGTAGCCGCAAGCGACTGTGCGTCGTCTGCTACTTTGACAACTGCGCGAATCGTATGCGCAGTGTTCAGCAGACATGGCACCTGAAGAAACGTCAATCTTATGGTCATGCATTCGGGAATGATTGAAATATCAATGACACTAACGAGTTTCGGTTATAAATACGGGCTGATAAAGTGTAAGGGACCTCGAGCTAGCGATTAAACTATAAATATGGATTGTCTCGTGAGAAAGGGGTGAAATAAAAATCTGAATATAAAATCGTTTACGTTATCGTATACGGTAATATTATGGATCGTTCCGATGCACCTGCTCATAACGACGGGTCAAACGGTGCCAATAACATCGGCACGGAAATATCCCCCAAATCGAAACAGAAGAAAAAATCGCTATGTCGTATATTAATGAATAAAAAAACTCGGGTCGGGTGTCTGGAAGTAACTTACAGAGACCGTGGAGAAGGTGACTCGAATAGAAATTCAAAAACCGAATTATCTCACCACGGATCTCACACTAGTACAAAATTATCGCTATGCTGTGCCATGACCGAACGTAGCAGAACTCCACCTCAAAGTCTTACCGTCAGTCGACTATCTCCTGCTACTCTTAGCTGCGGATCTGTTAAATCTGAACTCGCTTATTCAGTTACACCAAATTGTCAGGTCGAAGCTTACATAGAAAAAGCAAGAACTTCTCCCAACGAAGATAGCTGTGTATCGGAGAAAAATGGAGCCTGTGCTGTCTTGGAATCAACGCATGTCCCATATGCTGATGGTAAAACATTTTTTAGTCACAAATCATTTATAAGATTTAGTCGTTTTTTTTTTTTCATCTCAAATTATTTTCAACCTATTTTCTGAATCTTATTTTGTTTAAAACTTTAGATTTGAATTCACATTTCAGTAAGGTTGTTTCATTCATTGTGTGTCATTCCACGTCGTCATTTTCTTGAAAAAGATTGTCCTTGAGAAATTTCCGGGCTTAGACTCAGATTATATTCTTATCTGTGTGGCTTGGGATTTTCCAATTAACACGCGCTTAATTGATGTGTAACTTTATGAGCGTGACAATTATTGATGGAACATATTTCTTTTTAGTGAAGAAAAAAAATGGGATCTTAGTTTGTTTCAATTGTAGAATTGCACCATTTAGAATTGAGTCAATAATATTCAGGCAATATTAGTTGACCAATATTTGGTTCACCGACTACAAGGCATTGAAAACTGAGCGAATGAGTCATTTATAATCACGTCAGATGATTGATTGGATTTCATAGGAATCTTGATAACTGATATTATGGATAACGATTCTTGATCAGAAATCTAAGAACCATTTATTACTCGGGTGAACTCTGAAAGAATATTTTATATTTCACTAAAAGATATGAGGAGAGAATGAGTGCAGAGAACCATTGAGTAAGCACTGAGAGATAATGATCAAATATTTATGAACCAGACATATTTAATTAAATAATAATCATTGTATATTTAATAACAGAACCACCGACATACTATATGATTATGAAAGATATACCTTATAATCGTCTAATAAAGATAACACTAAATATGGCTTGAAAAAGAATAGGTCGGCTATATAGGAAATAGTAAAGAAATGAAGGCCTTATACATAGGCTATTTGGGCAACTCCCACTCCCCTTTAGATGGGGTCTATATACAGTTATTTATAGACTAGTGTTAGAACTGTGTAAATGTATTGGCTGTCCGTGTAGCATGACCGGTCTGTTCACTATTGAGCATTCCCTCCCCAGTTAGTTGGGAAGCTATCTTCATGAGCAGATGTCTGTTGTCAGCAGAGTGTTGAAACTTAGTATTTTATACATATTGTAGCATTTGTGCTAGTAACAATGTCCGAATCTAATAAAGTGACTAAGAAATCAGTTCTGAGTAAACTTGCTGGAATATTTAGAAAGAAAAAGAAGGAACCATCATCTAGCTGGTCATCAATTCAAGGCCAAACAAACAGCCATGCCTCAAACGAGGAACACTCTAATCAGGCAACATCTAAAAGTTCAGAGCATGGTATTTACAGACAGGTAATTACCCCAGATGCAACAAGTAGTCCTGCAACTTCAAGTGCATCTAGTATTGATCCGACCCATGTGCTAGTAACTGCTGTTAGTGGTGATGATAAAACAGCTAATAATCTGACGACCACAAGTCAGATAAGTAGTACAGTTAAAGATGAAAATAATGGTCAGAAAATCGGTAAAGACCCAAGTGTAAAGTCTAATTTAGATGGTACTTCAAATTCGGAAATTGAAACGTGTAATAATCACCTTGTTGAAACTGAACTTGTTGAATCGTTCAGTAAAGATGTACGCATTACAAAATTGAAAATCAACAACTCTGATGACAAAGTTTTAATCAATCGGCATGACAAGGATATAAAAATTGATTTTAAGTCTGAGAAAGGAGACACTGCAGGTACTACAATTGTTGTTGGAGGATCAAGCGAGGGAGCAGTATCGTCAGAACTTATGAAACGAAAATGGTTCAACAACGAGATAATGGATGATGTTGAAAAAACTAACCATGTTGTTGTATCGTCTGAGAAATTGGAGAACATGAAAAAAAGCTCCCTGATTGAAACCGAAGTTATACAATTGATAAACAAAGAAGTAGTTGCTGCAACAAATGCAATAATCTTGGAAGAAAAACAGATCAAAGTTGAAGAACACGAAGGGGAATTTCGGAGAGATGAAAGTATAATATTAATCGAAGTCGAACGAAACGAAAGAGACCCAGATGACGACTATTTCACAACTGGGAAATATGCATCATATTTCCTTCTGGAAATTGAGAGACAATATTACGATCCGACCGAAGTCTATAGCATGGTTCGATATCGCGACCCTGAAGACTCGGATGATTCTGATTCGGAAGGTTCTGGATTTAAGAGATTAAAAACTATAATTATAATGAAGAATATTCTATTGTCTGTAACTCAGAATTGCCCTCTCATCGATCTATAAAATCAACAAAGTTCACTGTAAACAGAAACAAATTTATTCAGTTTAAGTAGCGGCAAGAAAACCGAAATGTTTAGAGATAGAAAGAATTGACCTTGGTTCTAGCTCGTGGTAGTAATAGCTTCGCTCTGGTCCCGCCTGTTTTTTTTTTAACTGAGGTACTTTATTACAAAGGTCAAGGCTGCTGCTCAGGGAGGCAACACTTGATATTGTAAATCGCTATTACCGTTATCTTGCTAATAAATTGAATCAAAGTAGATACTCAATTATATTTTGTAATTGAAGTGATAATTTACCAATATTGCGAGTTATTCATTTTTATGTAACAATTAATGAAATTCCTACGCATAATTTTTCACGCACGAATAATGCACATCTGTATATATATAATCGTGTTTTTTAATGATGGTGAATCTGAGCACGTAATTCCTCTCAATTACTATCAATTTTACCTTGTTACACATAACGGCATGGTATGCAATCATCCTTAAAATTCGTAGAGTATTAGTCATCGGTCTAAAAACAAAAATAGGTGATACAATGTTTATTCCATGTTATAAACACTTTTTTGATTTCCCACCGAACGGCACAATGAAACCCTGGACTGACATCAATTATTAATTCTGCTGTACGTTTATTATGATAATAAGGAACGCGATTGTTGCTCAATTCAAAAATCGAGTATACTCAAATGAAAATATGATTCAGATGCTGGTTTTTATTTTGGGCCGACAATGAAGACTCATACTCTACGTTACGACTACTTTAAGTGTTACATAATCATTGAATTCACATTGAAATATGTACTCATTATTCCTTTTTGTTACAATTGAATAATTATATCCTATTTTCAATAATAAAATAGGTGAGAATTCATCATCAGAATCAACCTCTCCTAATATACCAAGCGCCATAAGACGTCGCCTATTACATCGACGATCAGCTGATAATTTGATAGTGAATTCACCAACCAATTCCATGAGGCACTCTAGTCCAGAGTCAGTTAAAAGTGCTCCGATACAACTCAAGCCAAGATCAACGTCCCACGATGCTTTGTCTAAGAGGAAAGACAAACAATCAGGTCAAGCGGATGGGATTTCAATGGACAGTCTGGCCAAGCAGTCACTCCTCGCAGCACAAGTCCTGAATCTCATACCTGCACAAAAAGCTAGAGATAGGTATGTCCTCTAAAAACTCACATTAATTTACATTAAACATTGACACGTGGTCATACGTGTTGTTTTTCAAATTGTAAACAAAAAAATTTGTAAACCGAGATCAAATTACATAATCAGCTTCTAATGTGTATCATTCATGAATATGTGGATCCAAAGCGGCGTATTTTATGAACATGATCAATCATAGAATATATAGTTCAGACACATACACCTTGAATATGGGTATTCTATAAGGATTGGTAAGTGTCCAAATTATTCTTCACTGATAGAGTGTTGTTACAGTAGCTTGCCAATTTTTCACAACAAGATAGAATAGATGTTAGATCTTATCGGTCATCGAATCTCAGAGTTAGATGCAGCCAAAGTGAAAGCACTCGATGCAAAAATTTGGATAAACCGGTGCTGCGATTTTACATATTTGGGTCTCTAATTGTTCAGAAAACAAAGCTCTGTCCGATGAATGGATAACTTTTTGATACTGTCAACGAGACTCGAGTAAGCATAATCTTTACTGTCACATTTCCAAGTTTACAAGCTCTTTTTTTTTGCCATTTTTCAATTCTTTAGAACAAAAATGTACGCATCAAATAGTTGTCTGCTCATCGAATAGAGGATTGTTTTCTATACAATTAGAGACCCAAATAGTTCCAATACATTGAGTATTGATCGATCAAAATTCTTTCATAGAATGCTTTTACTCTGAGACCTGATGACTCATAACTTCCAACTTTCACTTGATTATGCTTCAAAAGACTAACGAACTTCTGCAATAAAACTGGTTGTTTTGGATTCATGCCAGTCTCTAAAAAATACCCTCATTCATGGTGTGTGACACCCACTTAATGTGTGAATCCACTTTTGATATGGATTAATTAATAAACTTATTTACTTTATTACAATCTTCAGAAATTTTCTTCACGGACGAATTGCTGCCAATTCTTTATTGGGCCCTGTTGAATTGGAAAAGGTGCTTCCTAACAGAGAGATAAAAATATTTATCGGTACATGGAACATGAACGGTCAATGTCCGCCAAAAGAGCTCAACGATTTTATGTTACCATCCGGTATTGAAACAGTTCCTGACATGTTAGCTATTGGAACTCAAGAATCTTATTCAGAACGTAGCGAATGGGAAGCAGCTTTACAAGAAACCCTAGGTCCCTCGCACGTCTTGCTCACAAGCACCGGCCTTGGAACATTACATTTAGCTTTATTTGTAAGAAGAGATCTTATTTGGTTTTGCTCCGTTCCTGAGGACTCGAATTTTTCAACCAGACCTGGCACTGCGTTTAGAACTAAAGGCGCTGTGGCTTTGGCCATTATGTTATTCGGTACAAGCTTTTTATTCGTTACTGCCCATTTGACTGCCCATCAAGACAAAGTCAAGGAAAGAGTAAATGATATTAAAAAAATAGTGAGGAATTTAGATTTGCCCAAGGATCTACCGACGAGAAACAAAAATAGAGGTACTTTAACACTTATTGAATAACATTTAGATCACTATCACTGAATAGTAGGCGAAAAAATAATTTATACGACCCACAACTTCTAGAAATGATAATTTATTAATGAATATTAACATTCCAGACGTGACTCAGAATTTTGATTGCGTATTCTGGTGCGGAGATTTAAATTTCCGCTTGGCACAACCGCGAGAAGAAGTGATACAGTGGATAACGGACACCCAATTTCCGCAAGAATTACCGATAAATTTACACAAGGATCAATTGCGAACAATTTTAAACGAAGGGGCAGTTCTCAGAGGGTTTGAGGAAGCTGCGATAATGTTTCCTCCCACTTACAAGTACGATCCAGGCACGCAAAACTTTGATTCTAGTAGCAAGCAGCGGACCCCAGCTTACACGGACAGAATACTTTTCAAAGGAAAAGGTCATACACGTGGTTACATCAGGAGAGTTAGTTACGAAAGCACAAATTCGCACAAAGACGGTACCTTAGAATGTTTAATATATGATTCTGTACCCAGTATATGCACTTCAGACCATAAGCCAGTTTGGGGAGTTTTCAAGACTACCATTCGACCAGGAATCGATACGTGAGTACCGTTCTCCTCATATTTGTATTCAAGACCAGAAATCGTAGCTATCATCACTATGCTTGTTAATCGTTGGACTCTAGCTGCACACTCTGAATATAAATTGCTGTTTCAGAGACTTATCTATAGGCGAAAAGCCTGTAGCTAAAATTAGAATATCATTAAAGTGATGTTAGGTAACATAGTATTCTATGATAATAATTTATTTAATTTCGTTATTTATCACTTCTAGCATTCCATTGGCAGCTGGATTGTTCAATCGAGATATTTACCTGGAAGGTATAAAGAGGCGAGCTGCTGCCATGGATGATTCCCACGGAACGTCACGGGTTTGTTCAATTCAATGATAAAATAATTTCAGCTTTAAACTCTAGGATGAAAGAAAAAAAAAAAAACAATCAACTAGGGAATAAATAATTAGTGATTCGATGAATGTATAATATAGGTCTAGTACTTGTTGAAAAAAGAAAGAAAAAAAAATTAATGTTCTAATTGAAATTCGTCTACGTTGCATCAACTAATTACGTAATATTTTTGGGTCTTAGAAACAGTAATGCGCTGTTACCAAATACTTATATGTGCATTATTTGTGTTAAACAAAAAGTTGATGAAATGCAAGATTCTAATATTTGCATACATTTCTTTCAAATTCTCTTAACGTTCCTGGAGTATATAATGAAGAAAATCTAGTCAATTTTTATTTACTTAATTATGATCTTATTTTAAATCATCATTATTTATTTCACTTTTCTTACAGTTCAGTGAATTTATTACTGTGTTAAGATAGCCCATGCTATCCATGATATTTCTCATTCTTAGAGGCTTTACATTCTATTTACAAATATTCAATCATTACTTACATACAATTATCTGTGATCTTACTAAATTAAGAGTTTTCATATTCGATACAGTGAGGTCCGTCCTCGGAATAAAATATGCCTTAAATATGTTGTAGAAAAATGTTTTAGTCGATGAAAAAAATTTTCCAATACTTTTTCGACTCGATGATTTCCAAGTGATTGTTTGAATCTCAAAAATATTACTTGGTGCAACGATTGTGTACCATTTTATGAATATAACTTACTGTTTTTTTTTTTTTTAATTATGATTTTTAAATCGCCATAACTTCCAAGTGGCGACAAACTATTAACAGCAATGATATTATAGTTTTTTAAAATAAAATTCAATGATAATTATTTTATTCGTAAATATCACGTTGATTGCACAGAATAATAGTTGCAGCAACTGAAAGAACACAGTTTCTGCATAAACTGTATGCAGTTATTCTCGCTGAAAGGAAAAGTTCCTATTGCTTAATTTACCTCAAATAAAAGAATAAAAATTAATCACATATAATGCCGCAATACAATCACAGATAAGGCTTTACTACAGATAACAAATATCTGACAACATAATAAGTTCTCTCAACTATTTCATCTCTGCAAATACAAAGATTTCATTACTCCAAAGATCGATAGTTTGAATCAATTGAGCAAGCTTTGAGCCGGCTTCTTGTTGATTTATCCAATAAACGGCATAATAGATTTAGGTATAGAAGAGTTAGAGACTAATAAATTATCCGCTTTCTCTAGCTTGAGAACATATTACATTAAATTATGATCCTTGTCTGTGCGATAGAGACTAATCGTTAGTATGAATATCAGTATTTCACATTGCTGCTACTTTAAATCGATTGATTTTATCTTACTTGATATGAAATAGCTCACTCCTATATTCTGATATTTGATATGTGGCGTTAATAGAATAGGCATTTGTTTTGGTTGTGAAATGAAAAAGAAGTAAGTGGTGGTGGTGCTCTTGACCAAAAAATACAGGGCCAATTTTGTGTGTGTGTTTTTTTTTTTTAAATCTTTTTCCTGTTTTTTTAATTTTATTTTATTTTTTTCTATATAGTAAATAAGTTTGATCAGATCTGTAATCGTAAGATTAAAATGAAGACATAAAAGTTTAGAAAAGAAACAATCTGACGACAATGTGAAGCGCGCAAATGAATTTATCTATAAACTATCTAGTCTAACTAACAAGTCTCATTATATTTCACATACGCGGATTACAGAAGTGTTACATTGACTTCACTATATGTATATCGTTATACATATTTACACGTAATTGTAGTTTGTTCTACAAAGAATGGTGGGCAATTTCCAATTTCAATTAGTTTTGCAGTCAGTACCCAAATTATCTAAGTTGTGATTCTTTTGGAATCGAACTGCAAGTATATGTAAGCGTATATCTATGTATAAGCTATAAATCCTCATGTTATTCATGCTTTACAGAAGAATTCAAGAAAGGCAACCCCGTAGAAGTTAGGCATACGCAATAAGCGATGAATCAGCCGCTACATTAGGATGAATTACTTTAAATTGTTTTTGTTACTTATGTAATTTTTTCTTATAACGTAATTCCTTCTTGTCAAAATTTCCGTTCATTGGGACCATGTCATTTTTAAGGAGAGTTCTAACACCTTACTATGTCCCAGTACTCTTCTATATACACATTTTTGAATAAGTATTAAATATAGGAAGTAACTCAACCAAGTAGATATTATAATTGCTGTTAGAACCATTTCATACACTGGGTGACACATGAATTCATATTACGTAGAACTTATTGACAAATATTCAATTATATTTGAAATCCATTTGAGAAAATTAGTGCCTCTTGGTCTGCATATTTGAAAATCTATCCTTCAAAGTTTTGTCTGAAACTAGAATCTGTTGAAAACGAATTTGTTGAATCTATTTTTAGAGCAGTGAAAGTTTCCTGAAACTAATGAGACCAGAGGTAATTTTTTTCATCAAAATTCGTGAACCATCTGGTGTTGAAAATGGCTTCTATTTTCATAGTATACCTATGATTGATGTGTGACAATGATTCATATAGTTATATTATGTAGGTTTAATAGTATAAATACGTGTATATGTTTATGATTAGAACGAATAGCTTAGAATCTAGTCAAATCAGAAGATAAGCAATAGCAAGTATTCTTGTAAAATACGTGTATTGAACGAGATACATGTGCGTCAAATAGTCCTGCGTAAAACCAATTTTAATAACTCGATGCTTGTCTCAATCAACTTAAACATGATTTTGTGTTTATGTTACTTAAAAACTTGATAAGAAAGGTGAGAGTTTATTTCACCGTATATTACAGAAAGATTAACTTTATTTTGACTTCTTTTAATCATTGACCAATATAATATGTATCTTGTTTTACTTATAATTTCAACATTTTTATATCTGTATTTTAATCACAGCCATGATTGAGATAATATTAAATGCTATTAATGTTGGTTGGTAAGCTTATACCAATAGATAATAGACTATATGCAGAAAAAGTAATCATTGATACAGGGATATTTCATTAATATCATCACTCTGTTCACCGCTGTACAGAATTAACTGTATAAAAGTGTTGAGCGTGTTCAATGAATACTTTTTCATAGTTTCAAATAATTTCAGTTATGTCTGGAATCTGAGAATCTAATTGCGTACGATTAGTACGAACTGTAGTATGCCTCGGATACTAGTTGAAAGAAACAATTTGACTGGAGTATAATTGACCCTTTTCTACCTTGTATCAAAGTCTTTCTACATTAGAACATTGTGCCCTTTGAAAATGTTAGAAAATGAGCTGCAAATGGTGTATCTAAATATTCTTATAGATTAAAATAAATGTTCTAAGCAGTTTTTCTAAATATCTTGTTGCCAAAGTTTGATAATAAGATAACCATTTAGCAGCCCGCCTTACACCTGCCTTATATATAGAACGTCAAAAATGTAAGACGATTTCATTTGGCACGCTTTTTTAAGTTCAATTTATTTTCTTATTTAATTCCAATGATTATACCTCAGTACATAATGTCACCTTCAATAAGGTCTATATATCTTAATCCCATGTAATCGCTAATTCTATGTCAATGAGAAAAAAATTTAATTTTCATTCTATTTTAAATTTAAATTAAATAGAAAATAGTGTCTAATATAGGTAGAAGACAAAAGGTTTTCTACAATTAAATTTCATTCACATTTTGGCAGCTATATAAAATATATATTTTAGCCATAATCATTGCAGTCAATTTCAATGGAAGTTTGTTGATGACGAAATTTTATGCTTTGTTATTCACTACTGTAACAGTAAATAGAACAGCGGTCAGTCTTGATCCCATTCACTTGTAAGGATGCCTATAACTATGCTATACTCATATTGTTAGTCAAAAAAGAAAAATAATCGCTTATCATTGTGACAAATTTCGTATCAACGGACTTCGGTTGTATCAAGGAAATGGTAAAGTGAAACGAGGTATAAATTGACTTGTTTTACTTTGCTGTGAAGGTTTGAACTATATATATCTCAGAGTGGTCCTTGAAAGGGTGAATTTGAAAATTCCCAAGGTCCACCTCTGGATCAATTCCAAATACAGAGAAAAAAAATTCCCAAAAATTTTAGCTCTTAATTTTAACGGAAACTAATAATTTTAATATACCTATAATAATCAAAAGAATTTATGTAAATGTGTATCGATAATTAGCGACTATCTATTTCGCAATAGTGTTAACTACGTAATTATCAATTTTATGACTCATCAATTTTGCTATAATATAAGTTTGAAAAATTTTCAAATTTAGTATACTAAAGACTTAATATTGTGTTTGTACGCAAATCTCTTTCTTATCATTGTAATAAAAGGTACAAATTATTCATGAATTCATTTCAATAAATTTACAAGCTCAAATTTTTTGCCTCTATTCTTTATATTTCTTGATACAAATATAAGATTATGTTTAATAAGCTCTAATCAAATAAACCATTCGTTATAAATCAAGAGAATTAAACTACATTGGCAGACGCATTTTTTTTTTTTTTTTTGTTTCAAAGTTTTAGTCTTCTTTATGCACTAGAGGTCCTCAGTATGAATTTTTAAACCCCTCTTCTAATATTAGCGCCGCTCTGTTTAGTGATTTAATACCGAACATCTGGTCTGTAACTTTTATATACGGTCGGATATTAAAATACACAAATCTATAATATTCGTTATATCAAATGATGAGGGTGCTGAGAATTGGATATCAAACGAACAAAACAGTCTCTATAATCTTTTATACCTCATATTTTCTCTTTATTTAATTACAATTCCTTTTAGTTTCCCATTTCCAAATATTTGAATTTCGAATTTCGATGTTTGAATTCGAGCTTTTTGACGTCATCTTTCATCGTACATATGCTGTGCCAAAAGGTATCTTTTCAAAATCAGGCGCGACTCTGAAATATTTCAGATCATTTTAATCTCAAAACGTTTTATTATAATAAAATTGGAGTAGCGAAACTAGCGACATATGTACGAAATAAACAAATGAGAAATAAACCGAAGATTAAATTAGTCAGGATTCGATCCGAGGAGTCAGCGTTTCCTATCTGGAAATTTTTCTTTGTGCAATTATATTCCCTACGAAAATCATGAACAAGGAAAAAAAAGTTTAACTACGAAACGAGGTTCTGAATTTTCCGCCTCATCATCTCGCATCGTCATACATTCTTGTTATACCACGGAAAGGAAGGGATCTTCATACCATAGCATAAACGAACAGCAAACATAACCCTATAAAGCGGTGCAAATTTTTTTTCTTATCAATATAATTTACTGCTAGGCTTCATTGAGGTTTGTAAGGTATGCTATCTCATGTTATGTTAGGTACGCGAGGTTGCCTAGGTGAATAAGTCAAAGTTTTTTTGAAACTCTTTATTAGAGGAAGACAGAAGAGGTTAGACTAGGTTAAACTATTGTTGAATATATTCCATGTCCCCGTAACCAGCATCACCGACTATTACAAATAAACATATCTAATACATAATAAAAAAATCCATTTATACATCCATACATGATGCTTCCACTGACATATCTAAGGGCATATACGCGTACGTATGTATAATAACACGAACTCGGTGGTCTGTTTTTCAATCTTTTCTCTAGCCTAGCCGGGGCGATTCATGGTTCATAACCGTCGTTCCAATTGTGCGTCGACGCGGAATATAATTCCGTAGTTCCTTCAGCCAGACGTCGTCTGTCCACTGCGGCAATGGGGGAATAAAGGACGCCATTTTGTTTATTTTCGCGTGAAGTGCCGAGGCCGTCCTACGGAGTTGACGAACCCCGACGACACTGGTAAAACTTGAGGAGCGGCGAACGATAGACAAGAAGGAAATAAAGCACTCTATAAAAGTGTCGCGATAAGTAAATAGTTACAATAAGTTAGGGGCTCGATTGAGGTGTATATTCTTTTGATCGGGGTAAAAAAGCGGTTGGTTTTTCGTGCGCGAATCGTGAGATATATGTTCGGAAAGTCCCCCCTCGAAGCGGGGGCACGCGACAGCCGCAGAAATTGGGCGCATCGCAAGCAAGCACCAATCGTCCAGCGGTAAATTGACGGTGTCCGGCCGTAGCAGCGCCGCGAGCAGCGATTTCCCCGTTCTAGGGTTGACGAAAGATACCGTGGGGCACCCCAGGGATCACTACACGGTCCTAGGGGTCCGTAAAGTGTACAAAGTTGCACAAAACTCGAGTCCTAATCTGAATACGAAACTGTCGTCACCCCGCAGCAGCAGCACCAACACCATCGACAACGACGACGACGGCAACGCAGATTATTTGAAAAAGGGTAAAACCAATTTACGAGGAGGATACGAGGAATCGTACGAGACGTCGCACCAGCCGTTGGCTGTTATTAAAAACCACGAAGAAGACGCCTCGTCGCCGCTAGCCGCGCGCGAGGTCACCGGTGCCGACAACACGACCGTCAACATCGGCCTCGCGATGAACCACGTCAACGACAAGGAGAACGTTAATCAGTTGAACAATCCCAACCCCGTACAAGTCAACGAAGTAGAGGAAATGGACACCCAGGAAGGTGAGAGATCTATTCACACCTCCATTTATACTCTCGTCAATTTTTTGCGAAACACGAAAAATAAATACGGTCAAATTATTTTCAACACCAGAAAATCACGAACTTCAACACATCTTTCGTAATAAGTAGAACCATAACCTATCAGAGGACAAATTCTGTGTGAAATATGATGATTATGGTAAGTTTTTTTTTTTTTTTTTTTCCTCCTATTTGGTTCAGACTGCAAATATATCCGACAACTTTGACTCAACTTTAGAGTTGGGATATTTTTTCTTTGTAAAATGACGCTTATTGTTAGCGTTTGAAATTGGCAGTTAATTTTTTACTCCGGAACATCAGCGGCGACAGAATTTGTGGAATCTGACATTATCATAATATGATGTAAGTAAGTTTGTACATAATTTTCTATCGAGTGCTATCAATCGGGACACCAGAATATGAGGAGAAAATCATTATTCAGGCAATTGGTTGATAGGTGAGGAATAGTATTATTGAAAAGCCTAAAAAAATGGGGAAGAAAAAGCGAGAACGAGAACGAGAATGGAATTGAAAATAAAAATAGTTGTCGGAGTTTTGGTGAGATTTTTTATATTCTATTTATTACCATTTCATTATCATCGCTCATTCGGATTCGAAAATATGTTCGATATGCTGTATTTACTCCAAAATATTTGAGAACAACTATTTTCTTTAGCCACCCTGTATTGCTGTCTCATTTTCATTATGCCTTCAGTTGTTGATTAGTCATACTAGGAAATTTTTATATAGATTTTTACTAGAAATAGTGAGAAAATAGCTAAAACAGTTTTTGAAATCAAGGAACGATGATGAAACCTAAACCGCTGCAATGTTGTGCAGAACATTAAAGTAAAAAAAAAAAAAAAAAACATGTTTTCTTCAATCCCCGATCACAGAGAGAAAAATATCGCTGTGGATAATTAAGCTCATATAAAGAAAGTGAATCAACTACATTATCTTATTTTTTTATTTTGAGTTTAAATTTTCAACCCTTTCTGCTTTTCATTTCATTTAGCACGTTGAGAAAAAATGTTATTCGGTTCAGCCGGCGGTCTCTGAAAACTTTTTAATATCATCAGGAATTGTTTTTTCAAAATTCTATACTTATGGATGGATCTAAGACAATATTTTGCCTCGTATTAATGATCTATAGTGACTGACTAAAAATAGATCACACAAACACTGGAATTATATTTTAACGTCACGGCCATCAATCCTCTTTTCTTTGTTTCACATTCAAAGTATTATAGTTTCTTTGTGGATTTTTTCTTGGTAGTAAAATAAAACAAAGAAATTAAACTATGAATTAATCAAACTCGTATTATGGAGGTCTCAATAATAATTTCTATCTAAAAGATATAGAATAGAGCTTGTTTCTTTGTGATAAAAGATTATACTTCACTCTGACTATTGACTCAGAGGAAAAAATAGTTGAATAAAAAGTAAAGTAAACTAAAAGTCTAACCATAGATGTAGTGAAGATATCGATTGCATAAATTGAAATTGATTAACAGTTGAATCTGTAGAGACGCAGAACGACGGCGGAGGGGATGGGACCGAGACTCGTCCAGTCAACGGAGAACCAGAACCTGCCTGTATCGTACAAGATCAAGACATGGAGGAAGGTGCGATGATCCACAATCAAGCCTTCTTATTCCACACTGTAGATTATTGCTGTTATTTATTTATATATCTTCGAAAGCATGATTATGGGAAATTTTTCTTAGATTTGAATATCATTTAGAATCCGCCTTCTAAAGTAATCGGAAAATCATTAATTATCAAACTTTGGTTCCTCATATTTAATCAATTAGCAAAACACACGAATATCTCTGAAGAATAAAGAAAAACGGCACGCCTTCCTTGTAGCTGTAATGTTTTTAGCCAGTAATCTCAACGCCTAGACTCAACCACCTGGTCTTTTTTGTAACATTTCATGTTTCATTCATTTCATACATTTTCTGGTTTCGCAAGGTTGGTAAATGGTTTTAATATACAGGGAATGAGGTGGCATGCAACCGACAATTGCGAGCACGTATTGCTTCTATTATATATGAGCCATTGTACTCTAATCGTAAATTCAAAAAAATCTTCCAACTCCAAGGAGCCAGTTGCTAATTTTTTTATAATAATTAAACGGCGTTGGGCTCTTCGTGATCTGAAGAATTTTTTAATAATTTTTTATACTGAAAAATTCATTTGTACAGTATCAAATACCATCTGATATCAATAGTTGTGTCCAAAATCTTGATGAATATTAAAGTTTACAAAGTGTTAGGCACAAAAACACTGAATACAAATCGTGTAAGATAAGAAACTCCTTCAATGAAACAAAAGATTGTTTATATTCTTCGTAATGTTTATGAGATTAATCTGGATGCATGGGCGGGGGAGTAAATACCGTGATAATGTGAATAGTTCAGTGAACGTTTCGTTTTGTCTTATCTTTGATTTAGCACTGAAAGGTGTATCAAATTCTAACAAAAAAAAAAACATTATTTCAGACCCTCAGTTCTCAAATAGATTTGCGATAAGATAACTAATTTGCTTATGATCCAATTCGGCTGTGTAAATTTATAAAAATCGAATGATAATTTGATAATTTTATCATTTCTTATATCAATTGTTGATTTTAATTGCAATTCTCCTTTTTTAATCACATAATCTAATAGAAATAACGTCGTACTTGAATATAAGATAGTTTTTTCATAAAAATTGATATTTTTTATATCTATAGTAATTGTATCGCAACTGAAACTCTCAACAATATCCAGAGCATGAAAATGGAAAGTTTTTTCTGGCGTTAAAGTTCCCATAAAGATTTGTCTTTCCCTAGCTAGTTATGTTTTTATGATAGTTACGTGGCTGCTGGTCCCCAGTAATAGAAGATAATAAGAATTGTCAGGACTTTATGTGTTTAGTACTTCCAAGATACTATATACTTTGTATTCTCCTGCATGAAACTGAAGATCTAAGTTTTCCAAATATTTATCTGATCAAAAAAATGTATCGTGTTATTTTGTTTCAGACGAGGCAAGGTCAGAAGCGACCTTTCGCTACACTGTGGAGAACTTCTCAAAGATGAAAGATTCCCAGCTATCGCCACCCTGTTATGTTCGTAATCTTCCTTGGAAGATTATGGTCATGCCTCGTACTAGCCAGACACAAGAACGTCAGACACAGAGGTCTCTTGGATTTTTCTTGCAATGCAACGGGGAGAGTGAATCAGCTTCTTGGAGCTGCTATGCCGTCGCAGAACTCAGGCTTCTGTCGAACAAGGAGGGGCAAGAAGCATTCAGCCGAAGTAAGAAGAATCCATCAAATTGTATTCCATTACTTATCAATTTGGATAACGATTAAGCGCTTATGAATAGAATTATGAAGTTGGACCGCTGAAGTTATGGTCACGGAGATATTCCTATAAACAATATTTTGTTACAGAAATTCAGCACCTATTCTACAGTAAGGAAAACGACTGGGGATTTAGCCATTTTATGACTTGGCAAGATGTACTTGAAGTCGAAAGGGGCTACATTAAAGACGACTCTATCACGCTTGAGGTGAGTGTCCATCTCTTGATAATTTATGCTAAAAACGAATGATGGCAATTTATTTACATTTTAGTTACAATTGCAAATAGCAAAGTCATGTGATATTCGGCTTGCAATCTGGGCTCAAAACTATCTCATGAATGAATACACCGTAAAAAACAATGTCCTTCCATTAATCTGATGACGTTGAATTGTTTAAATATGATTTTTGTGATGTAGAACTTATTCTGCAATCAATTAAGCACATCTTATGAAAAATGCATTTCCACATGCGTATGTTGATCCGGAATATCTTACCAACTAGTAACCTTAAGCTAGTTTAAATTCAACCCATATTTTAATATCGAGTAATATTTGTTTTGATGCGTCGTTGCTTTTGTGTGTTAATGTATGCAAACGATTATCAGGTTTGCCTACGTTTTCTCAGTTATTCCTCAACATGTCTAACGAGCATTCATTTAATTACTTACAATATCATAGTGGCACAAACTTTTGCCAAACACTTATCGGTATAACATTTTTACACACATTATTATGGACTTGAAGCTGTCGCTGGCTAAATGGATCAAGTTGTTTTGGGATTATATTTACTGCCTACTCAGTTCGAAATTCAAGGTCTGTCACCCGGTGATTATTATGTAAAAGATGAAAGCTTCTTTCTAAAATTTTCTTGCCTTATCAAGTTTTACATATCTCTTCTTGAATTCACTTTTCGAATTGTATTTCAATTATATTAAAAGCACAGGTTTAGTTTCTCGTTATTTCAACAGCTACTCTCAAATAATGACTAATTTAGATGTGCTCGGAGTTTCTTATTCAATATTTACCGCATCTCAAGGCACAACATATCTTATCTGAACAAATTAGGAAATGTAATCACAATTTGTATCTAGAAAGCGCTGTCTTTGGTTCTTTTATTGGATACAAATATCCTTGGACAGAATTTTTATTCCGCGAAATTGTTTTTTCGATAAATAAATTCAAATTGATATTAACGTGTTGTACTTTCTAATTAGAAGGTCTTTTATTTAATACTGTTATCATTATTTCTTGCGTCCAATAAATCATTTTTTAAATATCATTCATAGGTACATGTGGTAGCTGATGCACCACATGGTGTTAGCTGGGATAGCAAGAAACACACGGGATATGTTGGTCTCAAAAATCAGGGTGCAACTTGTTACATGAATTCGCTTTTACAAACTCTGTATTTCACTAATCAGGTAAGTTTAGATTAGAATGGAGTTCACTTTCGAAATACTTCCAGTTTTTCAAACCCAGATAAGTTTTTACTTCGAACAATATCCTCGTATTCATTCTCATAGATATTCTTCGAAGGAAAATCTATCCTCATTACACCCAAAATGATTAAATTACATATTTATTTTCAGCTACGTAAAGCCGTGTATAAAATGCCAACAGAGAGCGATGATTCAAGCAAGAGCGTCGCGCTAGCTTTACAGAGGGTATTTCACGAACTGCAGTTTTGTGATAAACCAGTTGGTACAAAAAAATTAACCAAAAGTTTTGGATGGGAGACACTTGACTCGTTTATGCAACACGATGTGCAAGAATTTCTTCGAGTTGTAAGGAGCATTTTTTTCAGTATCCTGTAAAGGATGTTATTTAATCTATATCTATGAATATCATACTTCATTTTTACTTCGATATAAATTTTTCATTTCGCGATTTTTACTTTCATTATTATTACAACGTATCTCTGTCCAAGTACAGTAACACCCGGTTGTCTGTTACAACCATTTATCGCTATTTGATTTCTCACGAATTGTTTTTTAAATTATGATCAATTCTTAGTCCTAATATCATTTCTCAGCTTATTTTTAAATTGCTGAAAAACAAGACAAGATAGATATCCTAATTGTATATCAGCCATGTAAGTGCATACTTACTCATGTACAGCATTAGGTATATGCATCAGGTATACTCTTGTGTTTATTAAAATGGTAACGACTAGACTTTACCATTTATTTAAAATACACATATCTTATGTTATTACATCATCGGGCAATGTTTGCGGCTCACTTTCGTTTATTCACATTAGATACGCATCAAATTTATAGATATATTCCAATTTTATTATAGCTATTGGATAAATTGGAGAGCAAAATGAAAGGGACATGCGTAGAAGGTACTGTACCAAAATTATTTGAAGGAAAAATGGTTTCTTTCATCAAGTGCAAGAATATAGACTACACATCAACCAGGGTAGAAACATTTTATGATATCCAACTGAACATTAAGGGAAAAAAGAATAGTGAGTTCTCATACTGATTCTATTTATTGTTAACTATTATTGAGCAGTTCTAATAATTAGTAGAGAAATTTCTATAATCTTGACAATAATTTGCCCAGCAAAAATTCAACAAAAAATTTCTTTCTTTGAATAAAACTAATAACAGAACAGCTTTTCATGTCTTTGGTAAATGAAATTCTATTATTAAACATATTTACATTTTTCAGTCGACGAATCTTTCAGAGATTACGTAAGCATAGAAATTCTAGACGGTGATAACAAGTACGATGCCGGTGAGCATGGGTTACAGGATGCTGAAAAAGGAGTAATATTTTCATCCTTTCCACCTGTCTTGCACTTACACTTAATGCGCTTCCAGTATGATCCGGTTACAGATTGCTCTGTCAAATTCAACGACAGGTTTGTCATTTTATTTGCCATAAGTTTAAAATCACATCGTTATTTACGTTGTTATATGCAAGAAGGATGTACCCATATAACAGAACTACAATTATAAATATAAATAAGATTTCATAATGTTTTCTCGTTTCCACAGGTTTGAATTCTACGAAAAAATCAGCCTCGAACCATACCTCCAACAACAGGAATTAACAAGGGCAGATTACACACTGCATGCAGTTCTGGTACACAGCGGGGATAATCATGGTGGACATTACGTTGTATTTATCAATCCGAAAGGAGATGGCAAGGTGAATTACTACTCCCAACTTATCATAGATAAATTCTTCACAGTTTATTAGATATTATTTCTTTGTTATTTGTAGGAGTTTTATCAGATGGGACGGAGCGAAGCGTAATAGAATAATAATGATAGTAGTATTGACGATGAATATTTATTGGAAGTAAAAGTTCAATCTTGTTTTTCTTTTTTTATTCTCTGATAACAGTGGTGCAAGTTTGACGACGATGTGGTATCAAGGTGTACAAAACAAGAGGCAATTGAGCATAACTATGGAGGACAGGACGAAGACATGTCCATGACAGTTAAACACTGTACAAACGCTTACATGTTGGTCTACATACGTGATTCAGAGCTAAAAAACGTATTGCAAGAGGTCAAAGAAGAGGACATACCTCAAGAGGTCAGAAACGTCCTTCAAAGAGAGCTTTCGCAGGAGTTAACCGACCTTGAACGTGACAAAGACACTACAGATACAAATAAAGACGCTAATACAGAGACGACAAACATTCGTCCATGCACGCAAAACATACGGAATCCAAATCTTTACATACACGATTTTTAAAACATTTTACCAGAGTCCTTTTTAAATTTGATTTCAGTCGTCTTACTACAGAATACCATTCTCATTTCGATTGAAAATAAAAGAAACATTTTCCAAATTACTATCATTAACTTAGGAAACAAGATAAAATTTTTGACGGATTATAATTATAGCCATGATAGAGATATCAAAGCTCTATAGATTTTCTCTACATATTCTTTTAGCTATAATTTTTATCTATTTATCTTTACCATAATTCTGTTTTTGTTCTTTTTTTTTTTTTTGCTTTTTCTCTTTCTCAATTCATCGAATTTTATAAAACGTATATTATACATGCGAATGGTGCCTCTGTAGTGACTATCAATTGATCACACGAATATAAAATACTAAAAAAAAAAAAGAAGGAAAGAAATAAAGATAAAAAGAATAAGTTACTTTGTTATAGTTGCATAGCTTTGATTCATAAATTGAATTGCCTTAACGAATTCTTATGATGCAATGGCAATGTTATACTTGTTGGAAATCATTTAATTGAAACGGACTTATATGACTATTTTCGAAATGAAAAGAAAATTTTTGACGGACGAATAATTAAAGACGTGCTTGTTTGACTTCGGACTGATTGGAATTTTGCTTAAGATTTAAAAAGAAAGGAAACAAAAAAAAAGTTAAAAAAAAAATGTATAATATGCTTAAAATTAAAAATTGTATTATAGCTAGGAATGTTTAGAACGATTTCGCATTTGAGATAACTTGATATAATGTCGCATAATTTTGGTAAAGGGCGAATTTTTAATCAACGGATCAGGAATAATATTCAGATAACACATTACAAATAAATAATAATAATATGATTTAAAAATAACGGTTAGAGAAAAGAAGAAGCAGACGATGTAGAAGAAAAAAAAAATTTTTATATAAAGTATTATAAATACGAAGAAAAAGAAAAAAAAAAAAAAACTATTTCGTTATTAGCAACAATAGCTTCCCTAACATGTCTTCTAATCTTTACACTATTTGTTATTGACTAGGAATGTTTAGAGAACCAAATGGTGAATTTTACAATCGTTTGGCAAAGTATGATTCCTTTTATTTCATGATTCACCCGAGTCCTCTAACAAGTAATTTCCAAAATATTTAGTCAATTTTTTTTTACCAAACATTGACGGTATTTTTGTTTGTTTTTGTTTTTGTCTTACAAAAAAGAAAAGAATAGATACATTTTTGAATGGAAAAAAAAAAAAGAAAAAAAAGAGAGAAAAAGGAAAGTAATTAAACAATTAATGAACCAAAATTTTCAGTGTTACTAGAGATATTACAAGTATTAACAGATGCTTATTTATTTGTTGTTAAATATTAATAAACAAGTAAAAAATCAAATGGAATGAATTTATAATGGCTGTAATCGTCATCCCTTGGAGTTATACTACTATTTTATATATATTTAAAAGAAATAGAATAAACTGTTGGATGTTCTTAAAAAAAAAATATATATACACAATGAAAAACAAGCGAATTATTTTTACAGTTTGCCAGCTAGAATCAATATATTTTTCCAACGATTTAATAATTACAATATGAATTAATAGATCGTTTATTAACGTATATACAATCTTTCATTTAAGTGAAGATATATAAATAATTAAACGAATATATAAGATCTTCAATTTATATATAAATATAGTTATCCTCCACACTACCAAAGTTACGCCTTACAATCATAAAATTATACAGCTAAGAAACAATAGATATTTTTCTCATTTATATACTACATCTAGAGTTTACATACGTACGTAATATACAGGGTGAAAAAACATTCTAATGTCATATCTATACAGATTTTACAATAACATATTAGAAATAATAAATTATTTATAATTTATTGACATAATTTGTTAAAATTTCATTCATTTTATATACTATATTATGCATCAATGTCTCTGAATGTTGATCATAAATTTTCATTCATCTGAAATAAGGAATGACAATTTAAACGCATACATTTGTGATATTTCGGATTCTTGATAATTTCATTGTCTTTAATTCTACAAATAATTATCGCTATTTGTAAGATCCCTGTATACTACTTGTGTAGTGAAATAAGGTGAAATATGTTAATTGTAGCCAATATAGCCGTAGCCACTGCTAACAGCTGAATAATTTTAATTTTGTAAACGCGTAGCTGGGTAGTCGGTATAGCGGCAGAATAACAAAATTAAAATTACTTGGTTGCGAGAAGGTCGTCTAATCTTTCGAAATTTCGAATATACTCTTATAGGTATATTCCTGAATTTCAAAAGCATGATGAAAGTTAGAAATTTTGTGAGAAAAAACTAAAAGTACAAAAAATAGAAAAAATTATTTGAAACTTTGAATGAAAAGAAAAAAAAAGCAAACAAATACAAGTACAAAAAAAATTATGAGCAATTTAAATTGAGAATAAAGTTCTTATACACCTGGATAATTTTAATTTTGTCGGTCTAGCTGGTGGAGAGGCTGCAAGAGGAGAAGAGAATGGAACAAATAAGAAGAAAGGAAAGAAGCGAGGCTTACTTGTACATGACTGTTAACGTCCTTCTCGAGGATAGCTTTGACGGCCACCAAGGCAACGACCTCTACGATCCTGAACGTGCACTCTATCGTGTTTTTCGTGTACGCAAACAGACAACCCTTAACGAGTTCCTAGAACAACTCAGCGACAGTCTGGTGAGTCAGATTATTCTCTCATATTCACAGGATCATATTTTACAATGATTTTAAAGCTTCGGTATTAACGCAAACTACCTTCAAACCATAATTACGTCATCGAAAGCTTTCGGATTGTTTTTATTCAAGCTGACTTATATTAATTAACAAAAATTCGCCAAATTCTGAAAGTCTACGTCAATTCTCTGGTAAGTATTCAAACATTTATTATAGATGGCTGCATAGATTCTGAGACGTGATAAAATATCTATACAGTTTCATAGGTTTTTCTGCTTTGCTAAACATCAAATCATTAAACCATTCACAATTAACTTTGGGTCAATGAATTTAGTTAGTTTCTTAAGTGATTCTTGCGTGAAATATTCCCTAAGTAATTTGAATTTTCACAGAAATATCCGATAGAACAGATCCGTGTTTGGCCATTCAGTCTCCGCTCTAATCAAACCTGCAGACCAACACTTATAGAGTTGGACGCAGATCTACACAAACCGATTAACGAGTGTGCAGAGAATGTTAATCCGTGGAACGTTTTTGTCGAACTTGTACCACCAGATTCTGGTTTAACTACACTACCTCCATTTGACAAAGACACTGATGTGCTATTATTTTTCAAGCTATATGATCCTAAAAATAAAAAAATACACTACTGCGGTCATCACTATATGCCAGTGACAGCTAAAGTTCGTAAGTAGAATTGAAATTTTTAATAATAGTTTTCTTAATTTATTAATTTAAGTATAAAAGACAATTCGAATTGGTAAATGGATTTACAGACTCGGAAAGGGCCAAAAATTTTTTAGAATTCATAATTCTTTGTATCGATTACAGCCACTGTTCCATTTATTTATTTGATCCCTTTGTTATTACTTTGACTAATGCGTTATCGAACAATGTTTATGAACAGAGGAACTCATCCCGATTCTGAATGAAAGGGCTGGTTTTCCGGCGGGCACAGAACTGGCTTTGTATGAAGAAATAAAGCCAAATATGGTTGAGAAAATTGAAAATCTTACAGAACCGTTGGAAAAAGTACTCGAAGAATTGATGGACGGAGATATTATTGTTTTTCAAAAAGAAGAGCGTGACACTGAAGTTTACGAGCTACCTACATGTCGGGACTATTTCAAGTAAGCAAAACAAAACTATGTTTTAATCTTTCACGCCGATTCTAAATAAATTTGCAATTCTTACGGCCTCTGGTTGTTTTTTTTGCATGCGAACTGATGTTAAGTATGGTTTTCTCTTTCCAGGGACTTGTTTTATAGGGTAGAAGTAACATTCTGCGATAAGACAATAATAAATGATCCTGGCTTCACAATGGAGCTTTCACAAAGAATGACCTACGATCAAATTGCAAAGGCTGTTGCACAGAGAGTAGGAACAGATCCTTATCTTCTCCAATTCTTCAAATGTCAAAAGTGAGTTGACCTTGATTTAAAAAACTGATATTCATATTTCAGAGATTGAAATTCTCGTTAGGAGTGGGTTGATTGATGATAAAATGGAAAATTTACTCGAATTTTTAACTGAGTGATTATTATCCCTTTCATTTCAGCTACAAAGACTCACCTGGACATCCGCTGAGGTGTACGTTTGAGGGAACTCTGAAAGAACTAGTTGCTTACTGCAAACCAAAAACCAAAAAAATTTTTTACCAACAATTAAGTATTCGAATCAATGAGCTAGAAAATAAGAAGCAATTCAAATGCATCTGGGTTGGTCCTTCGCTGAAGGAAGAAAAAGAACTTATTCTTTATCCAAACAAAAATGGCACAGTTGTTGATTTGTTGGACGAAGCTAGAAAGCAAGTCGAATTGTCTGAAAACGGTTCAGGAAGATTAAGGATATTGGAAGTTAACTGCAATAAGATTTTGCCAGGACCAAAAGACGATGTTCCTTTAGACAGCTTAAATACAACAGGCACTAAGACGTATAGGATAGAGGAAATCCCACGAGATGAAATAAATTTAGCTGAAGATGAGCTGCTAGTTCCTGTCGCACACTTCCATAAGGACATATTCTCCACATTTGGAATACCTTTCCTATTCAAAATGAAACATGTGTGTGAAAATATTGCTTATATCTTTTTCTCTTCTATTGTTGCCGTAATTTTATTCGAAAATTTATTATTACAGGGTGAACCATTCGGGAAATTCAAAGATAGATTACTGAAGAAACTTGGCGTTCAAGAAAAGGAGTTTGAAAAGGTAAGGATTTCAAATAACTCATCATTATTTATTATGAGAATTCATAAAAACTTTAAAGTTTAAGTTCGCTGTGGTTACGTTGGGCAAGCCGCAGTTCATCATCGAAGATCCAAGCTATTTCATCGATCTGTCAGACTTCCGAACTCACTCAAATCAAAGTAAGTTTATTTACCCCATTTTGTCATAAAACGAGACACCGGAAAATAAACTGAAACAGAAATCAATCCAATTCCCCTTCGGCAACTATCAGAATTTTAATGATTACTTTTCTCAAACACAGGTCCAGCCACGCAGAGGACTTGGCTTGGTCTAGAACACGTTAACAAGGCGCCAAAACGCTCCCGGATCAACTATCTTGAAAAAGCTATAAAGATCTACAACTAGAATCTGTTACGCGATAAGAAGAATGCAGTCTTTACACGTAAATACAATAGCTCTTTGTACAGTAAGAGTAATATCCGCCGCACGATGCCATGATTGGAGAGGACGCGTTAATAATTCAGTTGTTCAGCTAGATAACGAGCATATTTTAAATAATATTCTATTAATGATATTAAGTGATAATTCCGAGATTCGTTTTATTACGAAGAAAGCGATTGTGTCGAACGTGCGACGTTAATTATGCAAACAAAAAAAGAAAAACAGAAAAAAATATACAAAAAAATAAGGAAAAATAGCTGAAAAGCTTTTTTTTCTTTTTTTTTTTTCCAATATGCAAAAAAGTTTTATGCAACGGTAGTGCTTAAGGTTTTGTTAGTTCCTACATACAACATCTAATGTAACAACTACTTACTGCTGTTATTTCTACTAATCTAGTGCTATTTAACTTTGATACTATCATACCAAATTATTATTATTTATTTTTTCTTTCTTTTTTTTTCTCTTATCAGATACATAATTAGAAAATGAGTTTCCAGAAGCGTGGTTGATATTACGTTAACGTTTTTTTTGACCAGAAGATATTTTCAATGTTTCAATCAGGATTCGATATAGTTATAAATTCCTCTAATTCGGTGCTGCTAGCTTTTATAATCTGATAGGAGAAAAAAAAGAATTAAAAATAAATAAAAAAAAACTACAAGTTTTCAAATTATTTGTTTCTTTGAAATATTTGTTGTACAGAGGAACTATACATAACGACCAGTTGCTTAAAATATTACTGATCTACCTACATAAAATATTTACGAGACTCAACCTTTGGGCATATTATAATGCTATTGTTATATTCGTAATGTGAACTCTCACGCTCGCCCACCATTGCTAGGAAGTGGGATTTCCCATATAAGTATACCATATAAATATATATATATTTTTTTTTCTTTTTTATTTTTTGTTTATTAAAAATTAATTTGCATTCAGGTTGCTTGAAACGTGGACGCTGATTCAAATTGTGAATAATTTCTGGTGTTATTTATTGCTACGTAGAATTTTAGTAAAAGAAATAATTTCAGGTCGTTGTTGTTGTATCACTATTGCTTAAATATTAACTTTTCGTTTTTAACTTGGGTAAAAGTCTGGTACAAAGTATGGAAAGTAACGCTTTGATACGTTTTGTGAGACCTAAGAGCCAAAAACAAACTTTATCATTTAATAATAATATAATATGTATATCGGTATTAAATGAAACATGAAAATTATCTTTATTAAACATTAAAAAAAGTTATTCTCTTTTGCAATGGATTCTACACTACATAATATATTTTGAAAAAAATTTCTGCCGCTTAACTTATATATTATTTTTCTTTAATCTGCTTCGTTAAACGGCCAAGGCTTAGTTATGTCTAATCAATAAACAAATCTCAATAAGTAATAATTGATTGTACAAATTGTATGACCCCGCTTCGGGTAAATTTAAAGAGAATTTACAGATTATAACACATTGCCTGTATTCATATATCTAATTAATAAATTCATCAATGTGAATATATGAAAATATATCTTATTGCTATACAACTAACTCTAATATTACATGAAGCGGAAGAGTCAGTGAGAATAACACATGCTTTTTACTGCAGTTGTAAAATCTATTAATATTCATTAATAACAAAATAATCATTTCATATTAGTTTGTCTCGAAACTTTTTCTTTTTTTTTTTATCATATTTCATATTTGCTATCTTTATAACGTTTATATTTATCAATGCGTTGCTGTGTTTTCTTTGCAATATGAAATGAAAAGCATCATCACTTCGGTGTTGACTTATGCATGCGACATTATTCTCTAGATGATAGTCTGAGGACTGATGGCATATTCCATTTCATACAAACATCATTGCATGTCTCATGTGGGCAAATGAAATACAAAAAATCATTACATTGGATCGCATTGCATTTTGGTATGAAAACTTTGCAATATTGATTTATTTTGTGATTTTGTGATATTTTATCACGCTGGCTTAATGCTAGAATGGCAACGCTTCAAAACATAATTAGGGTCATTCCTCAAAATTATCACAATGTATCTACTAGTATTATTTCTCACTCGTTACTTATTTTTTTACAAAGTGATGTATCTAAAAAATTTCTATCAGTAATACGTCTAGTCAAATGTGGTCGAAACATTCTGCTCCCAACGTTATGAGAGTACAGCATGTTTCACTCAGCAACTTTCGTGATTAAAGATTATCTTTTAGTATAAAGAAGAAAATGATGCCGAAATCTACCGCGTATCTTGGGTTCACCAAAAGTTATTCAAGATTCAATTATGGTGGCTACATTTCAATCATCCTGTATTTTTATCTTTTCTTTTCGTTTATAATAATTCTATCGCGTTTAATCAGTGTGCATTTCATTTTATTTGATTTTGTTTTATTTTATTTTCATTTTTTATGTTATACATACTATAATACTTTATTACAGGAAAACGTAAAGTGTAAGAAATTGAAAAACAGTATATTAAATGAGTAAGATGTGCCGAGTGACGGTGAAATGACTGAAGAACTATGCAATTGATCAAAGGATAGTTTGCAGAGTGTGAGATAATTGAAAAACATTTAATCATCATTTAAGAGCTCGGTGTTTCCATGCTTCACTATTTCTGTTATTTGTTATACTAACGAAGTTTTTTTAGCAAGTCCATCCAACGGCAGTGTCTTCTGATAAAGAGCGATAGTTTATTTTAACGACTGTTCCTAAAATACAACAAAGTACACTTTTTATACACAATCGTACTTCGTTTCAATTTATCTGTATTTTATAAAAAAAATATTTGTCAATTTTGAATGAATTCTTGTTCACATATTCTCAAACCGCCGTTGTTGGATAAAAAAGGAAGATGACTAAATGATATAAAAACAGAGCTTCAAACTAGTTTTTTCCGTTATTTGTTCGTAGTCTGATTTTTTATTTTCTATTTAAATATGAAAAGTTTATCATTTTGAAAATAGTAACGCGGCAAGGAGCAGATCGAGTTGAAATATAATCTAACTTCTTTATCGCTAGAATTAAGCAGTCTGTTGTATTGCTGGTCATGGGATTGCTAAGCTAGCACTGTAATCATGAAAATGTTGCATTTAGAAGGTTTCAAAATAAAATAAAACTTGTATTATATTAGAGCATTATATACATTAGGGTGGTCCTTGAATACCAACTTGAGGAGTGAAGCATGGCAACCTTCAGACAAAAAATCAAAAAAAAAATGTCTCCAAATATTAAATTTTAAAACAAATTCTAACACGTGCCTAAAGAATTTTGAAGATTTCTGTTTAAATATCATGGGATCTTGCGACTTTTTTTTCGACATTCGATTGTTGGGGAAATTTTGCTCTAAAATATACCACTATATTGAGAAAAATCAAGGAAAATTTTTCGGTCAATCTGTCTAGGATGTTGACCCCAAGCCTGATTTTTTTTGCAGAACTTTACACCAATATATTAGAATTTTCGATTATCACCCTCACGATGGGATTTTTTCTATGTTTTGAAAGAAATGCAAGGAAATCGAAAAAAAAAAGAAAAGATTGGAAAATTTCAGGGCTCTTAGGCACCTGTTAGAATTTTTTTTTATATCTAACATTTGAGGACAATTTTTTTTGATTTTTTGTCTGAAGGTTGCCATGCTTCACTCCTCAAGTTGGTATTTGATTAGGACCGCCCTAAGATACATATAAGTATAATTAAAATAAGCTTATACTAAAGTAGAATAAGTTGCTGTCTTAAAGTTGAAAATGGCACCTTGAGAGTGTTTGCAAGAGCGGTACTAACTATCATTTTCAGTTCCTCCCCCCCTATCGACATACTATTATCAGCGCTTAACTATTGAACACAACAAATATACAGTTCTGTTTATGTTTTATTTTGAAACATTCTGAACTTATTCAAATTTGTATATTTGTATTACAGATGAAATTCGAAACCTGTGTGAGCTCTCTGAACACAGAAATTGTACATTTATTTTCTTATGCCAAATGGTGCACGTCGTAAATAGAAATAAATTCTTTAAGAGACTGGGCAGATTGTTGATGAGGGCTTGTTATTGTACTTATTAAGTGCCGTTATAAACGATAACAAAGAGGGAAAGAAAAGAGAAAAAAAACCTTAGTATTTACTCGTTTCATTACCTATGAAAAGTTTAATACTGAATTTAAATTAAATTCTAGTTTACTAAGTTCGTATTTTAATCTTTAAATATATTTCGGAATATTATCGATTATGGCATATAGACATATAAAATAATGGGTTTATTCTTAGTTTTATGTTGGTAGCAGTATACGAAAATGATTGAAAACAATAAGATTTCTTTATTTATCTCGTCTTTATTTGCATTTGTCTTTGATTTCTAGAATATTTGATGATAAAGATGAATATCCTTATTAAATAGTGTAATATTATAGTTATATTATTAATAGTTTTCTTTAAATATATACATATACTAGTTCAGTAACAAGCCCTTTGAACATAGGTGGAATAAAGGGTTGCTCGTATAACGTTGTATTAAATATTACGCAAAGAAATCACAAAGAGAGAAAAAAGTAAAAAGAAAACAAGAAAAAAATAAAATAAAAATAAAATAAATAAAAATACATGAGCTCTGAATCGAATCACGTAGAATAATTACAGAATGAAAAATAATCAGTTTAATAATCACGTTTCGTTATATAATATATTACGTTGCCAATTTTATGGTCGATAATAATTATTATTAGGAATGAAGATGAACTATGTATTTTTTTGCAAAAAAAAAAAAAAAAACAAATGAAAAAAAAACAAAAAAAATCCTATAAATTTAACCAGATAGAAAGAAAAAAAGAAAACAGCACAACAAAAGGGAAGAACAAATTGTTTAACTTATTATTGTATATGATATTCACAATAAATGAATAATTCAGCGGTCATTGTAAGAGAGAGTGTTATGTATATGTATAACATTAATGTAATGAATTTTGTATTCTCCTCGGTCTTGCTTGAATTGTGAATTCCGGAATTCGAAGATTTGAGCTTAGACAAGCTAATTTATGCGCGATAAAAAGTGTTATTTAATAAATGAAATAACGAATGAATAACAGTCAACTCTACATACTATACTATACATATTATAATATCAATTTAACAGAAATATTTTCTATTATGCAATCAAATGAATTTAAATTCATATTGCTTTCTTCTATTATTATTATTATTATTATTATTATCATTATTATTATTATTATTATTATTATTATTATTATATCATATTTAGCCCTATACAGATTATAGTCTTTCATGGGTAAAAATTATTGTATATTAAATTGTCATCATATTATATTATATAAATATTATTCTTGTCCTACTATCCGTCCGGTGATATTTTCTCAATTTATATATTATTATTCGTCGAAAGAAAAAAAAAAAAAAAGAAACAAAAGAAACAAATAAACCCCATTAATTTATTACTCTTACTATAGTTCGCTATTAAAGAACGAAATTTCGATTTAGTATTATATACCTATATACTATAGTATATTCAAAAACTCATGACATTATTTAAATTTCGTCTTAATAGGTATATCTATCAATCAAATCTTATATCAAACAACTCTTACTGCAGCTCTTAACGGTTGAGATATTTTTATAAATATACACTTATATTGATTTGTTTCAACTTAAATAAAATGAATGATCACTTTACGAAGTCTTATCATTTAATATTTTCGTCATTTTTTTTTTTTTTATCTTTATTTGTGCGCAAATAATGTCGATAACAATTGTTTGAAAATAACTTATGCCCTATCAATCTATGCAGATGGAATTTCGATTTATCTTGCATCATATTATTATCCAGGAGATAAATATAGGATTTATTTGGGCGCGTAAAATGTATATCGTTCTTTTTTTTTCATATATTTCATCATTACAGTTCGAAAATCATTATCGAGCATTAACGATCTGATCTATTCAATATTAATTAACATCAGCTTTATTTGCTGTTCGAATATCTAAAAAAATAATCTGGTTTTAGTTCGGAATTTTCAGGCTTTACGGTCCGGCTAAAACCGGCCTCGAATAATTTCCAGCTTCGAAATTCTTGTATCGAGTAATAATAATGGGATTAGACAACTATACGTCTAAGGTATATGATAATGTAAACATTATTTTAGTTTGTTTCCCGCTGTGTCAATAATGTTCACGTGAATTCTACGTTCGTCATTAAAAATCGACTGCATATATAGATATAATTCGAAGATTCTTATTGAAACGTAGAAATTTAAATAATAATTTACTCGCTGACGAGATGGGCATCGAATAAAATCAATCAATCAGATAATAATATTGTTTTTTCAATTTTTGTATAAATAATTAACTATAGGGGTTAAAAATAAAACATTTATATAATTTACTACTCATTTCTATCATGCAGCTGCATTATAGAAAGGAAAAAGAGCGGCGTACCGATAACTATTCAAATGCTTTCGTATATGTAGCATAATCGTTGGAGAGTTTAACTATTCAATAGTATGTGCAGTAATAAATACGTTCCGATATTCTGACAAAACATAAAGTTCAGCTGATTGGGTGGGTTCATTTAGCATACAAGAATGATTACATATACCAGCCGAGTTCGCCGTAGTAACACGAGAAAGTTTATTGATCTATCTTGCAGAACGGTATGCATGAATACATACTATATACGCATATACAAACACATACATCAGAACCTTCGATATTCCTTGTCAACGGTAGCAAAAGACGCTTTTTTTATAATATAGAAACAGGTCGCGCATATTACTCGTGCCTTATTTTGTTCGATTTTCTCCAGTCTAAGAATTACCACTATTTATCTGGTAAAATAATCTCTAATAAAATAGTATAATTCGAAATCAGTTATGACAGGTGAAAATAGACGATACATATAATACAGACTTTCAATTTCGTCGGTTTACAAAGTGTTTAAAATATCATATTTTCATTCATTCATTTCCGTATCACATTAGAAAGTAAATTGTTTTTTTTTCTTTTTATTTCAATTTTGCGCAACGTTTCGCAGATAATATTATAAGATATATATATATATTGGTAAACGTATATTTTATATATCTAACGGCAGACTATAGCACGAGCTACGCGTAAGCCAAAACGTTTTATGTTATCCGTAGATCGACCAGCTATTTTTGAGTCGAGTTCAGTTTTGTATTTCCATACAATACGTTAGGTCAGGATTTCGAATAAATATGATGGCCGGACGTTGGAATACCTTCAATCGACCGGCGAGACTATTGGTGGAAAACTCATTTAAAAAGAAAGACTATACCACGAGAGGTCCGAGCAATATGCGGCACTTATTTCTTCTCCTCGCACCAGCCTTGGACCCCGGTGTTCGTCTCACATCAAGCAACGCTGCCTCAAAACCGGTGAGAAATAAATAATAACTTAATTTTTCAGATTAAAATAACGCATGACGTATTTTATTTCCAATAATCCGATCGTTACACTTGAATATGATATATGGCGGTATGAAATTTGTTCAAGATTATAGCGAATGCAATAAGTAACTTAACTGTTGTGCAAAGTCTGATAAGATCGTTGATAACAAATGAATAAATTCGTGAAAAACACATTTCGAAAGACAAACTGTATGATGCTTGTTTTCTTATTGCTTAGTGGATTATATTTACGTATTTACATATATTTGTGCTCGGTATTTCACGTTCAATCTTCTCGGTCACGCCATGTGGATTGTTGGGGTTATCATCTCACGCGTGACACTTTAACCCTTCAAATATAAATATCTGCAGTATCGTTCGCCATTACTATTCCAAGTTTCTTATTCAGTATATATTCGACTATCGAGCATTGCGTTTAACAACGATAACTTTACTCTCGGTTAATATCTGCGTACTTATTCCAATTTCGGAAAGCAACAGGTTAGTTATATAGTTATACTGACTAGTCGTTTAAGCGAAACAATATAACATCGTAAATAATTACGAAGTTATAATTTATTTCCAGGACAACATGACTAGCATTATTAATCAAAATTTGTGGGACTCGGACCAGGAGTTATTCGAATTAATAAAAAAGGAAAAAAAAAGGCAGGAATCTGGGCTTGAGATGATAGCAAGTGAAAATTTCACCTCCCTTAGCGTACTCCAATGTCTTAGTTCTTGTTTGCACAATAAATACAGCGAAGGTCTTCCGGGACAGAGGTGAATAAATCTTCTCTGAAGTTTTTTGTAAATATCTCTTATTTTTTATTAAAAATTAAATACGATCCCACCAATCTATCGCTCTCACAGATATTATGGTGGAAACGAGTACATCGACCAGATCGAACTTCTTGCTCAAAAACGAGCCCTAGAAGCTTATAATCTAAATCCAGAAGAATGGGGATGCAACGTTCAACCTTACTCTGGAAGTCCGGCTAATTTCGCTGTCTACACTGGGCTCATCGAACCACACGGGAGAATTATGGGTCTGGATTTACCTGACGGGGGACATCTGACTCATGGTATAAAATTGGAATTTATTTCGCATTAATGAGACCCTTAAAAACTTTTATAACTTTTGTCACAGAGTAAAATTGATCGTTATTAAATAGGAACCATTTGAAACTCTATTTCGAATAGTAATTCGTATTTAGTAGCATATTTTCTTGATTTCAAACGATATTAATTACTTATTCAATGAAAAATATCCATGGCTAAAAAGTTATTCAAATTTTTCAAAAAAATGATCCAGAACTCTGAAGCAATATTCAAGTTACAAAAATCTCTGTGTAAACAGAAAATAATTTATTCAAATATTGTGAGGTTTCTACAGGAACACATTATTGATCAAATTTCCAATATTATTACAGGTTTTTTCACCGGGAATAAAAAGATATCGGCAACATCAATATTCTTTGAGTCAATGCCTTACAAGGTAAACCCTCAGACAGGACTCATAGACTATGACAAACTTGCGGAAACTGCGCGTCTCTTCAAACCGAAGATCATTATAGCGGGTATATCCTGCTACAGCAGATGTCTGGATTATAAACGGTTCAGAGAAATTGCCAACGAACAAGGAGCCTACCTTTTTAGCGACATGGCTCACGTTTCCGGACTAGTTGCAGCGGGCATTATTCCAAGCCCCTTCGAATACAGCGATGTTGTTTCTACCACGACTCATAAAACGCTTAGGTAACTATGAAGAAATGTAAAAATTCGTTGTGGTTTCTCGTTTTATTTGGCAATTATTAACAAAAAAAACCTAAAATTTAACAGGGGACCCAGAGCTGGCGTTATTTTCTTCCGCAAAGGAGTCAGAAGCATAACTAAAAGCGGGGAAAAAGTGCTTTATGATATAGAGAACAAAATTAATCAGGCGGTATTTCCCGGGCTGCAAGGAGGTCCGCATAATCATGCCATAGCTGCTATAGCAACAGCGATGAAACAGGTCAAATCTCCGGAGTATATCGGTTATCAGAAGCAGATAGTTGCCAATGCACAAAGATTGTCTGCTGGTCTTCAGAAACTTGGGTATAAAATCAGCACTGGCGGTACTGACATTCATCTCATTTTGGTTGATCTGAGATCAATTGGAATCAGTGGAGCTAAGGCAGAGAGGATATTGGAAGATATTTCTATTGCTTGTAATAAAAACACTGTTCCTGGAGACAAAAGTGCGCTTAATCCAAGTGGCATTAGATTTGGAACTCCAGCTCTGACTACAAGGGGATTCAAGGAAGCTGAAATTGACAAAGTTGTTGATTTTATTCACTCGGGTAAGCTGGAATACTGCTTGAAACTGTTTTTTAGAAGTTTGGAAGAGCCAAAGAAGCATAGATCGAAATTAAGAATCCAAATGTTTGATATTTTGGTAACAATTGTTGTGGTTTCCAGGAATTGAACTCGCTAAGGAAGTTACAGCACTATCTGGACCTAAACTTGTAGACTTCAAACAGGTGTTAGAAACTAACGAGGAAATAAAAATCAAAGTTGAATCTCTCCGTTCAAAAGTTGAAGCATTTGCTTCACAGTTTCCCCTTCCGGGTCTGGAAGAGTATTAAGTAAACAGGTGCATGGAGAAGAGAAATAAATTTGAAAAAAGAAACAAGGTTTGATCGTAGTTTCAATCCTTTTCTACAACGCATAAGGATGGGTTGTAATTCGCACCACCACAAACCCTAGTACTTTTGACAACATTCTAAAGCCATAGGCAAAATGATTAACATGTATGTATATTAGAGTGGTCCTTGTTTCTATGAATTTCGAAAAAAATTCGGGACGCCCTTAAAGAAAGTAACTGGTTAAAAAAATTAGATTTATATTTTCCGAATTGAACTTTCCGAATTTTGGGCCTCGTGTTAATGTTAAAATTAGGAGCTAAAATTTTAGGGGGATGTTTTTCTATATATTTGCAAGGTATCCAGGGGGCGTCCCGAATTTTTTTCGAAATTCATCGAAATAAGGACCACCCTAATGTATATGTAATTTACAGTGTGATGAAATTATACTGATTGCGATAAGTGTTGAAGTGTTGGAGAGTTGATGGCTAATGGTAGTCTGAAGTTTTGTTAGTAGAAACTTCAGTCGAATGCAAATACGCATATGATAACTTAGTTTCTATACAGATTTTGGGATAAAATTTTTTTCTCTGCTTTAATAAAGCTACTCTTTTTTTTTTTCTTTTTATATTTTTATATTTCATTTTGTTTGCTGAAACTGAAAAAAAAATCTAGATCTGGTTTATAAAATCTGTATATTCGTACTATCTGCTGTTTTTTTTCTTAGACCAGAACTTTTTCTTTTTTTTTTTTTACATAAGATTATTATTTTTCATCATGTTAAGGGTGAAAATTTGTTGTATTTTTATTTTTTATTTTTTCTTCTCGAGAAGAATTTGAGCGTTTATAGATAAAATTTATATATACAATTAAATTGCGAAGAATGTTGTTAAGAAAATCTTTAAAACTGGGAACATTTATATATGAAAAACTAGAAGATTGGTATTATATATCTAAGTCTTACGTTTATATTTTTTATACTGAATGAAATGAGCTAATAAAATGTACTTGTTAATCCAAATCTTTTTGTTTTTATTTTTTTTTGGGTATAAATAATTTCTTCTGTGTGTAATATAAAACCAGTTGATTATCGTTTTATATTTTTTTATTATTCTACGTTATGGTATGTTAAGAATATAGAGGCTTCTCTTTATCATTGTTTACAGATTACATACCGTTTTGTAAAGTCGATTTCAATCTACGGAATAAAGCATTGTGTATATCGTACTAAATCTTATCTACTACACAATTGAGCTTTATGCTACAGGATACTGCTACTGTAAAATATATTTGTTCACATCTCTCTTCATAGCATTATAATTTAAATTATCTAGATAGATTTTCGGGCTCCATTTGGTCTACACTTACAAGACTGATTACTCAATTCTCTGATAGTCCCGCACCCGTTATGCAATTTTCCAAATCGTTACTCTGCTTAAAACAAAAGATCAAAAACGACTCGTATACAATACAGACCAAATACTGATATAAACTCCTTAATATTGCATATATTTCATTCATCTCATAAATACATATAATTCTAAATTCTAGATTACCAAAAAAGAAGAGAGGAAACGTCACATTAGTAGTGAATCAGAAAATAATCATTTCAATTTCACCTAAAAATATTCAAACATTATAATAGCAACAAGCAATTAGGAATTTACCCGCTCAAAGAATCTTTGTACATAATGCGAGCCAGGTATTTTGTTTCTCGCAATAACGGATATGGACTTTGCACTTCCAGTGTTGAAATTTAAGCGATAAGAACAGAGTGGAGTACTGTTGGAAATATTGAAATAATATTTTACATTGAATGAGATAAGAGTTGTGAAAAATTGACCCAAACATTTGTACATTATTCAATTTAACTCATAGTCTAACTCTTACAGCTTACTACATTCATATTATATTATACAGAGCGTTAAATTAGTCGATATAAAGAAGGGGGTTCAATAATGCCATCATGTTCTACTATCTCTGGCTCATACTAAATCCGTAGCCTGCTTAACTTGAGCGACTAATTACGCAGTGTATAATATTGAGGAAAGAAATGACATTAAATATTATTTCATTTTATTTGTCACATGATTTAGAGTATACAAAATAACACTTTAAACCGATTCGTACTCACAAAATTTACATGATTATTACTAGGCGAGTGTTCTCAATAAAGATTTTTATCTTTGGGAGGGGTGAGGATAGATTTCAAGGGGTGCATTCGGTATATCTATTCTATGTGAATTCGGATTAAACAGTATTCGGGGTGCCCTACTTTTTCGGAATATTAAATTTCACATGTTAATAAGCTGGGTAGTTAGTGGGTAGAACATTTATTGAAAAGCAAAAAATTCTCACATCTTTGTCAATATATTATTAAAAACTTAAAGGAAAAAGACAAAAAATTAAATGAAAATAAAGCTGGACCAGTCGAATATGTGATTATCATATGACCACAGATGTATTGTTGATATTTATCGGTTTTCTTTAGCTAATGATCGAATCTATCCAAGAATAAATAACAATTCTGTACACTGTTCTTAATCAGTATAGATACACAACGAATAGATATGAATGCGTATTGCGATACTACTAGACTTAGTCTTGGGAATTTTATAATTCGTAAAATTCCATTTATCAATATCTCTTAATTTATGAGGGCAAAGGATTCTGAAAATGAATAAAACGCTACGTTACACTAGATCTAATATTATGTATATATATGCATATGTATATTTATATGAATACCCACTTCAAAAGACCCTTATGGCATCTCAAGTCTCTGTAAGCTCTTTCAACGCGTTTCATACAAAGTTTTTTTTTTAAAACATTTTTTCTCAATTAATCCAACTCTTGTGCCATGTGGGATGTCGTTGCAGTGTTTCTCTGATCTTCGTCAGAGTCATCTTCTTCTAAACCGTTCAGAAATGATTGTACAATAGATCCGAATAATCCTAGACTGCGTGGCCTTGGCGGAGACACGTTGAAGAACACTTGACCTATTTTATCCAAGTATTCTCTATACAACGGATCTCTGTTCAGGCTTATCTGATATTGCTCGCACAGGATCGTAAACGCTGCTAGCTTACCACTGTGAACAAAAACGAAAAAGATGAATCCTTTTCAGTATTTTTAATTACAATTTGTACTTGTTCGATCATTTGACAAATATGGAATCAACAAGATCTGATACTTCATTCACTCGAGTATTGCTCCATAAATTGTTGCATGTACCTTTAGGTGTGTTAAATGAAATGAAATGATATTAAATAGTACTTGTGAAAATACTGAATAAGTTATGTACACTGTGTAAGGTATATTTACTTACGTTTCAATGGTTTTTAACAAGAAGAATAAAAAATTCAACAACGGCAGAAAGTACGGCGGACCACTATTTATTTTTGGATGTTTCAAAGTGTATGAATTAAACGCTTCTTGAGCTGTGGTTTTATTCCGCAAGCATAAGTACCTGTTAATATAGTGATGAATATTTTAGTACAATGATAAAGAATAATTTAAATTCGAAATATCATACCTGGAATAAAAAAGACTTACTGTAAAACAGCTTGCACAATGAAGAGGTCTATTTCACTCGAGTACCCACGCTCTCCGTGAAGCTCTACCAACATCGCAGCACATCCGGAGCCATCGGTGCTGTACAGGAAGTGTTGCCTGGCCATTATGTAGTTTTTCTCTGTATCAAAGAGAGTATTTGATGTAAAAGTCTTTCGATATTGGATTTAAATGAAATAAAGAAATTCTGTTTCATTGATTTGAAAAAGACAATTGCAAGTTTGTTTTTTCATTGGTGTTTGAAAATGAGATAAATAGCAAAAAATATGGACTATCAGTTTGTTGTACCTCTCCAGAAGGCTTGGGCTATTCTCTGATGGAAGTCCGGGTGTCCAGTTTTGAAGTCTGTTCCTTTCAAGCTCCATCTTAGTGCTTCTAATAAGAAGGTTTCCCTTTCCGGAGACGCTGGACTCATGAGACTGAACAAACTTGTCAGTTTCTCAAAGTATAATTGCGAAGGTTCAGTTTCAGACTTGACTAAAGCATCTACTAACAGTATACCTAGGTCTGCCCCACTCGCTTGCTAGAAGAAATAAAGAAACAGTTGCTTTTCTTAAATCTAAAGAAATCGATCGATATCTATAAATTTATATGAAATTTACTTATTGGATTAATGGGCGAATTTAAAAATCGCATGGCGGTTGAGATTAGAATATCATATTTATCATATTTATCATAATTAATAACCGTTGAAACTTTGTGGATATGGAAAAAATGTTAACACATAGATTGAGAGGGTTTTCTAAAACCAATCATTAGACAGTATGACTAATGTTTTATAGATGTTTTAGAAGAGGGAAAGAACCTATCATGGATGCATACTAACTGGTGAAAAAAGTATATTGGGTAATAATAGATACCTGATCATGTTGTAGGAGTAGTTTTGATCCGCTGTAAAGTAAGTCCCGTAATTCTGAGTACTTTCTTTGTCCGAGATATCTGAATGAAGAGAGATAAAAGAGGTTAAGTCATAATTACGCAGGATTTTAAAAGCGGCTTATAAACATAAGTGGATATTATAATTGACAGATTACCTGAAATGCAACGTTCTGTACATCTGATGTGCTTCATAATAGTTTCCTGAATTTACAGACGCTTCTAATTTAGCTAAAACTCTCAGCACACCGTGACTGCCTTGGGAGGCCATGTTTATGCTAACTAGGGATATTTTTCACCAGAAAATATCGTCCATTCATATGGTGGCGACACTGCTATTGTTGTTGGTTTGAAACTTTACAACTATAATCTTAAGGATCATACAGGAAATGAAATGAATATTATCATATACCTATATCTAGTATTGCAGATGTGAAATGATACTCATTATCTCTAGAATGAATGTTAACTCTGTCTAATTATCTGTGAATTTTTTTATAGATACGATAAGCGATCGGATCATTATACATATAGGGTGTTTTTTTTTTCGGCATGATACTGTCAGAGGAATATTGAATTTCATGCTACGTGTAAGGATCAAAGTTTTTCATAATGGATTATTCTTGAAGTTACATTATACTTGCATGTGTGAACATCAACACATTATTATCACTCCCATCATAGTATAGTAGAATAATCATCGCTTACTGATATTCGACAACCCGCATGCCATGCTTGTGATTATTAACATCGAGTTGCATATGATAAGGCGTACGGATGTTCAGGGCAACTGAACACTTTTGAGCCGGTCGTATCATGATCACGTATAAGCTTTGTAATTACTCAACTAATCATAAGACCTTCCGCAACGCGGAAAGTAATGGTCCCTGGAATTTTCGCTGAAGAACATTTGTTCTTAAATTTTCATAGAAAATTCACCCATGAACTGTGGTGCGGTGATTTAGAATTACTCGGTACATGACGATGAGTTGTACGTCAAGAAGCAAAGACAAAGACTCGATGAATTGCGATAGATACATGTTTATTTTTACGTAACAATTCGTCGGTGATAGTGCAATGCCGCGTAAGTACGAAAATAGCAAAAATGAGATGTGGTATGCATTTTATGTAAAAATAAAAAATACATAATATGAATACCAAATCTCATTTGTGCTATTTTTGTACTTACGCGGTATTGCACTATCACCGACGAATTACAAATTGTAATAACTTTCAATTGTAATAACAATGAGTAATATTGTATTGATGCTGCAGCAATAAATCCTCAGATGTATACCGATAATCAATTGCTTCGTTATTTTGTACTTTCTCCTTCCTTCTACTCTATTTGGTTTAAATAACTATGAATAACTCTAGTATGAGCGATGTGTATACTAGCATTTTTGTGAGTTAGAATAATTTTAAGTCGAAAATTTCTCCCGGTATCAGGAAAACATCTGACCCGAGAAGGTGTTCTAAAATTTTTGGTGGGGGAAAAGAGTAGGGTATCGATACAGGCATGCATACGCTGCTTCATGCAGTCGCTATACAGCTTATCTATACTAGCATTTTTAAGAATTAGAATAATTTTAAGTCGAAAAATGCTCCTGGTATCAGGAGAACATAAAACCCGAGGAGGTGTTCTCAAATTTTCAGTGGGGGAAAAGAGTAGGCATGTATACGCTGCTTCATGCACGTCGCCATATAGCTTATCTAAACTAATATTTTCAAGAGTTAGAATAATTTGAAGTCGGAAATTGCTTCTGGTATCAGGGAAACATCTGACCCGAGGAGGTGTTCTGAAATTTTCGGTGGGGGAAAAAAGCAGGGTATCGACACAGGCATGCATACGCTGCTTCATGCAGTCGCTATATAGCTTATCTATACTAGCATTTTTAAGAATTAGAATAATTTTAAGTCGAAAAATGCTCCTGGTATCAGGAGAACATAAAACCTGAGGAGGTGTTCTCAAATTTTTAGTGGGGGAAAAGAGTAGGCATGTATACGCTGCTTCATGCACGTCGCCATATAGCTTATCTAAACTAATATTTTCAAGAGTTAGAATAATTTGAAGTCGGAAATTGCTTCTGGTATCAGGGAAACATCTGACCCGAGGAGGTGTTCTGAAATTTTTGGTGGGGGAAAAAAGCAGGGTATCGACACAGGCATGCATACGCTGCTTCATGCAGTCGCTATATAGCTTATCTATACTAGCATTTTTAAGAGTTAGAATAATTTGAAGTCGGAAATTGCTTCTGGTATCAGGGAAACATCTGACCCGAGGAGGTGTTCTAAAATTTTTGGCGGGGGAAAAGAGTAGGGTATCGATACAGGCATGCATACGCTGCTTCATGCAGTCGCTATATAGCTTATCTATACTAGCATTTTCAAGAGTTAGAATAATTTGAAGTCGGAAATTGCTTCCGGTATCAGGGAAACATCTGACCCGAGGAGGTGTTCTAAAATTTTTGGTGGGGGAAAAGAGTAGGGTATCGATACAGGCATGCATACGCTGCTCCATGCACGTCGCTATGTAACTTATCTATACTAGCATTTTTAAGAGTTAAAATAATTTTAAGTCGAAAATTGCTCCTGGTATCAGGAGAACATCTGACCCGAGGAGGTGTGCTGAAATTTTTGACACGAAAAAGCAACAGTGTGTAGGCAAGCAAGAATGCACTAGTCATCGTTTCGTGCACGTCTCTATAGCTAAAGCTCTACCTATATCTATATACTTACGTTATTTAGAGTTTCTGCAACTTTGAATCTTACTACCTATTTCTACTGTTTGTGAAATAAAGAGTCTGAGGGAGGGAAAAGAGGCAAATAACGAAGTGATTGATTATTGGTATATCTGGGAATTTATTACCCTAGCATTGATACAATACTATACTTATTGTCTAATCACGTATAATTTGTAATTGTATCTTGAAAATAAACATGCATCCATGAAAATTGATCAGACCTCTCTATTCGCTCACAAGTCATCATATAATTCAAATTACATTCGTATTACAATGTTCTGCCTCCGGATTTAACTAATTAAACTAATTTCACAAACAAACTTACAACCTGCAATATGAACGCGTTCGTTGCAATAGAAACAGAATCCTTACTGCACGGCGATGTTTGTACTCTGATTAAAGTCTGGTCAACTGTATTAGAAGGACGAATGTTATAATATCACTATCATCTACTAAATTATTAAAAAAAAAACTAGAAAAGAATCGTTTTTCGCTAATGAGTACTCCATTATCTTTGTTGCAACCACTTCTCTGCATTCGTAGTAATTTAAATGAGCTGCCTGTCACAGTCGTATTGCGTTCATACAGTCCTATTCGAATCCCACGTGAAGCCTTCGACGGCACGAGGGCCACTGGGTCCATGCCAGGTGCACGCAAGGAGTATAGGAGTATAGGGTGCACTAAATGCTATTGCCATCTCGCGGTCGAATTGACTAACTACTTATACTGAACGTCAGTACATCTCATCACATGCAACTCGCAAAACATCCGTGTAGAGGAAATTGCATATAAAAGGGCGTACATCTTTAGGGCAAAACTAGTTTGTCCTTCTGACCGAGAGATGGCAATACCATTCGGTGCCTCTTGTGGCGATTTTATGTATATACAGACTTCTTGATATATGAGGTGCCGAAATTAGCGCGCTCAGTGGAGAATTTGCGAGTTAATTTTGCCGTAATATGTTTGGCGCGAGCCCGTTTGAGCTATGTATCGACGAGTTTAATACATACCGCAATACAATTATTACTGAGATTAGAGAATTTCAAACACATTGTAGATTCAACACACTTGCATAATGCCTTTAGAAACTCCTAAAATAGATGCCTGATGCTGAAGTACTTCAAAGTAACAATGCAAATCTCTGGCACACAGAATTACACGAAAATTATAAATAAATTTTCAGGTAATCCAAAAGAAAAACTCAACGTCCTCTATAGTCACGAATACACCGTACAGGCGAAAAAAAAACTGGCATAAAACCGGATATTAAACTTGTTGTAATTTCTCTCAATTATCGAATACAGGGCTTCGAACGTTGGTTTTTTATTGGCTTAACTTTTCGCGAGAATTTTGAATCGTTTGAAATATTGCGCATAGAAATCGTTCAAGGATTTAGGTAGTAGAAACACAGAAATTGAGAGCGAAATTATAAGTGATGCCGATAAAACTAACTGCCAGATACTCAATAATGCCCACTACTCGAATAATAAGCGCTATATGAAAAATCGTAAAAATTTTGAATAAATTTCGATTAGCTTTTATCATTGGATACTTTTCTTGTCTTTGTTTTTGATAATTCGAATTTCATCTTGGAAGTAATTGAACTAGAAATAATTGCCGCCGATATATTGTGATGCGTTTCAACATTGTTTGAAAAATACGATCTCAACTATTGAAACATTTTTGAGATCTGATTAGTATGATTCGTGGTATCTCGAAACAAATATAATATCTCTAGAATGAATTAACAAACTAAAGTTAAATGTCGAAAAACAATTTTATGTGTAGTTTCGTTTACTTGCCCAAACAATAATCTATAGAAACAGATTTTCCGAGCTGTATTATTGTTATGTCTATGAGTATCGCTGAAAAGTGTCTGCAAGAATAATATGTTATTGATGAATAAGGTATAATAACTTAGTCAGAAAAGACAGAATTTAAAAAACTGTAATTATTATTAATCGTAATAATATGATTATTGACAATGGCTATGTGCACATTAAAACACCTTATCTTTATCTTACAAGACCAGCTTCTCTTGTACACTATATACAATAACTAAATATCATAGTACTTCATTTATATTATAATAAAACTATATAATATTAAATTCATTATTATTATTATTAATTATCAATTATGTGTACGAAACAATTAAAAATTAACCAAATATTTATTTTATTCTGTACAATATAGGCTTTTAAAACTTTTTCTCTTATCACTGACAATGTACAGTACACTGTTGGGTATGAAGTGCAGTTTTGGGAATTTTTATAATTCACAGGGCACATATGCAGCTAAAGGAAGGGATTGCAAAAAGAAAAGTTTGCCTTTAATTTTTTAATTCGTAATTATAATTATGACATCACACTGAATCGTCAAAAACATGATTTCTACAAATTTTTTACTTCTTGCCAAAGCCAAGAGAGTTTAATTGTTGTTATGAAAGCATTTGATAATATTATCAACAGATATAGATTGGAGATTTTCTAAATTTTCCTTACTACTGCATTTGTCTTAGAATTAAAAATATTATTGATTAAGAATTCGATCGATGATAATAATTAATATTTTTCTATATAGCTTCGTAAATAATACATTCATGCGAATTCTTACAGTGGAATAATTAAGCAAAACGGCTGACAATCAGAGAGAAAGAGAAAGAGAGAGAGAAAGAGAGATAGAGAGAAAGGGAAATATTTATAGTTTGATTTCAGATTTCAATTAAACTCTCCTGGTCCTTGATAAATATAATACTCATCGAGACAACATTTCAAATAGTAACAAAAACAGTTGGAAGATAAGACCATACAATTTTACACAGCCGTCATAAACTCCATACCAATCATGTTACGAATTAGTGATAAGTAAAGATTCAGCAAAATACAATATATACAATTATTTAATCATTCCTGTGCAAAATTTACATACGGACTATTTTGCGAAATTTAAGAGATTTCATTTGCAGTTAAAGGTTGACATACGTCAGTCTTTGACTGATTGCATGTAGAGTTCATTTTATTTATTCATTTATTTATTTTTCTATAAAATATAGTGGAGCGATTTGCGTGGTAGTCATTTGATAGAATTTTTGTTATAAGAAAAGTACTCAGAAATATTTATCTGATAAATCATGAAATTATCGGCATAATCATCCTCACTATATTTTATATCATAATATTCACTCGTTTGTATATCGACCGCTCCTAAGAATAAAACCCTAGCTCGCGAAGCTCCTTTATATCGCCGTACTTCAGGCGTAGCGTTTGTAAGACCATAGCTCGCCGCTTCGCGACGCATATTTTAAATATATAGGCGAAGCGGCGAGCTACGGTCTTATAAACGCTACACCTGAAGTACGGCGATATAAACGAGCTACGCGAGCTAGGGTTTTATTCTTAGGAGCGGTCGATATATTCAAGACCGACGTACATATATTAACAGAAACAACTTTAGGCTAAAACTGAATTCTTGTTTCCTTAAAGCATCACATTCCGGTAAAATTAGATATTTATTAAGTTTTAGCAGCAAGTGATTTTAGTAAGCGGTAAAAAAGATCTATACATTTCACAGCAATCAAAATCATCCTGTAGTTTGCTACTGAAAAGTAGAAACGAGTCTTTCATTTTTCATTGCTAATGAATACACAAGTTTCTATAATTCGAAATAGTGCAAGACACTTGTTTTCCCAAAACAAGCATTACGAAAAAATATATTCTAAAATATTTGCGCGATTTCAGGCGAAAAAAAAAAAGAAAAACACTCGTGTGTGCGATTCCAAAGAATACCGAACATGATTACAAATTTCTTTACAGTAACAGGCAACGAGATTTTATGCACGGAATTTAGTTGATTTGATTGATGGAATTCATCAGCGCTACTGAACAGCAATTAGTTTATTTCTAAAGATCATGTATAGATTTGTGTATCTTGAAGACTGTTTATGTTTTGAATCACTGATCTTAGATTAAAAATAAATTCAAGTATTCAATAATGGCGAAGAGAGAGAGAGAGAGAGAGAGAAAAAACAAACTAAAAAATCATTTGTTAAAGTTAAAATGATTTATCAACAGCACAGTTGAGCATTTGTTGATCGAAATAGATATACAGCAGCATAATTTATTAATTAAATTGATTGATAAAAACGTGAATTATAGCGAGAGATGTATAAACCTTTTTGTACAAGCTTTTCCTTTCAAATAAATAATATGATCTGCATACCTGTCCTCATAAATAAATATATATGCTACACATTGCAGAGTTATTAAAGGTCAAAAAAACAAGTTTAAAAAAATACTCAACAACTGGGTTAACTAATATAAAATATACGCCTTTCAAATAGATTACATAATAGCTGCAACTATACATAAAAAAGTGATAAAAAAAGAGCTCAAACTTAATTTAATGACTCAGTGGGCGCTGATTATTATTTGTTTAAACTTTAAGCAAATTTCACCACATGATACGCTGTTTTGTATGTAGTTATTGAAAAGACACACGTCATGATACTCTGCATGTTATAGCAATAAAAATGATTATCTATCTAAATTTAGGTGAATGCTTTTCTTTAAATAAAGTGATGATCTAAAATTGTTTTAGAAATTAAAAAGTGATTTTCTTTCATTTATTATTATTATTCCTTGATTAATATATTTTTTTTTTTTTTTTTATTTTTTTATTATTTTTTATTATTTTTTATTTATGTTAATAATAGTCTTCGGAAATATATTTCTATAGTTTATTTTTATTAAAATTAATTATATCCTAATGTGTTTAAAATCACGATTTTTAAACAGTGATTTATGAATATTTGTACAGGGTATTTTCATTAAAAATTAGGGTGCCCAGAATGGTATCAAACGTTATTTGAATAAAATCATTTTCAATTGCCTTTATAAGAATATGAGTTGAAATGAAGTTACATTTTACAATTTCGACAATGAATGATACCTTAATTAACAACCTGCACTTTACTCTTTGAAATGCACATGCTAGTTGTGGTGAGTTTTTGGGCACTTTGTGACATTTCACTTCACCCTCAGATCATCATCATTTACATACCATTAATAATATATATTACACAAAACTTGTTAATTTTTTTTTTTTCTTCATTTGTTTTTTTCTCTAGTGAGTCTCTGTCTCAACATTAATATAATATACATAATTTGTTTTTAATAAGAACCATTAATTACTGTATTATACAATTATTATCACCTAACTTGGCATCCCTGTGGTAGTGGTGCAGGCGGACAGCCTGGTGAATTGTGAGCAGCGTGTTGGGCGAGCAAAGGAATATCATCCTCCTTGGAAGATTGTTTTGTCGAGGATTCCTCGCTATCCTTATCAACAACCACCACATCTCCCTGTCTTTGTATCAATTTAGATTTCACTTTTCCACTATCATCGCACGCACTACTAACCACCGGGGCTTTAAGTTCATATCCTTCTTGGCATCTAGTTAATTTTAATCTTATAGGGGTGACTTTTGCAGAACGAATATTCCTCAACGAAGTTATACTGGCATTAGGATCGGTTGGCAATTTCTCATCGATATTACTATCCATAGGATAGCTTGTTTCTTCTTTAGATGGTTCAGGGGGTGGTGGGCCGACTCTACTATCCAAATTCTCAGAAGTATTGACCTTTCCTTTATCTCCGTCTACTGTTCCGACAGGATTGACGCTAGGTACCTCGCTGGACATTGTATCGTTGACATTTGTTGCAGAGGTATTGCCTTTACCCAATCTGATAATTAATTTAGTAGGTGCCGGTCCGTCGCCGACAATTTCAACGTGTCCCTCTTTCTTGTTAGATTGTTTCTTCTTCCTCCTACCGTTCTTATCTTTTTTGCTTTTTACTTTGGGCTTTTCGTCGTTATCAAATCCGGCCATAATCATTCTACGGAATTTCATACTTTCTCTTTTCAATTCTTCTATACTCGGCAGGCTTGGTATACTGCTCAATCTCTTCTTTGGCGGCCTTATTCTGCTTCGGTCATCTTGCACGTTGCCCAATTCTTGTCCGATAATGCTATTGCCAATTTTAATCTTAAGCTTAGGGGCAAGACCGCTATTTGTTACCGTAGCCGCTGAAGGTCTGGTCTGTCTGCCTCTTCTTCTATCTACATTACTGGCACCAACACCCCGTCGTCTATCAGAAGACCCCTCTTCGTCAGGTACATCAAGAAAGCTTCCACCTCTTTCCTTTCTACGCTTCTTCTCCATGTTGGCGTCGACAACAGCCTTGTAATCCTCTTTGGTAGGGAAGCTGGTCATAGAAGCTACTGCTTTAGGAATAGTTATAACGGTCCGGCTAACAGGTGGAATAGTTATCGGTGCTGATGTAATGTTTCCGCAACCAGAATCCTCCATGTTCATATCCTGGGTACAGTACTGTCTCAGAAGTTCTTTCTTCCTCATTCTGCGTAGATTCGAGGTTCCCGAAGCAACAGATGCGCTTGTAGCAGCCGGAGTTATTATAACAGATGCCTGCTGGGCAAGTGGCGGTGCCGCAGATGCAGGCACATAATTAGCGTCCAGGAATGGGCCCTTGATTTTCACTTTCAATTGATTCCGAGAATCTGTGAGCAAAACTTTGTTAGATTCCCCAACGTTTGAAGACGGTGTTTCTGCCGTTGGATTAGATATATGAGGGTCTCTGCTCGGATCTGACTGCTTGCTTGCTATAAGAGCGGAATGTAATTCTTTCTCAAGATCTTCTTCGATGTCCGGCAACGATTGGTCAGCAGATCCGCTTGTGAAAGCACCTAGCAAATGATTCGTGTACGACTGTGTATGTAGTGATGAAGTTTGCGCGTCTGCTGTTGAATTGTAGGTTCTCATGTCAACTGGTCCTGGAAGTAAGGGTAGAACTGTATCAGTAAACGTCTGCCCAGCTGTAGTTTCGGAATCTCCCACCCCAGCATTCTCCTGAGTAGTAGGCGAGGATAGCCTTCGTTCGTCTGTGTATTTTTTGTGTAAAGTAGGACTAGATAAATGAGATGTCTGCAATCCCTCATTTAATATACCTAAGCCTTCCCGCTTGTCGTTAACGTCGGTAGACTTCTTCCTTTCCCGCATCATGCGTAGATCTGCGATGTTAGTTTCGTTTGCAGAATCTTCGTCAAAGTCAAAATCGTAGACGGTTCCGACAAGTTTACTGCGTATAGTATCGTCATTATTGTGCATTGCATTAACAATATTTGCATTCAGTACTGCAGGTGCTCCTTGACTACCCCGTCCTCGTCCACGGCCTCGACCTCGTCCCCGACCTCTGTAACCAGCTTGTTGGGAAGATTTAGATGCTCTACTTCGGGCCTTTGAGGCAGGAACAGACTTGGGAGGTTCTTGACGAGGTGATTTCCCAGGGGATTTACCCTGCAGAGATGTGACTCTGGCGGATGATCTCGTCGGTTTTGCAGGTGATTTTTTACCGGGTTGTGTCGACTTGTTTTCTATAAGCATTTCTTGGAGATTATCAACCGCCGTATCGGATACTGGAGTCTCAGACATGTTGTTCAAAAAGGACATTGGCACCGCTGGGGAACTTGGCTGTTGTTGTAGTTGTTGTTCCGATTGTTGATGCGACTGTTGCTGATGTGATTCTGGATTCTGTTCTTGTTCAGAAATGATTGGTGGTTGTGGAGGAGGTGTTGGGATTTTAGTTGGCGATACCATGGCAGCGGTAAGAGCCATGTTATGCGACGATGATGTAAATGCTGCTGTACAAGGTGACGCTTGCATGTTCAAAGAATCTTCCAAAGGTTTTGATACGTGTGGCAAAAGAGATCCAGAAGCGGGAAAGGGTGCGCCAAAAGGAGGAGGAAACATGGCTGTCCCTGGCGACGGGTATGGCAAAGAGGCAGCACAGGATTGAGGTGGGAATAATGAGACTGGACCGGCATACGAGCTTGGCTCTGGGTAGGAATGATAGGCTCCCGTGTCCATAGAACATGGAGGAAAAGGAATTGGCGCCATATTTTTATACGATGGAATAGAGGAGTGATCTTCGGTTGAAGAAGCGGATGTAATCGAGGAGGAAGTCGATCGGCGTGAAGGTAATACTTGACTTTCTGCCCACCGCGTATCCTGCCGTGAATTGCTAATATCGTTGTAGGGTGATCCTCCTTGATTATAATCCTGCCTTATATCTGATGAAATTTCTTCTTTCTCTAAGACGTGAGCTTCGATATCATTACCCTGATCTTCTTCCGAATTTGGTAGCTCGATGAGATGTCTGTTGACCATTTCCATTGGCGTTATTTCATCGACTATCTGATTCGGTATTTGTCCAACTTGTTGATCTATCATTTGAATGGGTTGTACTCTAGGTTCTGAATGTGGATCTATGTGTTGCGATGGTCGCATCAGCTGGTGCGATTGTTGAAGAAGTTGATACTGCTCTTGGATATTTATATTTATTTGCGAATGTACAAGCGCATCGTTATTGCTTTCTGACATGACAGCATCATTCGGAAATTGATGACCGCTATACCTATGACTCTGACTTTCTATAAGTGTGTTGAGATGTACGTCGTTAGGATTAAAGTTTTCTATACTCGGTGGTACCCATCTTTCATCCGCTTCAGCCCTATCTAGCTTTTCTCTCTCAGCTACCGTCACTTTTCCGGTCTCAAGATCTTCATTATTATAAGGCGTGTAGGGCTCGTTGTTATGCGGATAGCAGGATTTATCCTTCTCTCCTAAACATTGACTTTTGCAACTTAAATCATCGGATATTTGATTAATACTGTCATTGTTTTTCACGTCAGACATGGATTCAGGCTCAAGTTCTATTATCTTGACCTCCTTCTCCTGAGATATTTGTTCAAGTGGTTTTTCAACTAATATTTCTTCTTTCTTAATCTCATCTTCGGTAGTTAGAGACTCCAGTTCAGATTGGCCAGAATTTGATTTCTTCGATAGTTCCATACGCAATTTTTCAACAAGATGTAAAGTTTCCCTCGCACTATCCTCTTTAGAGTCTTCCTTGAACCAGAGTTCGTTATGGAAGGAGAAAGTGAGTGGCAAGGCTCGTTCCTCTGGATCTCGTGGTATACTGAAGCCGTCCTCATTCTCCATTTCATCGACAGTAAGTATGTCATGATCGAAATCAAAGAGTTCTGATACACTGGGATCCTTTCCGCCATGTTGGGGTGAGAAGATAGAACGGTTTGTCGATTTCCTTCTTTTATGACAGTCTTTTTCACTTGCTTCAGCTTTTTCAGGAATAGATTTAGCCACAACATTATCCCTTGTCTCCCTGTTATCGACATTAGGGGCCATTTCAGTGTCTTGAGTTGTTATTTCGGAATGAGTATCGATTACTTTTTCCTCATTCTTCTTTTTGCAGTCTAGATATTGGTCAGACAATATATCACTGAAATCATTCACCCCTCTATCAACATCAGGCAAAGTTTTCCTCACATCATTATTACTGCTTGGATGATGTTTGTGATTTTCATTCTTAATCGGATCAGACGCAGTGACAATTTTCGGATGGTAATCTTCTTTCCTGGTGTTCTCTTCCCTATGAGTTTCCTTCTCTAATTTAACATCGGAGCTCTTAGCCTTGGATAGCTTATAGAAATGTTCTCTTTTCTCTAGAAGTTTATCCAATCCCTTAGATGATTTCTGAGGACTATCTCGCTCTGCTTTCCTCTGTTTTATTTCTTCCTCTAATGTATTAACAGAGCTTTTACCAGCAGTCTTTTTATATTTCTTATCATCAGTCTTTACGGCATTATCTTCTGTTGGATGTTTAGATGCGGTCAGATCAGGTCCAATAATATTAATATCATTTTTGCTGTCGCATTTTTCATCATCAATTTGCCTATCAGTCACCCTTTTTTCCATTTTCTTGATCGAAGCCATACCTTTACTGTTCTTTTCCTCTTTTTGGGGAATTTCGCTTGATTTTCGTTTACGAGCATCAATTTTTGTTTTTCCAATGGCACTTGCTTCTTCTTGCTTTCTTGTAGAGGTTGATTGCTGCTGTGGTTGTTTTGAAACCTGATTTGTTTTCTTTGCAGACTTGGGCCCAGGAATATTTCGTGACCCATCATTATCTCTACTCCCACTAAGTGGACTACTCTGGTTTGAATGCTGTTGCTGTGGGATGACAACTTTTTTGGTTGATTCTCTTTGATCTGATTTTTTGCCATGTTGTGGCTGCTGCTGCTGCTGTTGTTGTTGTTGTTGTTGCGGTTGTGGTTGTTGCTGTTGTGGTTGTTGTTGTGGTTGTTGTTCCTTGGACACTGAGAATCTACTTGATTCTTCTCTCTCAGAAGACGGCGGCTGACATTCGGGTCCATGCCGCCCGTCGGAAGTTTTAAGCTTCTTATCGGGCAGCTTTTTGACTTTTCGGCCAGCCGACTTCTTCTGTGTACTATCAGAGTCTGTCGCATTATCTGCTGTTTTATTATGATGTCGTTTATTCAGCGTCTTGACCTTGGTCTGGCTGCTATTATCTGTATCTGATGAGGTAGTCGGTGAATTCACTTGTTCGATTGTAGAAACAGGAGCATGTGTTGCAGCACTTTTACACTCATCTGAGTCGCTGCTGCTCTCTGAAGAACTACTACAGCTACTACTGCTACTACTTTCACTATTACTGGATACAGTTGAGGGCGCTAAACTTTCCTGTAACTTTTTCGGCTTCTTAGGTGTCTCTTCCTTCTTAGGTGTATCTTCTTTTTTAGGTGTCTCTTCCTTCTTAGATTCCTTCTTCCTCGTTTGTTCAGGAGAATCTTTCTTAGTTTTTACATCAGGTGTTTCCGAAGCCTCTGGTAGACCAGTCTTTGTACCCATTCCGCTTTTAATATGTTCAGCGGCCTTCTTCGCAGCTTGTCTTTGCGGGACGTATGCAAGAATCTCAGATCCGTCCCCAAACTCTTTATCAAAGTCATATATGTCGTTATTTTTCGAATCTTTACCGATCTTGCCATCCCTCTGCTTACCAACCTTCTGTTTCATCGGTTTAGGAAGCTTGATTTCTTCCGTTGGTGATTTTGTCATATCTGGCTCCATAGATGCGTCCTTCTTGCTCTGTGATCGCTGCATAATTTCGGATGCTTTTTTAGCTGCTTGCCTTTGAGGCACTATCAGAGCAGTAGGTACGTATTCCTTCTTCTTAGACGTCTTCACATTATCCTTGCTCTTGGTAATATCATCCGAGAACAGATCTTGCCGCGTCGTATCTTTGGCGGTAAAACTCTTTTGCGAATTCTTAGATATATCCGCGGCTGAAAATTCCTTTACAGCAGCCTTTGTTCGAAGTACAGCTCCATGCGCATGTTCCTGAGAGTCTGAATCTGTGTCTGAATATATCGCAGCAGCTTCCGAAGGACCAAGACGAGAGGCAGATGTTGTGCCAAGAGACAAAAGCTCGTCGCTATCGCTTGCAGATCCGCCTCCTTCAAGTTCCCTTTCCATTTGTTGCAGAGTACGTAATCTGCCGGGATGTGTGTCCATTTTGTCACTTTCGCTACTGTCATGTAATACGGTCCGACCGCGACCAGGAACATTACTTTTCTTAGTTTTTCTTCTATCGTTTTTGGGTTTGGAAGGAGGAGACTCTTCGTCTGTACTTGTGTCAGTGTTAAGTTCGAGTTTCTTCGGTTTACTTGAATTTTTAGTTGGTGATTTAACCGTTGGTTTAGCAGTGTCAGTCTCACTGTTGCTTATAGACGACAAATCGCTACCGTACAAATTTTTTCTCCTCACAGAACCGTTAAGATACAATTTTTTGTACGGATTATCGATTTTCGAATTTTCTTTAGACGCTCCGTTGAAGTCAGTCTGGATTTTCTTTTCGTCGCCTGATACCGGCGTGGGTGATTTAATTCCTGCTATTCTTGCAACTATTACATCGAAGTCATGAGTATGATCCTCAGAGTACGGATGAGAGTACAATCTATCGTATATCGAGGGCCCATGATTAGCTTCCAAAACTGCGGCTGCAGCGGTTGGAGGTAAAGATGGTCCGGACATTACTAGAGCTTGTTTATGAAACGTTTGTTCGCGCAGTCTCAAAAATGTACGACATAGTTTCTCTCTTCTTCCAACCATGTAGCAAAGATTCCTAACACGTTCAAGATCTTGACGAAGTTGGACGAATGTGCGCATCTTTTCTAGGTCTGCCGCTTGTCCTTGAGCTCTAGCACCAGCGCCTGATAGTTCGCCGCATCGGGGTGCCAATAATGGCTTATTATGTCCAGCCTGTAAGTATTGATAAAGAATGATTGAATATTTTTCAAGAAAAGCCAGTTTCAGATACCTGCATTGCAGCATAATTAAAAATGAATACAATCTATGGGTAATGAACTTACTCTTCTTTTCAACTTCCAGTAATTATAAATATAAACGATGCCGTCCGGGTCGACGTCAAGTTGTTGAGAAGTAATGTCTTTCAGACTGACATGCTTGTCGAACTCTGCTTCTATTTCTTGCAGCCTATAGATCATATTTTTTATTAGTAAATTTACCACTTTTTATAAATCCTCAGAATTCAATCAAAGGATTGAATAATCAACCTTGACATACTGGCAGCAACAAAAGATATTAAGTGTTTCCCATACTTTGCTGCCCGTGCTTGATTCTTTTCTTCCGACGTCATGTCCTTGCGTTTACGTTTTCTCGTCTCTCCATCCTCAGAATCTGACCCGCCTTTACCGCTACTACTGCCCACAGCTCCTCCGACCCCAACTTTGTCTTTAGTGTTAGTTCTACTATGCTTCTGACAGTATGACTGTAAAGGAATGTCGTTTCACTTATAATCGTTCTTTAGAAGTGTTGAATAATAGAATTATCTTGCTCCAAAAATGGGGCAAACTTACTCTCAACTTTACACCGTCATCAGCCATTTCATCTTCTATTATAGCTTTCATTTCAAGTCCGTGTTTGAAAGCACAAGTTACGTGGTAAGCCGTCTTGCAAGTCTTTATGCTACATTGAATACAAGCACCTACTCGTTCGCGACACAAGACGCATATAAGTGCCCATCGACTTTGCTGTAAAAATAATTGTTCCATGTTACAAATAAACTTAGAGATCAATTATCGATCATGAATACAATGGAATTCCAGTTTTCTTCCATGGCTGTTAATCATTTTGATTTAAAACTCTTGGAACTTGTGAATTTTTTTCATTTTTCTGTATTTTTGGGGATCAAACGTACCGGAATACTAGATATTTTAGTGATTGGCTCCATTCTCTCAACGCAGCCAATACTGACTTCAGGTATCCACAAAGCGCAAGAAACGTGGGCCCATTTCTGTCCACTCCTTGTACATTTCATGGCACCACCTTTGTTAGGACATAAAACACAGTCTGGACGTTGGCTCAAAGAGCATGTCCTGCATAGCCATGAGCCCTCAGGTATTGACGTGATCCCGTAACACGCCTGGTGTACGCAAATGTTGCAGCAATCACAGAACACCATCTCATTACCTTCTTCAGAATCAGGCTGTAACCAAACGTTCTGCTCTTGTACCATCAACTATTGTACCATAACAATCCAACTTGTGTAATAAATGTTGACAAAAATATAATCTCTTAAATAAATTTCATTTTAAATACTCACAGATCTACAAACGTCGCAGATTACATTCTCGTCAAATTCAATACCAAGCCCTTCCTCATTCTTTACAATTGTCTGAATTCTTTCCCAGCAACAAACTTCCAGTTCTTCTATAACGCGCTCCAGTTGTGGTTCAGTTATAGACGATTGACCAGCCTGGAAATCAACACAATTTATAAATTCTCAGCGACTAATTTTACTTATTCAACGAATAATATAAATCACATTTCTTATTTTAAACAAGAAACAACGTTTCACGATTATTGACTGAAGATAAGATGGTCTTATCTTTCAATAAATACTTGTCTTACCTGCGCTCTTTCCCCATTGAGCACTCCAAGCCATGCGATATCGGTGTCATCAAGATCATATGCACAAGCTTTCTCAGCGCGTGCAGGGGTGGTACTCAGATGATGATCTTCCGAATTAAACCAGTCATCCCGAGATATTCTTATGAACTTTTTTGGCCTGAAATAACAAAGATTTTCATATAATCAGAGATATTCTGGTACTGGGAATATTCAGAGTATGAAATATGGAATAGTTACATGAAAGTATATGGAAATAGTACTCGAAAATACAGAGTTTGAATTATAATTCTTCAGTGACAAATATCAGTTTGTTTATAGACATGAAAATATAGATCTAAATGTGAATTTTGTTGTCTACAAAGGCGAATAATAAACGTGTGAAAATAGATTTATAGTTGATCACCTGTACCGAGCACAATTCTATGAACAGTAACATATTCTAGCGAAAAACAAAACAAGAATTTGAAAAAGCTGAAACAGATATAAATTAAGCTTAGTACAATTTCTGAAACAGATTAAAATCATCCGAAATTGTTATTTCTTTAAAATTCCTCTAGCTAGATAAATAAATGTGTTCTGAACAGAAAATGAATATTACTATAATTTCATTAAATCCATATAAGAAAAAGAAAACCGGTTCAACTTACAGTTTGAATTCACCATGCAGCTTGTTAGACGGAGAAGCTTGTGTGACAGTGACTGCTGGTTCAGGAAGATAGTCTGGATTAACAGGAACCTGAACGCCTCTCTCCCACTCTTGTTTCCACTGATCTGTAATGACCCAATATTCGTTTGGACTAAGAGGTTCGCTGTCCGGCAATTTCATGGCGCTTATCAGGTCTTTGCGAAATAATTCAGCGGGAGCTTCAGTCGCTGAGCGATTATAAATAGTAGATTTAATGTCACTAAGGGGACGGGAGGTCCAGGATGCTCCCCCTTGGCTAGATGACGCCATCGTTTCCTCCTCCTCAGAGGGCCCCAAAGCTGCTGCTGCCGCCGATGAGCTCGGGACTGCTGGGCCCAACCGGCACTTACGTCTTTTAATCGCGCCCGGACAAGACGCCAGATCATTGTCGCTTCTGTTTATTCTTTTCCCTCGTTGTGCCATTCTACTAGACCAAGTAAGCTAGTGATACGTGGCACATGCAGGTGAGCTGTGCACACCCTGTAAATTATTTTTACACATGTTTCTCTATCCTTTTATTTATTCCATTTTGTTTGGTTCTGTTTTGTTTATCTTTGATTTTATCTCATTAAAGAGGATAATTTTGAGCTCGGACATCGATTACTTACTACATAGCTGTCCATAGGATATTTATTATCTTGAAACTGAAGGTCCCTTAGAACTGTAAATAATAAGAAAATATCATTAATCATAATAGTGATTGAAGTAAAACGATTTTAACAAACTCTACCCAATATATATGCAATTTAATAAAAAAATCTAAATATGTAAATAAGTTTTGAATCGGCATTCAGACAATTCAACTAACGTATCGTGTCAAATAATCGTTTTTTGTAATTGCTAGCCAAATGATATGTACGTACACATAATCTACACATAGTTTTTACTATTTTACATAAACGATCATCTTTTACCAAAGTTTTATACGCTCAGTTTTGCGACTATACCGCAATATGGAAAAGCTTGTATCAAATGCAGTTGGGAGTTAAGTTTAAACAATATATTTACATTTAAAAAAATGGGAGCACTACGATGAACCGGGAAATGATGCAAGGACATAAAAATTGTTAAATTTAACGAATTTAATAGATTAGATCTGAGTTTCCAGAATTTTAAAACATCTTTCAAATCCTTGTATTTATTTCAAACATTTCTCCGCACACACGGATATAATCTTTTGTATAATTCGCTCTTGTCTCCGCAGGTAGAAGCGCATATTTTACGCAGAGCATAGGATAGTATCTAGTGTAAAATCGTTCGATAACAACTTACAAAAATAACGTATTTTACATTTTGGCACGACCATTGGAATTTCTTCGATACTTCCGTAACGCAATTCATAAATTGTTCGATTAACGCAATCTAGGAAATAAGGAAAGTGTAAAAAGTTGAAAATTGAATTGAAAACTTGACAATCGTCTCGACAATGCACAAACCGTCAAACATAAGAGCAAGAAGAACCTTAGAAAGAAACCTGCGTTTTGTTAATCGATATCAAGTTTGACGCGGCACTACGCCTCTGAAAATGATCGAAAATAGCTACTAATCCTAATGATTGATCATCAAATGTGTGTAAATTACCGAATGATTGGTTCCCTGCGATCTACATAAACGGATAATTGTGTTCAAAAGCGGATAAATCCAGGCTCAATATCAAGCGCGGATTAAAAGAAGGTAAATAAAAGTCTTCGCCTTAATCCTCGGGTAGTTACGAAGGTAGGTTAAGATAACGACGAAGTTAACGGACTGGTTGAAGTGTGTTTTTTAAACTATTTTTGTTGATATAATTTCAAAGTAGATAAAAATAAGTTGTTTTAAGATTGAATTGTGTGTGTAGAAAAGTTGAAAGAATGAATTTAGCGATTATAGTTCAGTCTTCGGCGGAGGTTAATCGGTTGGATAATATGTAAGCGTGAATCAATTGTATGTTTAGGTAAGAAGAATTGAAATGATTTATTTATAAAAAATATATATTCAGGAATGACTTGTGTGATATGATATTGGTATTGATATAGATGTACAGATAATAAATGTATAAATATTGAGTATAGAGATATTTCTGATGGCTGATGTGAATGTAATTGAATGAAAAGGTTGTAGGTGAATAAAGAGAAAAGAGGTTATAAAAAATTGATCAGTTTTCATCAAATAATAGGCGAGTAGTGGGTGTATCTGTGAAATGTGTTGGTTGAAATGTTGTTTTGTTGATTTGTTTGATGAATGAAGTGCGAAAATGATAGTGTAGATTAAAATCGTAAAAGGTTGCTCCCATCCTAAAAAGCATGTAAACATTGCAACGAAGGTATATAGTGTAATAAATGGTAAATATTTTGTAAATAATGATCACTCACTGCACAAACAGAATAATAACGACACCACAATTGGAATAAAATCGCATGATATAGACGAAAACTACAGAAAATAGTGTGTTCACACGGAGAAAATGCTCACGGCTCCATTATGCTGCTGCCCAACAACATTGACAATATAGATGGCAGCACCCGTGCAATCCACACAGTCTACACACTCGAAATCCATTAAATACCTTATTATTGATCTATTAGCCGAATATACATTTGCGATTATAAATACGCGCGATTTATTATATCCACTGTTAAATCCGTTACTGTTTATAGATCGGCATGTTTTTAATCCATAAACTAAGTTTAACGATAAGTGCGTACGTCTCTCTGTCAGCAGCCTAACCAACATGTCCTCATTAGTTATTCCACCAACATATAGTCAATCCATACTCACTCTGATAAAGATCCTACGTATCAGTTTAGTTTTAAAATTTATATACGAGGCTTTCTTGAATTACGATTGATTTCAAAAACCACCAAATCAATAATATATTTACATAAATGGGTATACTAGCGTTTGGCGCCATCATGCCTGAAAAAATAACTGTAGAAGTAACCGTGTCACGTGACATCGAAACGAGATCTCGCAATTCGGGTATAGTATGTATTGTATATTCCAAAGAGATTAGTGTGTAGATCAAAAGAGATCGAAATTCTACATAAACTAGCCTGCTCAACCGGTACGCGTACGGTACGCCCCCTTTTTCCGGCTTTAAATCACTGATACCCATTATTATTGACAGAGCGAACCACGCGGTTTAGCAACATTTTTCCCTATCTCTCTAGTATGTATTGTACTACATACATTCCTCTCGCTGTTTCGTCCTTGCATTTTTGCAGTGCCTCGTTCGTCGTCGTCGTATGTATGTATGTATCTACCTTCGTGCTTCTTATATCTTCCGTTCGTTCCTTGTCGGCTGTCGTGCCGCGCAAACGTCACGTTGGTGACGTTAGTGACGTTTACGAATCAAGCTGTTTTATTGGCTACGGCAATACCCGGGTTGCATTACTCGACCTATCTATCTCCATTTTATACTCTCACTGGTGCAAACTTAAAAATGTAAATACCCTTCGGTATTAACTTTTTATCATATTTTATCATCGTTTTTCTTTCTCTTTATAACAAAGATACATACAATACAACATTCATACAATAGAATTAAATACGTCGAATACTAGCTCGGCCAAATGAACATCGTTATTCTTACAAATATTTATGTATTTTAAATGAATCATATAATCGAAACGAGGAATCTCACTCCACACATATTGATTTGCGTATCGTGATACTCTTGCCGCACGTAAATTACAGAGAATCTAATCACCGCTGATTATAATTAAAAAAATAGGTATATACATCATAAACCACACGATTCAGAAAGCGAGACACGAAGATAGCCGAAAGAATGGAACAGGTAGTGTGTAATAATAATTAACCTAGCTAAGCTATATTACAAAATACGAGTGAATAGGGTTTCACTTATTAATATCGAACGTATATCACACACGTGTGTGTTGTGTTTATTATAATCGAGACAATTTCTATTCACGTAATCTTCCCGAGTTTCGAATATTAGGTTAGAATCGTGTTGTTGTTTTCATTTCTAGGTTAGCACGCGCGTTTTTAATTTTTTTTTTCTTTTTATATTTATAACTTATTAACATACGATAATAACTATTATGCAACAAACTATCAACGTATTTACATACACTCATCACACAGGATATCAAAGCAAAGATTGATCATGCCTGTCGAACAGCTGAAGAATTCACAAAACTTTATTACGAAAGCCTGGATAAACAGAGACATGTAAGTCTGGTTATTGGCCAAAAATGCTGAACAATTTCATTATCTAAAACCATTCAAACTTTAATCCTAATAATTCTTCCTAAATTTAGGAAAAATATAATACATCGTTTTTTTGATACGATTAAATCTGATATTTCAGCTTATATCAAGACTATACCTCGACACTGGGATCCTCATTTGGAACGGTAACGGCATTGAGGGTAAAAACAATATTCACAAATTTTGGGTTGAACTTCCGGGCACAGAGCACTATATTACAACTCTTGACGCTCAGCCAATTACGGGTAAATAGAAACAGGAATGAATTGAAGCAGAAGGATTAATGCGATTTCTTGTCAAATGAAAAGTTGATATCATGTGTTTTTTTTTTTTTTTTTTACTAGGTCGTGCAGTCGCTGACCAGCTGACATTTTTGGTCAAAGTAAGCGGACAAGTCACGTACCGGGATAAACCATCAAAACCATTTAATCAGAATTTTCTGATCACCGCAGTTGGGGATAAGTGGAAAATAGTCAGCGATTGTTTCAGAGCACAAGTAGCGTTGGACAGTTCTACGTAGGAAGATACAATGCAAAAATGAATGAATAAGAGACTATGGTATTAGTAATGAATAAATGAACCGAAATTTGTAAACTTAATACAATGAGTATCATTGCTTTTTTTTTTTCTTCTTTTCTCTACTGACCGATTCTAACAGCGTTAAATTATGAGCATAAGATGATAAGAGTATCTTTAATGTAATATGAAATGATCTGTGATTGTTTTGACTATTGAGATCTTGTAAGTTTTCTACAAATAATTATTATATTTATAATATAAAATATATGAAAAACTAATCGAGGTTTGGAAAGAAAGATACAAAGTAAATTGTTTCACTATCATTGAAGTACATCATTTAGAAGTTGTGTTGAGACACTACTGTTGTTAGTAAAATTTTTGACTATGCAATAGATAATGTGAGATGAATAACAAAATATACCCGTAACATAGCGTTTAAATGATAAACTTATATTTTTGTACAAAGAAAAAGGGTTTCGGGTCATCAAAAGGGGTCTGAATTATGTCGATGATTTATTTTTTCTATCAACAATAAAGTGAACAAATTATTTAATGATCATTAGGTGTTTCTTTTTTCTTGCTTTCATTTCTTCCTTTAATCGATGTAATGCATATTTACAAATGTATATTATAAATGCAACAAAAACCGTGGAATCATAAATTAACAACACTTAAAATTTGGTATTTATTTTTATTCTCAATCTCATGTCAATGTATAAAGCATTATTAAAATTCCATAAGTGTCTGCCGGTGGATCAGTTTGTTGGTAAATATTTTATATTTTTTTTTCTTTCTTTTGTTTTTTTTTTTGTTTCATTTTTTTTTTTTAGGGATAATTTTATGAAAAAATTATAAAATAAATATAGTTATAAATAATGATAAATTTACTATAATACATATTATATAAAACATTATGATTCTCATGTCTCTTTTAATAATACAATTTATTTTTTTTTTTTTTCTTCCAAATGTAATTTCAATGACTTAGGAATTAATAATATTTGAAAGGATATTTTTTTTTTTTCTTCTTCCATTTTCGAATATAAAGTTGAGCATAATTCTTTGTTAAAAATGATTAAGATTTAAGAAAAAAAAAAAAATAATAACCGAAATCGGGTAAGTTTATCACAGGTATAAATAAAATATAATTAAACTGGGAGAGAGAGAAAGAGAGATAAAGAGAGAGATAGAGAGATATAACCGAGAGTATTATTTTCGTAAGATAATAATCTCACGGCGAATTGATTAATTTATTATTACCCAGGTAATTGTAATATAGGCAGTGTTGTAAAAAGTAGTATATCTCACCAATTAAAGACAATAATTTGTTTGTTTGTTTAGTTTCTTTTTTTTTTTTTTTTTCTCTTTTCGATCCAGTAGTACTCTATTGCATTCCTCGTAATTTTGGAAGAACATTTGTTTCTATTCCCCTGATGAAAATTACAGCAAGATTACACTAAGATTTTATATAATCATATTTAAATTGATTTTTTTCCGATAATTTATATTATAGGCATCGAATTAATATAGCCATTATTATACTTATACAATTGTTCTATACAAATACAAAAGTGTTATATTGTCCCACGGTACACATAAAATGACTTAACAGTAACTTCCGTATTTATAATCTAGTCTAAAATCTCGCATATAATAATATTCTAAGCGATATTCATGTATGTGTATAAAAGTACATGTAAAATGGGGGATGGTGTACGATCATAGGTACATACATATACATAAGCAACTTAAAATAAACTAATTAATACCTAGCAGTATTTAATGGCTTTGGTCCGAATTATGCTTAACAATATCCTCTCTCTGTGTGTTTCCTTGATCTATCCTGCGATATGGTAGCCTTATGTATGGTACCATGGTCGGTCGGGTAGGACGTAAAACGTTGAATATTAGATTCGGACCACACAGAAAATGCATGCATATGGTTTTTTTTTTTCTGTTTCTTTTTAACCTTGAAAAATGCATTTTTATAAAGAATAATAAATTCGAATCATATTAAAAAGAGAACAAAAAAATAAAAATAAAATAAAAATAAAGTAAAATTAATGAAGACAATTCCTTGTCGATAGAAATTAGTGAAGTATAATTAAATCGCAAGTTTATGAGACACTTGCTATAAGTAAATAGGAATGAATATAGATAATAATTTATCTCGGATGCTGGATTCGAAATTTATTATACTTTGATTACTTTTCTTTCTTTCCTTTTTTTTTTTCATTTTTTATTATTTGTATTTTTTTTTTTCTTTTTTTTTTCAAACTTGGGATTCAGAGACATTTTCATTTCCTAATAATGAAGAATAATACTTGATACCGATGATTATTCATATATATATATTTTTTTTTTGTAAAATTATGATTTGTAAGACTTATTCACATTAGTTTTTTTTTTTTTTCTTCATTCGATGTCGCAAATAATCGCGATTTCTTGATATCGGGAGAAAAGAATTTGTTTTTTTTTTATTTTTCTTCTTTTTTTTTACTTTTTTTCCATTCCATCAATATGGACATTACTAGTGACTTAGATATGCCGTCAAGTCAATCAATACAATAGTCTTCTCTTTTATTAGTTGTTGACCTCACGATAAAAAAAAAAAAATGATAAAAGAACTGCTGTGTAAGTAACTGTTAATAAACGATGAATTTGATTTCTTTGCTATCAATATCTTCTTTATCTTTGCACTGTGTTTACTACATCTTTTATTGTGTTCTGAACTTCACTAAGAAGTCTTGAATTCTCTGTAACATTTCTTGTACCAGCAGCTCTCAATTGCCTTGCTTGTAATTCAAGCCGTGTAAGTAAATCACGATATTGAAACCTCGCTTGCGGCGCTATTATCATATCTGTAAGATTTGCACATTTTCCATGTAGAAGTCCAACTTTATCTGATAGTTGTAGCCAATTGGCCATTACGATGGTAGGACTTCCCTTCAAATTAATAATACTAGTTTCGATTGCATTTGATATTTCCATAACGTTAGTTTTAACACCTTTACACTCGCTTATTTGTTTTCCCGTTTCTTCCTCCGAAGGTAACGAAAATTTGTTACAATTTGGTGTCGCATATATGGAAGAGCCAAAATGTTTGCTAGTTGATACTAAAGACTTAGGTGGTTTTGCTGGGACAACAGGTTTTTCTATATCAGTTGAAGACGTGGGTGGCCAGACCCTAGGATCTCCTTTGCTTGTCGAGCTACGTGTAGAAGCAGCACTGTGATCCTCGGGAGAATCTTCACCAGGATCAATGTCCTGTCTATTACCACCCTTGGTGCTTAATTTTGGGCTAAGGGGCTGATTATCGCCAGAAGCCTCTTTATTTTCCCACAGTTTCTTCAAGCTACTGATACTCCCAGTACTCCGTCTTTTATCATCCATCTGATCATCGGGAACAGTTTCTAAAACAGATTCTGTTAATACACTGCCTCCGAATTCATCTGATCGTTTAATCTTCTCATCAGATTTATCCGTGTTATCTACTTTTCTTAGTCTTGCTTTAAAGTCAATTATCTGTCCTTCTACAGTTTCATCTTTCTGAGGATTGCTTCTTTTGTCAACTTTTTTAAGCTTGAAACCAACACTTCCCGGGTTCAATATACCTTCCGTTATAGGAGAGGATACACGCGTTTCCTTATAATTGCCATATTTCTCATTCGAACTGCGCGGAGTCGTTACCCGGTCTTGTATAGCGCCTGAGGTCTCAACATTTTTTGGAGTAGTAGTCGCATATTCATTCTGTAGATTCTGTCTGCTAGTATCGATGCTGAAGCTGGCGCATAATTCAGAAAGTAATTGAGAGGCCGGGTCCAAAGGTGCAGAAGATGAGTTATTAGGATTGTTAGTTTTCTTAGTTGGATTTCCATACTTCATGTCCGCGCTTTGTTTAATCTCATTTATCAATTTCAACTCCAGCATCTCCTTCATTCCAGGTTTTGATATGAAAGTATCAATGCTGTTCTCCACCATTGGTAAAGGTGGCGGAGGTGGAGGCGGAGGCGGCGCTTCTTCCGGGGGCGAAATAGGGCTCATAACTTCAATTTTGAAGTTACTAGACTCCTTACTTTTATATGTGCTTTTCTTTTCCTCAACCGGTCTGCTCACAATAGAGCAAGCCTCCCCGGAAGGTTCTCTTCTCCTCAAACTCACGCCAAATCTAGAGCTAGCTTCTCTGACCGAAGGTTCTGTATTCCTAACGTCGTTATTTCTCTCATCAGGGTCCTCGTTTGAGTCATCCTTGGACCGTCGCTCACTGCTTGCTTTCCTAATGCCAACGGGTGATCCGGCTACTTTCGTATCGCTACTAGGAGAGGCGCTTACTAGAGGCAGTAAGTCGCTGGGATTATATAACTCGCAAGGGGGCGGTGGCAGGTCCAGAGGCGGCGGTGGGAATTCCAAGTCGGCAAGTGTCGGTTGAACTGCTCTCGAGGGACTGGCAGTTCTAAAAGTAGAAGTATTAGGAGCTCGAAACGTTCTCAAGCTGATGTTTTCAGTATTATTTTTCCGGGCGGTGACTGCCCTGCTTCTTGGAGAGCTTGGCGGTTGGTAGGTGCTAACAACACCGCTAGAGGAGTTGCTCCGTGTCATCTGCGGCTGATTACGTAAATTGTTTTGGCGAGGTGATAGAGAGCGGTGTTGCGGTGTGTCCAACGAATTGGCAATTTCGTGCTGTTCGATAGAGGCAGATAAAGGGGTAGATGCGGAGACTCCGTCTTGATTTGAAGGGATTCCACTCTGTCGTAGAGATTCGAGGTAAGCTCCAATCCGTGCGCCTTTTGGCAATGTGCCGTAACGATTAATTGCCCTTTTAACATTTTGCACCTCCAGAGCTCCTACTTGCACTAGCTGGAACAAATTTATAAAGTTAAAGCCAAGGTCGTAGATACGGAAGTCGTTCAAGCAGTGCTGTATGCATTTACCAATGTCAAGTATAAATAATGCGTTATTTACATTGATTACATTACGAAAATGAAATAATAAAAAACACATTCGAGAGACGTTGTACTCCTCTACCAATGTTATGCTAAGTATCTTCACACTGAAGTAATTACATCGGGTAATTCTTACTGCGGTGATAAATAGCTTTAGATTGAGATAGCATATACCTATACCACGCAACATCTATTATACCTTCTGTGGTAGGGCGTCCTTAGATGGGTATGGTCGGGTTTTTATTTGTTTCTGATTGCTCTGTGCGTTGGTTAAAGGTTCTGGCGAAGTTGACGGCTGGGGAATATGATTTTGATCCCCCGTTCCCTGCGATCCATCTCCGTCATCATCTGCCTCGCAACCTCCTGTAGTAATTGACTGTGTAGCCATTGTCACAAGATCTCGTGTGATACCTGAGTTGTCATTAAATAAAAATAAAATAAGGTATACTATACATTGGGAATGACGGCGATTTTTTCATGAAGTTAGATTCTATGAACGAAATTTTTCCTAGTGATGAATTCTGGATTTTTTCGCAATATACGAAATTTAATGCTTACAAAACATAGCATTGAATGATTCAATCTACATACTTTACGCGATTTAGTGTGTCTTTGGCAAATGGGAAATATGTAATTTTAGATGAAAGTATGCGACGTTTAGGCCATGCAAGTAAATAAAAGATTTTATTAAGCTATGATATCCGCAATGTATTCATGATTCATTTAGAGAATCAGGTGGAAGTTCATCTATGGTAAGATTCATGCTAAACTATCCATCATCGATACCCTCTACGCTTATAATCCATTTTCATACGGGTCATTCTCCCTATATATAATATTATGCTGACAGATAGATTGCTGTGAATGAACTTTCCACTCTGAAATAATGAACATTTCCTATATTTCGATACAAGCAAACTATACTCCCAGCTCTCAGTTTTAAACTGAATTCTGCTTGCTTCATCGATCAATTTGCTATGGCATTGATTCAAACATTTAAATACGTGTAACGATTCGTCTGATTTAGTTTTCTGAATAGAATTCAGAGTGATATAATTGTTTGCTTCAGAAATTTAGTAGTGATTGGCACAGCAGAGATTTTACAGCTTGCAATTATTAAATACATGTTAATATTGGCAAATATTGAGGAAAAAAACTTTAGTATAATATAACATTTTCGTTTAAACATGTTAAGACTATTTTTTCTGAATACCTATAGCGACTAAAAAGTGAACGAAAATCTGATACCATTCTTGGAACCACTTGGATGTGATGATTACATTATTACATATGCATTGCGATTGGTAAACTCATATAACACTGCTTGATATTTATGATCAAACTGATTTTTGTAAATGGTAGTGATGATGAAAAATAAATATGAAATAAATTGGGTTTTCACTACAGATGAAATGAATAGAGAAAAAAAAAAAAGAAAAAAAAACTCAACTGTAATTCAACAAACAAGGATGCAGATATATATATCCAGTAACAAAGTAAAACAAATTGTTCGAAAATGTTGAAAAGATTTTATCCCTGTAAAGTTAAATCTGTATAATTTTGATATTATTCTAAATAAAAGAATAATTAGCAGTACTGTTAAATGAAGAAAAAAATTTCACTGTTTTCTAAACAGAAATGAAACACTTTTAATGACATTTTATGTGCTAAGAAATATTTAATTTTAATAATAAATCACTGTACAAAAATTGTACAAAGGTACCGCCAATGATATTAAACTATTTATACCTTATATAAGTATATATATGTGTATGTATGTACTGATGCGTTATGATAAGTGCAAGTCAAATGCTTTGTAGCTGAATAATAACTGTATACTGTGTACATATAACAAAAGTGTTTTTGAGGTATTTAACAGGCAATTGATTATAACTTTGTACTTACAATGAAAGATGCTATAGGTGTGATTTTATGGTATAATATTATGTAATATTGGACATTGATGGACATTGATTCATAAATTCGAATACGAAATTCCAATATCATTGAATATCATTGTGTGAATGTCAATTTATACTCGCATTAAGAAATATGACAATAGAAAGCGATTATAGTACATACCTATAAGCCGTAATAATTGTTAACATGAATCTCATGCACTATCAAACGTTATCTAAATGTTACATAGATAGAGTACGAGTGTTTGATAAATTGTGTTTAAATGCCAGTGAAAATGTTTGATATGTTATTATTTAGGTGTTTAAAAAAGCTTATAATTCTTACTTCAAGTTATCCATGTTACCCAATTTCTGGAGAATGACCCATCTACTGTTAGCTTTGTCTGCTGAGTGGAATGCCAAATAAGATATTCAAATAAAATAATACAAAACCAGCAATTGAAGCGGAGCGTGCATACATCATTACGCTTAATTATCGTAAATGAATACCTTCAAAAATCTTATCAATACCATTTAGATCTGTGCCGTCATCAAGAGTAACAGTGCCCAAATCTGCGTTCTGTTGATCTTGTTCTTGATATGCCGAGTCACGAAAAGAACTACACGAAGACAACAAGCTGTAACATCAAATAAAAATAAAAATAAAAATAAAAATAAAAGTAAAAATAAAAATTTGAATGCAAATACTCGTCAATCAATAATAATAGCAACGGTTTCGTTCAAAACAGAAGGATTTCAATCTACCTAGTGCGTTTCGGTGGTGCTGGTGCTTGTTTTCCTTTTTTATTGGTAGAGCGTCGCATTTGTACAATGTTGCTATTACTTTTGCTCGTCAAGCCTCCCATAAATGTGCTTAACTTATTGACCGATGCGCTATCTGGAATTGAAAAATATATCAAGACTGATAGTTGATAATCGTAGATACTTCGATGCACATAAAATTGAGTGAAACAGATTGACAAATGAATTTAAGGTATGAAATTCACCTTGAATCAAACTGGAAGAAGATAATTGGTCCGTGACAAGAACCAGTCCATGAATATTGCCAGTACTTCCAGTCTGAGATTTTTTGTAAGATAGTAACGGCATTTCACCTCCTCCTTGCAGCTGTTTTTCTACCTCTAAACAACATCATACTTCTAATTTACTCCTTTTCGACCCTCAAAAATATTGCAATTGTGTTTATTAAAACTGCTATGATATTTTATAGACTCTAAAAGGTCAATGAACTAGTTTTTATTATATTATCTTTTGTTTTTTTATTTTCTTTTTGTTTTGGTTTGTTTTTATTATACAATTGTTACCCTCTGTAATGCTTGACTCTTGAAACATATTCTCTAGAGAGTGATGTATCTCTTTAAATGAAGGACGCTCTAAAGCAGACCATTTCCAGCACTGCCTCATCAGATCGTATACTTTTGGTGGACAGCCGGGAGGGCATTCCATGCGATACCCTTTCTCTAGCATGTGATAAACATCGGTTAAATCAACGCCTGGGTATGGTGACATTCCGTAGGTAGCTATTTCCCATAACAATATCCCAAAAGCCCATACGTCTGACTGTGCAAAGTATATAAATTGTTTGAGTAAAGAATACGAGACAATAACAAGGCCACAGACTCATTTAAACTTTCTAGCTTTATGTCTTTACTTTTGTTGAAAATTTGTTGTAAGCAAGTCCCTCGGGAGCAGTCCATTTTATTGGGAATTTGGCACCTGCATGAGCCGTGTAAGTATCGTCTCTCATGAGTCGGGCTAAACCAAAATCTGCAACCTTTACTAGGTGGTTTTCTCCGACTAGGCAATTGCGGGCAGCCAAGTCCCTGATTTAAAAAATATCACAGTTTACAGTTGATTTATTTGACATCGTGATTTTGGGGTTGATTTTTCGCTTCCTTTACCGATAGTTTAAACAATCTTTTACCTGTGAATGAAATTTCTACTTTCCAAGTAGCTCATCCCACTTGCTATTTGCGTAGCCATGTGCATTAGGACAACGGCGTTAATTTGGTGTTTGCTTTCGTTGCGTAAATAGTCAAGGAGGTTTCCCTTGCTCATAAATTCAGTAATTATATAAAAAGGAGGTTCTCTTGTACAAACGCCTAGCAATTGCACCAAGTTTCGATGTTTCATCTCTTTCATTATCGCTGCCTCTTCCAAAAAGTCCTTCAACGCCATTGTATCCTCCTGTAGAAATTTATAATGTAAAATTACCCAAAATAAAATCACATCAATCTCGCACAAATATAACACCCGATATCTCACCTTCAATGTTTTCACAGCTACCGTCATGTTATATCTTTTCCATAAAGCCTCGTACACGTCTCCATATTGACCCCCGCCTAATTTATGTTTCATTACTATATCCGTTCGATTAATTTCCCATTCGTCTGGCTCTAAAAATTTCGGGAGGCAAGGATTACACTTGAATCAATACCCATTAACACACTTATGGATTCAATTTGAACTTATTCAGATTTATCCACAGTAATCGAAGACACTGTAGTCTTTACTTTAGTATTTTACCTGGACTTAGCGGGAAAACAGTAGGTTTGTTATGCTTAGGTGCCGGATATAGTAGCTGAGTAATCAGACCATCAGCCAGCATAGAATGATGGTGAACTAGCTCAGCTAAGGTGTTAAATTTGCTCTCAGTTGTTACAAACATCTAAAACAATTTTACGTTTCATATTTGAATGGCGTTTTTCGAAAACGTTTCAAGAAATTTGTTTGTACTTTGTAATTATCACCGACCTTTCCTTCACTGTCTTCATTTATTCTATAATGATAGACACGCCCTTCGTATCTCAAAGAGATACTTCGCTGCCCAGGACTGCTCTCTGATTCTCTAACTAGGAAACTTCCGTTTATACCCGAACTGAGGAGATACTCAGCCGCGTTTCTTGATATCCTACCATGATACCACGAATGCTTCTCTAAAGAATTTACTGGAGTAACGTAATTTGAAGGAACCCAACCAACTTGGCCACTGCTAGAATGCGCCTCGCACCACTCTCCACTTTTGTTGTAACTTAATATACGAACTTGTTCCCCTACATAAATACACTTTCAATAATAACAAGGTATAATTTTACGTTGAGGTAAATTGTGGCAATTTTCATATGAAAATAAAAGTTCTATCGAATTTTTCAGCTGTAGCTTAAAGTTTGGGAATATTATAAAGCAGGGAAATCTAAATGGAATTCAAATACAATGGTACCTTTTTTAAGGCTCAATTGATTTTCACCACCGGCTTGAAAGTCGTATAATGCGACAAATAACTGCGGATCATCTTCTTCTTGAGCCAAAAGATTCTCTTTGCTTGTCCATCTATAATTAATCATAGATATGAAATTTCCCAGACAATTTATGGCAGCTTTTCACTTCAGCTAACATAAATGACGATTATTGAATTTCATAAATTGGAAATTAATTCCCAGAGTTTCAATAATTCTAGAATATAACAAGTTTATGAAAAATATTTAAGAAATAAAAATTTTAGACAATTGACAATTTTTCGAAAAATCATTAACAAAGATGATATTATCATCCAGTATCATCGATATAAGAATATGATCCTAATTTTTAACACTTTTCGTACCGATTTGCAGCTTCTAGGAGTCCGGTACTAGCGACGCTGCTGTGTTGCTGCAAGCTTGATTGTTGTGAAATTGATTGAGAACTTGAACTGCTGGGTGGATCCCCTTCGGGCAAGGCTGGTATATGAGGTAGCGGTCTGCTCTGTAGCAGTGCCTCTGAAACATTAGAAATAACGAATGAATATATGTTGAGTAGAGGATGATATTAGATTTCAGCGTTTATTATACACATGCGTAATTCAGGAAAGACTTTGAGGCATATCTGATCTTTTTCGATAAACGTTATTCGTCTTTAAGAAAATCCTATCTAATTTAAGTTAAATTTAAAATAAAGAAGCAATCATTTGCAAACTTTGAAACTGTTTTATTATAATTGAAGATATATTTCAAGCGATGTTCTTCGTGGGATCTTTAGAGTTGAAATTTCCATAAAATAAGAATTGGGATTAAGAATTGATAAAAAAACCAGACGAAAAATTGACTATATAATTAATTAAATAATTACTAAAATAGCAGCAGTTCGATGTATTATATATAAATCAAATCCTCAATTTCACATAACAGAGTTGAAATTGTACTGAAAATTTTCTTTCCAGTTGAAATAATAAAAAAATCATTAAAAGATGAAGCCATAGAATTTGATCTAACTTGTCCCTTGCCTCTCCCACTGTTGAATTTATTCATTATCTATCTAGCTAGCACCATTATATCAATTCTTTGTTAATGATAAAACTTCCATGCTAAATAATACGAAAAAAAAAATGATAAAAGTAGAAAATAAAAATAATACTGATAAATGAAAGCCTCACTTCCCATCATGACGAATGTTTCAGTCAACAAATGGTTATAATAATTATAACGAAATGATATAGTGGTGGTGATGTATTAACAATAAAGAACAAATGGGGTTGAAATAAAATCGATATTAATTTAGTGTATGAGACGCGGAAAGTAAAGGATATAGAAAAGAAATATATTATAGGAATAACGAAACATGGGAATTAAACAAAGTTTTTTCTTTTTTTTTATTCTTTTTTTTTTCTATCTTCGTAATATAATTGGTATAAAATGATGCGAAATGTATTGTGAAAAAAAAAGGGAGGGGTAGTGATTCGGGATAAAAATTGAGTTAATATTACCACTGTGTTCGGTAAATATGTTCGATCCAATAAGTCGAGATTCTTTTGGGTTTCGGGGCTGTTTCCGAGTTTGTCGTACGGCAGACCCGGTGGGAATCACTCTGTCTTTAGTCTGTTGAGCACCCATAGTTCCTCGATTAACATGCCCTTATATTCTGCCCCGGCTGTAAGTACGCCGAGGTCAACTGCTCCGCACATCAACTTACGAGACGATTTTATTTACTGCTTTTACATTTTAGGTAAGTTTATTATATTGTTTTAAAATATAACCGAGTAACCGCGATCACACTTTCCTTGTAGATTCACATTTTTATATGTCAATTAGATATCGCACTGCTATTCGCCATATTTGACAGCTTTGACGTCGATTATTTAGTTTCTCAGTGCATTAATGTGGGGCAGCACGGTATTGTGAAGAAAAAAAAGAGAGAGAGAGAGAGAGAGAGAGAGATAGATAGATAGATAGATAGATAGATAGACAGAGAGTGAGAGAGAGATAGTGATGCAACTTCAATGTGCAACAATTCACCAAATATATTTATGAATGAGAACTTTCATAGAACAAATATAATATTAGTAAATTTGTAAATGATTTAACCTCTGTCTCAAGTATAGAGAGAAAATCACTACCGGTTACACTGATAACGATTGATTAAAACCCTCCGACAAACTCCGTCTTTATAACTATACATTTTGTATCAGCCTTTTATAACACACAGTAGTACCGAAGATGGCTATGGCCCATGCAGGTTGCTCCTTCGCGTTTTTATCGCAGCTTTTCGACCTACCGCTGAATGATGCACACCGAGTCGAACGTTCTATTCGACCAATAAGAATTCACCGTATTTGTAGGTCTCTACGCTATCGATTATTTCGTTTATAATTCACTTCATGCCAAACAGTTGTATCGATTTTTCATTCATTGATTAAATTGAATCGGTATATTGCATTTAAAATAACAATGTATTTTTTTTTCTAACCGAACAACGATACATAATACTATTATTAAACAAGAATTTTTTTTCAAATTTGCAATAATCCTTTATTAGGTTCTCGAATTTCCCGCGACTGCGCGACAGGTTTAAACCAAGAATTATTTTCTCCCTTTGATAGTTTGATCAACCATCCTTGGACCCGGTGTATATACCGTGGTAGAATCAGGTTCTAATGTTCTATACCTAAGGGGAGAATTTTTTTGACAGTTTCAAATCAAATGTTAATAACATGTTGTTTTTTTAACAATTAAAAAACAGAAAACAAAAACGACCAAAAAACTTAGTACTAAAATTGGCACGTCAATAAGGCCGGGACGTTTCTCACTGTAATGTAAGAAAAAAGAAAAATAATAATATAAAGCATATTTGTGATAGCAGATGAGAATTGTTTGAATAGTGATAGGTCTGAGCTGACCAGAGTTGGAAAAAGGAAAAAATGCTTTAATTCAATTAGCATAAATAGTACAAGAATACACGTAATACAGAAAAGAAATAGGATAACGAAGAAGAAGAAAAAAAAAAAAAGATTCAGTGTTCTTAAATTGTTCTCTCTTTTGTTTCATTTCATCCTTTTTTTTTTTCTTCAATTTTATTGCGAACGTCCCTTTCGTCGGACGTTCGCGCATATCAAGTCGCGAAATAATATCGTGAATCTAAAGACTGAATATATGTATATAGAATATAACAAATGGCCTAGCTTTCAGGTAATTATTAAATTAAGAAACGAAAAAAAAGAAATTCTTTTCTAAGGTATTAACGTTGGGTTTGGAATGCGATTTCCCATAAAAAAATCTAGACAGGTTAGGTTCTACTTTTGCAGTGTTGAAATTTGCTCATCTATAAAGTGGCTTTTGGAGAAAATAGAGTGGTATTTACCATTTTATCATTCGTAAGTACCCAAATACACGTGTATTTCGAAAATCAGTCCTTTATATTATCGAATCGTAAATAAAACTCGTCCATGAAGGAGAGAAAAAGAAGAAACAAAAATACAACAAAAAATACGAACGTTAGTAATATTTGAGTACAGTTCGTTGATACAAATTCCATAACATACGTTTGTCCTTTGTTCTTTTCAAAGTTAATCTGCTACTAATCGTAACCAGTCTTAAAAATAAACAATTTAAAATAAAGAAAAACAAATAGAAAGAAGTAAAACAGAACAGGGAGTGGCACCCCTTGATATTATGGGTTATAATTAATAATATCAGTTTGTTATTGCGTTCAGGTGAAAGCTCAGTAACTAATAATATTATTGCATCGTATTAGGCAACCTTATTTTTGTTATAGCAGATTTTTATCACATTTCATTAACGCCGTAACATCTAGTCTATTATTATGAAGAATCTAAAGATACATGTATCAGTTGTTGGCAAGTAAACAACGCAGTGTATATCATTATTATAACAATATATGTGAGTCAGGTTCCGTATTGTTTTTTCACAGCTATAAATTTCTCCGTCTTTTCTTGCCAACTATGATTGCGAATTATGATTTCACCTCATTCAATCTTATTGATCGTCACATGTTATACTGATAGAAAATTGTGCCTTTGATCATAATAAAACCGACAGAATGGTCCCTCTAATTTCCATATGCTTGAATTTTTTCTAAGTTTTCCATGAACAAATTTCTTGGTCATTATTTGAGCGAAATATAACAAAGATTCCCTTAACGATTATTCGTACGCATTACCAAAGTCCAATTAATTATGAAAATAATTAAACTCTACGGCGTTTTATTTGAAATCTAAAATTTTCATGCATATATTTTTCACCTCAATTATTATTCTATCTGATTTGAATAGCTGGCCTGACATGTCAAATCCTGGAGAGCGTTTAAGTTATGTGCAAGATAGTAGCAGCGACACAGAGACAGACTACAAGGAAACGGACAGCCGTGGTCGCCACCGTGTTTACAAGAACAGATTTGGGTAGGTTGGATTTAAATACTAAACTTTTTGATACCGGAACTCCGGATATCAAAACATTCTAAAAAATATAAATATTGTTTGAATCATATAATTATTATCCCTGTACGATATAAATTTATCAATATCAGTTTCGCAAAGAAATTTATATCACGGAAGTTTAATTTTGTAGCCTTAAAGCTGCGAATTGGATAATCTTATTTTGTCGTTAGTTTATAGAATTTGAAATTTTATGCATGCTTTTAAAATCTTTGTCTGAGATTAATCATCTGTTCTCTTTTAACCATTTTATTGTTACAAATTTTTTTAACCATTTTCACTTTTACAAATATTCAAGCAACTATATATTAAGCACGACTAGGTATAGCTAGCTAATTGTTATGTCTGTTCATTAATTATCATACTAGTATCTAAGCTTAGGCAAAGGTTCAAGCTGGCCTTGGTGTTTATTACCATATTAAGTAATAATTGTTTGTCATTGGAATTGATAATAGAGATATTTCTCAGTATGGTGAAAGAAGCCAGCCAAGAATCTATAAGATAACTCTATCAAAATTCTGTTCCGTTCTGAAAGGCAAAAGTTTTAGCCTTTTATTATTGTACTTAGTTCACTGCCAATCGTCATCGAATAATATGTAAGTTTAATTTCATGTAATCTTACACAGGTTTATACTTATCATGTATATGGCTTGTCTCTGATTATTGGTATCAACACACTGCTAATATTGCAGAGTTTATTTCTTAATGCGTTCATATGTCAGCTTCACGTATTGCAGGTGATCTGAATACCATTCTATATTTACTTTTCCATTCTACTATCATCTGTTCTGGCTATTTAACTATGATGTCCCAAGAATCGAATAAAGATTATACTGATACTTGACAGTCATTAGGCTGTAGATACAGAGAGAGATGATTTGAACAGATTTATTAAATATGCAAGTTTTATACGATGATTTAAATATCGTAATATATTCGCGATTATTTCCAGTCCACAGACGTTACACGCTGTCACATATATATAGTTCAACTGTTTGCTTACTTTAAAAATAATTTGTTTTTAGCTCTATTTAATATTAAATAACCAGGTACGCGGTAGTCCTCGGATTGCTTGATATCGGTAGCAGATTAGTAAGAAAATGTGGTTGTTTTGCATGTAGTTGTGGTGGCTCATCCAAACCAAAACCTTGTCTGGTACAACGGGATGGAAACAACGACCAGAACTGTCGTTCCTTCAATCCAGGAAGGCAAAGCACGTAAGTTATACAGATAGAAGGTAACGAATGAGAACAGTAGTTGGTCTAGCTTGAGCGATGATAACTTCCGTCGATTCTTTGGATATTATTTCATTTCGTTATCAAAAGTCTAACCGAATATCTTAGTTTATATTCATATGAAATTCTGGCTCTTTGAGGATAACATTCCACGGGACTAGGTGAGACCAACAGCTGATAACGAGTCAGGTAGGTTTTATGCAAAATGGTAACATAATTATTATCAATTTCATATCTATGTGTATAGATTGACAAAGTGAAGAAGGGGTCACGCGAAGCCATTCTGCTGTGTATCATTTACCACCTTTATTGCGCATAGTATTAAGCTGGCCTTCTATACTATACTGTTTCAGAATGCGTCCAACAGTTGGGCTAGCCAAGCCTCACCAAAACCAAAATCGTGATAAAGTATCACTGCCCGGAGCTGCTTCCGGCATGAGTGGTATGCCGGTCAGTGACGAGCGGATAACGCTCATCGTCGATAACACTAGGTAACAGATAAGTCTCGGTGAAAATATTAGCCAAAGAAACAGTATGACGTTTATTTATTGATCATTTTGTGCTCTATAGATTTATTTTAGATCCTGCTCTGTTCACCGCTCATCCAAACACGATGCTGGGACGCATGTTCAGTTCTGGCATCGAGTTTGCTCTGCCAAATGAAAGGGGTGAACACGAACTTGCCGACGGAATTTCTGCTATGGTATTCAGAGCTATTTTGGAGTACTACAAAGAAGGGATAATTCGCTGTCCTCCTACGGTCACAGTACAAGAGCTTCGTGAAGCTTGCGATTATCTTCTGGTACCGTTCGATGCCAACACAGTAAAATGCCAAAACTTGAGTAAGTCGTTAGCTGTACATCATAAGTAAATGTATAATTAGAGACTATGGAACAAAAACCAATGTAATTCATATCATTATTATTTGATAGGATTGTGTGAGTCTCTGATATTTACCAGGAAATCATAAAGATTGTACGTTACCATTATCAAAGGAAATGGCTAAAAATAGCATTGCAGATACTTTCATCGAGTTTAAACGTTCAGCAATACTAAACCTGAATGAAATTTCAAATGAAAGAATTGGGAGTAAATTGACATAGATACATTACTTGATAGTCAATGTAATACAGATTTCGATCAAGATCGAATTAGTTTTTTCTAACGAAAAGATGGAAGAATGCCACCATGTCCCAATTGCATAAAGGCAAAGATTATCATTAAATTCCTATTATTTCTTGTAAGTGTGATACTTAACGCGGCATAGAAATATTTTAAAATGTTACTTCAGACCTATTTCTGCGCTCTAATCTAATTAAAGAATTGTAAGAATTCAATTAATTTTCGTATCCCGATGCAATTGAATGTTATTAAATTCTAGATTCATTAAGATTTTGAAGAAGGTCGAAAATGTTCATAGGGTGAAAATTCCAGTAATTCACAATCTCAAAGAATAAGTAAAAACAATCTTATCCTGCGTTTATAGAAAATAATGAACGTTTTACAGGAGGTTTGCTTCACGAATTGTCTAACGAGGGGGCTCGATGTCAGTTTGAAGTCTTTCTCGAAGATTTGATCCTGCCGTTAATGGTGAACAGTGCGCAAAGAGGAGACAGAGAATGCCATGTTGTTGTATTACTGGAAGACGACGTGGTTGACTGGGATGAAGAATATCCACCACAAATGGGGGAAGAATATTCGCAGAGTAATAACGAATTTGATAAATTATTCTCTACGTTATCTCGAAGAGAATTATTTTCTGTTTGAACAGGCGATAACTCTGAATTTCATTTCATGTAAATTTCTTTTTTATTTCAGCTGTAAACAGCACGGCGATGTACCGGTTTTTCAAGTACATAGAAAATCGAGATGTTGCTAAACAAGTAATGAAAGAACGAGGACTGAAAAAAATACGTTTAGGTATCGAGGGCTACCCTACCTATAAAGAAAAAGTAAAGAAAAGAGCAGACGGTCGTGCCGAAGTAATATACAATTACGTGCAACGTCCTTTCATACACATGTCTTGGGAGAAAGAAGAGGCAAAGAGTCGACACGTCGATTTTCAATGTCTTAAATCTAAGTCTGTAACAAATCTTGCCGAAGCTACCGCGGACCCGGTATTAGATGCTGGAGAGAATCCTATCATAGCCATCGGCATAGATCATCCTATACCTCAACCATTGGCAGCTAATTCTATGGGCATTGATACAGATGCTGAAGGGGCTGTTGGATTACCAGCAGACTCTGATCTCGGTCAACTATTACCTGACGATACGTCTTGAATGATATATCATTAAATATACTATAAATCTAATTCATTAATTATCTAACTATTTATATACTTTGAAATATATTTAATAAATATGAACAATTTTCAAGCAATGTATCTAAGCGTCATTATCATATGCATTGGAATCCTAAAGCTCTTTGGTTTCTATTTTAACGTTTTAATTTCTAAGTCGAATTTAGAACCAAGTTTATATTACTATTATATTTTATTACATTATGTGAATTTGAAGATCAATTCGTGTCTTATAGATATCGTAAGTTATTACATATCTATCAGGAAATAAATACAAGAAATTTTTAAATCGACAATTCAACGTTCTGACTATTCTTCAATTATTTCAATATTATTATTTTTGAATAGAAATTTATTGATTTCCAAACCAACAAGACTGAGACTACAATTCAGCTTGAAATCAGATCCCCGGTATTTCCCACGAACTTAATCGATACGTATGCAGTACATTCGTTGCATTATACTATACGAGTATTTTATCATCGAGTTTAGAAGTTTCAAGTATATGCGTATAGATGTACGAGGAATGGGGCAATTCGATAAAAATAGGTTTCTATATGACTCAGGGATTGATCCCTCAGAGCTAATATGATAATTTACGCATAAATGAACGTTTGTAAACAGTCTAATCATGCGTATAACGAGTGCGATCATCGGCGCGTACGTTATTGTTGTATTCAAAAATGTCTCTACACCGTAGTTTCGTATTATATCTTTGTTTTTCTTCCATCCCTATTATCTATAAAATGATACGTCTACCTATAACATATTATCGGAATAAATTTAAAAAATACGATATTTTACCCTGTACATAAAGAAACATAGCCCGGTTATATACATAGTCATAAATAGTTACACATTTTATTTATTATTTATTTATTTATTTATTTATTCAGAGGAGAATTAACGGAGAAAGATAGGATAGGGCTCGGGTGAAGAGGAGATGGGTATATGTAGCTACACGGTCTCGTATGCCGCGTATTGTGGACCGACGAAAACACACCTCCGAACGCAGGCGCCACTACGATCAATAAATAGCTTGAGACGAGGGCAAGAGAGCAGTAGTATACGGGTTGGTAACCAGTGAAGGTATTTTCAAAAAGTACAGTATTTAGTGGTGAGGCTGCAGCCAAGTGTGTTCAGTATGCAGCCGCCCCCAAGAAAAGTAAGCATGAGAGAAAAATGGGCAATAATTAGCGATATATGTATACAATAATTCCGCTATGGGATATTATATTTAAATATTATATCCGTTGACATTCTTTTTTTTTTCTTTTATTGTTATTTCGTTTGTTGTTTTTTGTTTCTTTTTTTTCATATAATGGGTTTCTAATTTTCTGTTTACTTAACAATATCAAACCCTGAATTTTTACACCTGTGGTCTATTGATTCTGCGTGCGAAATAGAAAATTTATACGACGTAACACGAAGCGGGAAAATCAATGTCCCGTCTTTTATACTGACACTCAAGGCTCGAAAGAAATTTCAAACGCGTTTTAGTTCTTGCGGATAAATCGAAGAAAGGAACAAAAATGATATATTCTTTCTTTTATTATAGAGTAGAATAGAACGAGAGGATCCTTCCGTAAGAATCCCGAGGAATTCGCCTAGCGGTGAAAGACTGTTAATCGTGACGTAAATTCAAATTCCGTAAAGATTTTCCGCCGCGAAAGTTTGGAATATTTTACATACCGAATTGGGGCAAAGTTCTGTAGTACCTATCTCATGCATAATTTAAACTGATAATATTTTCTCGCACGATACATGTGCGGTAGTAGGTATACAGAGCTACCCCTGTTCGCGAGAGAGAGAGCTTAAATATCCTTGAATGAAAAAATGGCCGTGAAGGACCTTAGAAATTATAATCGTAAAAGAGTCCTTCTTGTAATTTCACCCCTCGTCTATACACATACATATACGTCTTTACTATTTCTACTCGCTTAAAAAAACAGGAAGAACTTTCAAACTAACTTATAGCTTTTCTCAAGGTGAAGAGTCTAATGTGTTGTAATTCTATTAACTTTATTATGTAAATTTAATACATTATTATTATATCTGTGTTTTCTGTATCTTCGTATAGTTGATTATTCTTGTATAGAAATTATACAGATAAAATGATATTCGACATGCACTCGCTGATTAGTGCTGTTGAATGATCTTACCGATTCTTGACTCAAAAGATACTCGAAAAACGTGAAATTTCTTTATAATATCTTCGCCAAACCTTGAGGCTGAATAATGATCATATAAATCCATTGATTTTGAGGGCTTATATGTATACATCAACGATGCCCGTGTTTCAAACAATAATGGGCCACAAGATGTTTCATTCTCGATAATAAATGAAAATCATGATCACTCATGGGATCTAACGACTGTCATACGTAAACCCTGATAATGTAGAATCAAGATCGATTGAATAACCGTTATACGCGATATAAATCACTTACGCGAATAAAGACTTAGGCGTATTTCGTATTGTGCGCAATTTCGTGTCATTGATTTTGCATTATTGAAGTTCAAAACGAGGCCTGTAATACCTCTGCAATCAATATTCCTTGACAAACTGCAGCGGTACCAGTTCTGTTGTTTTATAATACGTATTACATCCTATATGCGGTATAATAGGTGCAAAAAAAATGTTATATAGTCGTACGAAAAAAAATGTTCTATAATCGTGTCCTTATATACAAGTTCATATATCAGTAGTTATTTTCATTCATACATATTGTAAATAGCTATAACGTTATCCGCAGTCATAATTTACAACGAATTTAAATAATTTAAGTTAATTTCTTCTATTCAGGGAAACTATGCAAAATTTCTAAAAAATTTGCATACCGAGCAGACAGCTAAGTTGCAGGCGAAAAATCAACACGAATGTGATTTATTGGAGGATATACGGTGAGCTGGTTTATTACAATTGCAATATAAATACGCCCACTTTTTTATACGCACCTATATTCGCCCGGTGAAACTTTAGGAGATATATGCGTATAAATATATTACCTATATTATTATTCAATGCGTTTATTTATTAACACCGATGGATACGGCTATGAGCTTATAATATGAATACTAAACGGTATTCATGTGCGATACGTTACGTTTTATACTATCTAAAACGGTATTCGATTTCATATATTCGCAGAACAATGAAATAGTCTGGAAATATTATAGTCTCGAGTCGTTATCGGGGCGGATTTTATGACTCGCAGCGTTTATATCGAAGGTTTTCTAATTCAATCATGATGTACATAGGTATAAATTTATATTTCCGTATTTTACTTTTTTGAATGCGCATATACGAGCGCGCCTCTTTTCTACGAGTTTATTCAACCCTTAAAGCCGGTGCAGTTATTAAAACTATACATAATATACTTATGGTTCCCGCTGTTGAATATAAAATAATTTAACTTGACTATCGCTTATGAGACTAATAAACGAAAAATTTATTCGATTTTTATGTGTCAGGTATCCATACTTATTTTCAAATCGCATTAAAATCTCGAACGAATTTCATTCAAATTATAATACGGCTTATTGTAACTGTGAACTTACGATCAAATATGTATTTTATTTTTACCATTTTTGTCTATAGCTATATGTGGATTTATCAATAGTATGAACGAAGAAAAAGAAACACGCCCTTATTATATCCTTCTGCGATGTATTATAACGACGCTTTTGCTTACAGAATATATTATAATGTAGATATGGGTATATGTTGCCTTTGAAGCTATACAAACTCTTCGTACATATTTATACTATAAACAATTATAATTTTTATCAAATAACACCTCTTTATGTATCGAAAATATTCAATTAACATTTAATTGTACAGAAATTACACGCTTAAGAAATCTGCGATCGAAAAATCCTATTCCGAGGTGAGTTTTAGTTGATATTTAAATTACTAATATGATTGTGTTTGTTCATGTACGCTTTAGATGTATTTAGGTATTGTTTATAACATACCAAAGTTATACCTAAAAAATATTTCGAGACTACAGAGAATAACTCAATTATTTCAAAAATAGAACTATAATCCCTGATTTTCTTGCTTATTCATTTTTTCGTTATAGTCAGGTCTAAAAAGAGTTGATTAAAATTAGATTTAACAATATGGATTTAAATTCCTGATTGATTTTCAGGCGTTACTTAAAATATCATCAGCATACTTGAATAAAAAGATTCCAAATATACCAGACATCAAGATCGATGGGGGTGAAGAAAAATGGTAATTGATGTGTGTGTTGTAATTAACACAAAATATATTATACAAAAGGCAAAATGCGATGCAATGTTGACAAATTTATACTATGGAGACATATTATTAAAAATTATACAAAATACACTCAGTTCGTAATTCAAATTTATAGGAATATGTGGAATGTGTGGAGAACTGTATTAGAGGAAAATGAGAAACTAGCAAGAGCTAGATTAGCGGCAGTCGAAGTCTTTCAACAGCAGATTGCTGATGATGTAAAGAGTTTGAAGTTGCACAAAGTTCAAATTTCTAAAAAGGTATATTATAATGTAGATGAAATTCTTGCAATGTATCAAACATATATAGTATATCCTATGTTTTTTTTTAAACAGCTTAATTATAATTAAGAATGCCTAACATGATTATAACATTACCTCATATTATACAGGCTATCGATCAATTAATGATGGTACAAAAAGAGCTTCAAACTTGCGTGCAAGATGTTGATAAAACAAAAAAGTTCTATTTCGACGAAGAGCATAGTGCTCACGATGTACGCGACAAGGCCAAAGATATAGAGGAAAAGTGGGTCCTTTTACTGAATCATATAAATATTTCATTAATTTTTATAATGTGGGAAAAAAAATGAATTGCATTTTACTGTAATAAGATTCAAATTATCTTATGAAGCGTGTATTTATTCCAGGCTTAAAAAAAAGAAGGGATCTTTCTTCCAGTCTATAACATCACTTCAGAAAAATAGTGCCAAGGTATATTTTCGGAAATGAGGTGATTTTTAAAATAGTTATAATGGTTGTAGCCAAAAATAATGTGCAAATAATTATAGATTTCTTATTCGTGCATATTTCTAGCGAAAAGAAAAGGAAAGAAAGAAAGAGATGTAAATTCTTATATACTTTCTATCGCAGGTCAGTTCAAAGCGGGATGCTTTAGAGGAGAAATCCACTGGAGCACGAAATGATTATCTACTTAGTCTCGCTGCTGCTAATGCTCATCAAAATAGATACTTTGTAGTAGACTTGCAGACAACAATGCAGGTAGGTTCTATAAATACTTATATGTAACAGGTGCAAGACCATCATCTTATCCAATTTTTACTTACTCACCTCATCTATTCATTTCAAATTCATTCACTCATCTTCATAGTACTTGGAACAAGGAGTCTACGATAAAGTAGCTGAGTACTTGACGCTCATGGGCCGCACAGAACTCCTCACCTGCTTGGCTACCCAAAACAGTTTTGGCAAAATCCGTGATCAAGCTCAGCAGGTATTTAATATTTATACATTCTCATGCATCAGATATGCTGCAGTTGATTCTGTTCTGTTAAATCACAATTCATTGCTACATTGCTATAAGACACATTTACAACATAGTAATTTGATATATGTTTTTCGTTGCCTTAGCTGACCAGGGAATACAATTTGCAATGCTGTTATCTGTACTATCCAGTATTAAAGCAACACATACAATACGATTTTGAACCTTGTGACAGCGATCCAGTAAACAAGTAATAAAATTTACGTTTATTAATAATCACTTTGCGTAAGAATCGATCAGCTAATGCTAAAGACTTTTGTCTTCAGAGTAACTGCGGATCATTCAGCATCGTTGACATTGGGAAAAGAAGCACGGCGATGGGCTACAAGAATGGCTCGAGAAGTTAATGGTATAAGAGAAGCCACCAGAAAACTACAAGCTTTTCAACAGCTCAAAGAATCTGGACAAAAGGTCTTGTATTCCAAGATTTTGGTTTTATCAATAACATAACGTATTCACAAAACTTGTACAAATCGATATATCAAGTTCATCAACGCCCAGGGTTCACATACAACGTATTCTCCTTTACAGTCGGATCCTAATGATCCAAATGGCCCGGATCTGGATACAAAAATTGATGAAATGAAACAAACGATTAGACGTTCCGAAGTGAGTAATCAAGCTCATTGAAATTCATTGCTATAATAATATTTCACCCTGAGTAAAATTTTGTGTTTTTATTCCCTCAATCTGCTGAGCATGATTGAATTTAGTCAACCCGTTTCTATATTCATATAAAAACATATGTTTCAGACTGCAAAGATGAAAGCTGAAGCACGTCTAGATTGTCTTCGCCAAGGCGGAGGTGGGTTCCGAAATATAAACTATACCATTATTCTATGTATTGGACACGAATTTATGATATTTTATCTGAACCTTGTATCATAATCTCATGATATAATCATTTTCTTACAGTCAATGTTGACGAATGGTTACAAGAAGCTGAAACATTGAGTGTCCAAGATATGCCTCGCTCAGCAAGCTCTCTTTCAGTTCGCACTGATGCATCGGGAGTAGCGGTGTGTATAAAAAATAATTTTGTCATCGCTGTAAAGCGTTACTTAAATTTACAATTAATTGAATAACTGATCAATAAGTCATTGCATTGTTGTAGCTAAGAAGAAAAAATTTTCAACTTCTTTTCTATACTCTAACAGGAACATCCGTCCTCGGATTCGTTTTACGATAGCGACGGGGATGGCGGGAGTGATCTTACCACAGTTGAGAGACCAGGCACAAATTATGGCGTTACCGAACAAACTGAAGATAACGCAGAAGATTCAGAAAGGCAAAGGCACGACAGTGCGGAAGTTGATGGTATATATGATGAGATTATGTTGATTCCTGATTATTAGCTATTTTGAATTATAGATATTGAAACCAAATCTCCTAGGCATGTAATTGGGACTAAATTCCTGCTTACGATAAATTTTCAGCAATGCTAGAGCAAGAAAAGCAGCGAATAGAACAGCTCACAGCTGGCTGGGACGATTCCACCACAGTCGACTGGGATGACGAGGACAGAAACGATGCAAGTAATGTGCAGGATACTTCCGAGACAGCTCCTGATCAGCAAATATACAAATGCACAGCGCTTTACTCATACACAGTTAGTACAAGCCATATTATTCAATTGTCTAATCACTTTCTTCTTTCTAAGGTATTCGATGAATGATGATAAGAGAAAGCAATTCTATTAGGAACTGATTTATTCCTAGGCACAAAACCCTGACGAACTTTCAATCGTTGAAAGTGAACAACTCGATGTTGTTGGTGAGGGTGATGGAGATGGCTGGCTTAGAGCGCGGAACTATAGAGGTGAAGAAGGATTTGTACCACAAAATTATCTCGACGTTGAAAGGGACACGGATACTACAGCTGGTCTGAGCTCGCAGGGTCCCGGAACTCTCACTCAACAAATATCATTTTCTTCAGTCGACTACACCATCGATGACCATGATGCGGTCGATCCTGACATGAATATACCAGACCCACCAAATTTACCGACCTTACCGAACCTACCGGACGTAGCTGAAGACACTATTGTAGAGAGTCACATAAATGGTAATGGCAATAGTGCAAGTTGTCCTCTGCTAATACTTGGAATTATTGAATCCTAAATTTTTTGTAATCTTCAGGAGTATCACAGTATTGCATTGCGTTATACGACTATGATGCGACCTGCTCTGAAGAACTCAGCTTTATGGAAGGAGATGTGATGCGAGTATTAAGAAAAGAGCCGCATGATGTCGACGATGGATGGTGGGAAGGAGAACTGCATGGTCAATCTGGCATTTTCCCATCTCTCATAGTTGAGCCATGCGCTGCTGATGGATCGCCTTTAACACCTGAGGTAAAATCGTGCAAGACTTACTCCCGTTTCAATAATATTTCACGATTCTACTGATTTTCGAATGATTTCTTCAAAGCGATTTGTATTATATGTTTTAATGATTCGATTACAGGAAGATAATACACCGCCAAGTTCTGCACCACCTGTATTCACACCACCTGAAATTCCCGAATTTTTATTATCTGATGACATCACTCAGCCTATTCCACGCGGTAATTATTATATTGAATGTAATATCTTATGGTGAAACCTTCAGCCAGATTATTTTTCGTTACTTTCTTTGTTCATGCAGAATTGTGCGAAGATATTCCCAGTCAAGTGGTCAATGATCAACAAGGTTTTGCAATAAAACTATCTAAGAATCAACACGACCATTACGGGTCACAGTTCGGAGATGAAGCTGACTCTCAGGTGCCAGGAATAATAGGTAATTGAAAAAACGATAAACGAGTTAAATCGGTATTGATTTCATCCTCATGATTGTGTATGTAGTTGAAGAGTTAGAAGGGACTCAATTTCGAGCCAAAAATAAATACAAGTTCGTTTAATAAACTGTATAGCGATAAATCTTCCACTTTGCTCTTCAACTACTCCCTCATATTGTTGTTACGCGGTATAGTTGACATTCTTTATGTGTATATACCATTCAAATAATAAATATTCTTTTGCTGCTGAAGTTGTGGAAGTTACCGATGAATCGGTTTCTGAGGTAAATTAAGAATCCTACTCAAGTAGCTTATAAATACACTTTTTGCACAGGTGTAGCGATGTAGAAGTAGAAGATCATTATAGTATATTAATAAGTCATCTATAGCCAATCCGTACCTATAATAAACATTATAGAATATAATGGCTGTGAAGAATTCCTATTTCTATTGTGGTCTGTGATTAAAAATCACACATATGTCCAGTTCACAAAATGGAATAGGTATAAAATACGAAAGATACATCTGACTGACAAGCCATCGTTATAAAAGACTATTTCATTCTGCATTATAGGCAGGTGAGGATCAGGAAGAGAAAGAATCCGAGGCTGAAGTTCAAAGGATAGCATCTTCTGAAGAAACTGATGAATTTGGTCTTGGTGTAGCACAAATTGTTATCACAGCAGCCACGCCTATGGAAGAGATAGAGCGTTCTTTTCCTGGAGGCACAGGCGAAGCTTCTGACGAAAGCTCAGATGAAACTAAGGAGAAAGTTAAGAAAACAGAAAAAAGTTCGGCAACAAAAATAGCAGAAAATGACGATCAGGAACAAGCCAAGCCGCAGCAAAAAGATGAGACAGAAATCTTGGAGGAAACTGATGAAAAATCTGTCGTCGATGATTTCCCTGCTGATTCGGCACCCTTTCCTGTGAGCAGCAGCTCTGGTAGCGAAGCGGATTCAACATCGGGACCAAGTACTGCTGAGAATTCACAGTCTTTAGTAACGCGTGACACAGAAATAGAATCTCAGTCCACAGATATGCCAGATATCGTACAAGAAAAGGTAATCGTTGGAGGAAGAGCAAGCATTCCTGATGAACTTCAACCGGATCAATTAGAAAAACTTCAAAATTTGAAGGAATCTAATGCCTAGGATTGACTTGACCTCGGAGAAATAGCAGACTATCCCGCCTTAACAGAAAAATTGGCTCTTCCGAAAAATCATCAGTACAAATTTCAGCACTTGTTGGAATTTTGGAATTCTCCTGAGGTTATTGGAAAAAAAGACTAATCATACTGTAACTAAATATTTTTATGTTAATATTATGTACACAATTTTTGCTAGCTAATACTCTAGTAATGGTTAAAAGTAAGTTGCGATTTTTGCAACGTATTTACAAGACATTAATGTACAGACCTTCAAGTAATAAAGAGAATTGTCGATACCTGTAAAACTAAGGTAACATATTTTTCGCCTAGTGCTTTAAGAAAATTCCCTAAGCTATTTCAAATGTCGTTGTAGTAGTAGTACAAATATAAACTGTATACTATAGTGAGTACAAATAGAAAATTTGAACGCAGTTTAATCATTACAATGCAAAATATTTTTGCTCTGATATTAAAACAAGCAAGAAAATAATCGAAATTGTTAAATTACCTGTTTGTGTGTAATCATGAAATATTTAGAAAAAAGATCACCCCATTATTATAGAATTATGCGTAAGAATACTCTCCTCTTTTGATAAAATATTCTAAAGCCCATCCTCTGCCAGGATGTCTTCATCTTTCTTCATAAGTTATGATTACTGACAAAATTCTCAATTTAATTTACACCCGGTTCTAATAGTGTCTCAGAAAAGTCTTCATGCCAATCTAATGGCGAGAGATCCTAAGAATCAGGATAGATAATCAGTTTTCATAAAAGGCTTGATTCAGTGAACAAAAAATCTCTCATAAAGCTAAAAAATGTCTTATAAAAATCACATGGATGTGATAGGGTCTCATAATGCACCTAGAGTCTTATAGCAAGTATTGCAGAGACTTTGGAGTCGGTGATGATAAAAAATATAATTCGACGATGTGAAGGTGTTTGAATTAAAGTTTTATCTGTTGTCTCGCACCATTTATTGCGCTACAAAGTTTGCAGTATGTGTATTAGGATGGTGCTTAATTCCGTCATATTCGAATTGTAATGCTCCCATGGGCCAGAACGTCTCCGAATATATACAAGAAAATTCCCATCTCAATTCTACGTACTGCCACGAAGCCTTCGAATTTTTTAATCTAAATAACAGACTATTCAATTAAGGACATATCAAATAAAGGACCACCCTAATATTTACAGTAAATAGACCGACTATACAGCAATTTATCATGATAAATTGAATAAAACGGTCTTCAATAAAAAGAAATCCGTTCAATTTACGCCTGTAATCTCAAGGCACCGTCTATTCTTATAACTTCGCCATTAAGCAGAGGATTTTCGATGATAGATTGTACCAATTGAGCGTATTCAGCCGGGTTTCCCAATCTCTGAGGAAACGGTATTGTGGCTGCTAAGAACTTCCTCACTTTCTCAGGGAGCGATTGAAGCATCGGGGTGTCGAACAACCCGGGTGCAATAGTCACCACTCTGATTCCTTGGGATGAAAAATCCCTAGCAATTGGCAAAGTCATGCCAGCAATGGCCGCTTTACTTGCTGCGTAAGCCGCTTGGCCCATTTGACCATCATAGGCTGCTATGCTGGCAGTATTTACTATAACTCCTCGCTGGCCATCTGCGTTTGGCTCATTTTCACCCATCAAACCAGCTGCCAGTCGAATCACATTGAAAGTTCCGACGGTATTTACCATCAGGACATTTGAGAAATCTTCGAGACTATGAGGCAGCTTTTTCTTGAAATTATAAGTCTTGAAGGCAATCGCGGTTCCCGCACAGTTTACCGCGAAGTTTAATTTGCCGAATTTCTCTTTGGCCAGATCCACAGTTTTCTGAACATCATTTTCAGATCTTACCTGTAAATATTTATCAGATTATACCTATTTCATAAAATTCATGCCTCTATGTGTTTGGAATGTTTATTTTATCCCCAACTAACATCGGTTGGTGAAAATACGGCGGAATCTCCAAACTGATCCACAATCTCTCGGGATTTACTTGTGCTAAGGTCAGCGATTACCACTTTAGCTCCTTGCTTAACAAATCTTTCTACAGTGGCAAGGCCCAGGCCTGATCCACCTCCGGTTACTAACGCAACAGTTCCCTGGAATTAGGTAATTATTGGGTTGAAAAGTAGTGGGATAATTATAAGAAAATTTTTTTTTTATTTTGTCTTTTATCGAATAGAGTGACTCTTGAGAAAAGAATAAAGTTAATAGTTAAATGGAATTAAATTTAAGAACAATTTTTTCATTGTAATAACAAAGAAAGAAAAAAAAAAAAGAAAATCAGGGGAATGATAGAACGTTTTGGCTTGTAAGAATTTCATAATACATGAGTTTAGTTAACAATGGAGTCGATAATCAATCTCTCAGTGTAATTCAATTATTTAGAAGCTTTAAAAGGATAAATTTTACGGACCTTTTTCTAGCCGTAATAACGCGTGATATAATTATTACTGTACACATACCTTCAACATGTTACCGCTGGGGTGAGAATACGTAAAAGAATGATAATTCACTCGCACTGATTTGGTCTTATCTAAATTTCTGAAGGAGGTAATCTATGTTACGCAAAAGAGAACAAATAGAACTTTGACCTCAACCAAATATCTAATGAAAGCATGAATCAGCCGTATTTCTTCCTTTATCTTTTCAAATGGCGCACATGCTTACACAGGGACAGGTTAGGTTAGAATTACAAACACATGTTCAGTGAGTAAACTTTTCAGTAGCTACAGCCTATCTGTGGAGTCTTCGCATGCTTATCTACGGCTCAAGCGCTTTGCGCGCTGTCGTCAAATAGTGATTAAATTCAGTTGTGAAAACATCGGTCTAATCAAAATGGCGACTAAACGTCGCGTGTGTCGAAACCGGTCGGAATGACGTTATTTAAACGGGTTATAAACTCGTCAATTTAAGATAGTTGCAACTTTTGTCGTCCCTCTGCCGCAGACGGGTTGTATGTTGCGTGTGTTTGTTATTCATAAGTGCTTCAAGTATCTGCGTGATAAAGTTGAGAGGGGAAAATAAAATGAGTCAGTACTCAGTTTTATCAAAATTCTCGACCATTTAGGTTCCGATAACATGTTTCTTTTTATTCATTATTTTTAATTTTCTGTAGCGATAACACTACGCCCACTTATCCTATTAATACACAATATTATTATTATTATTATTATTATTATTATTATTACTTATCCCATAATACACGACGAGATTTCCTTTCTTCGTTATCGCTTATCCACAGATGTAATTTCCTACCAATTGAAAATCGGCTTTGTTTTGACTGACACCTAGAGTCGATTTACAAAAGTATTGAGCGTGGTATCGACCAGCGGCTCTCAGGGCTTCTGTCGTCATCCATTTTTTCTTGTATGTACGGAGCTTCCGTTTGTCTGATCTTTAATTTGATATTTAACTTGACCTGTGTTTAACCTGACGAAAAGAATAACATTATTCTAGGTGAGTTGTCCCTGAATATATCAATAATAGGCCGTAAATTTACGTCTCAGAATTTCATTACAAATTTTGTCTCACGTCCCAGAATTGCTTTGGTTAAATTTTCATCACGGTTTCTGTTTAGAGCAACCATTTTCGAGTTATACTTCTCTGCATTTTACAGTTACACCCTTTTTTCACAGGATTTAGACTAGTAATCGCTAATAAATAATCTCCGCTTTCACATTCCAAAAAAAAAAAACAAATGAATAAATGAATAAAAAACTGATAACTATACACAGGTTCATAACTAAAATTAAAATTACGAATGAAATCGTATCGTTAATATAAACTCCAAAATTTTTTCTCTTCAATCATCCCAATCGCTATTTGTTACGATAGATTATATTTATTTACAAAAAAGAAAAAAAATACTACATAGCTTAAACATTGTTTTAAGAATTCTAATCTATCCGCAACGAAGAATCACGTCTATTCTTTATCTCATTATTCTAGTTTCTCTACGAAAAATATGTCGTTCAATCGAGGGTCTAAGAGAGACTCCTTCGGGAATCGGGGATTTAATAGAAATCCAGGAAACGCTGGAAGCGGTGTAAACCCTTGGGAAGGAGGAATGATGCCAGGGCGTGGAATACTACCAACACCAAACAATAATCTTGCTCTTGCTTCGCCTCAAGCTCAGCTTGCAATAGCCAGCAATCTTCTTTCAAATTTACTCCGTAGTCAACAAGAAGTTCAACCACAGGTAGTAATTCGATTCTTTGTCATGTGAAAAAAATCGATAAAAATTGACAAAAATTCATGAAGTAAAGTTTAAGGCTTCAGTTATGAAAAAAAAATTTCATATTCTATATAAAAGCTCAAAAAAAGTATGAAAATATTATAATTTCGAATAGGTGCCTTCGTTGTTAAGTCTTGGAAATAACTTCGGCGGACCGGGACCAAATTTTCGAGGTCAACAGCCGTTTGGACCAGGCAGATTTAACGATCGTCCGATGCGTCGACCTCTGGAAAATCGTCGCTCAGAACCTTACAAGGTATGAATTCATTGCTAACGAGTAATGGCTGTTTTTGAATTTCGTGGGTTTGGTATAAATGTTGAAAAAAAAAAGAATATTATTATTATCCTCAACACGACGACCGGTTGATGATATTATACTTTCAGCGAGAGTATTCTTATATCCCCAGTTGTTACCGTTAGACCATCTCTAAGATATGATATATATAGAACATAATATTGTCTTCTATTATTGTCCGCTAAATCACCAGTTTTGGTCAAATTTAGGTGGATATTATCATTGAATGAAAACAAACGGAAATTTTTTTTTTTTTTTTTCAATCCCCACAAATTTTATAGCGACACAAGAATGTGTTTCCTTAAAAGAGTCGACAAAAATTGCAACACATACATATATTCGAAACGAATCAACAAACGGTAGTAATAAATACTTTACACTGTCTTTATCCCTCATCTATCTTATATATACCTTTTCATCGAATTTTCCAAAGATAATATATATATGTATATATATATAAATGTATATATATATATATTCCCTTATTCGTTTATGTTATTACCATTCTTTCTCTCCACTTCATTAAATTGTATGGGCATGCATTTTCCTGCGCCCCCCCCCCCCCCAAACAATTTCTCCCTTCTCTCTTGGTTATAAGAATCGAATTCGATTCAAGAAGAGTCACCGACTTGTTATGATCGTTTGGTCTCTTGACCCACCTGATTAGATGGGCCCTCGAGCCCGAGATGGTACTGGTGGGCGGCGCGGCCCATCTGCGCAACAATCTCGTGCAGCCCAGTCCGGCAATCAACGTATCAATGGAAACCAAATTCAACATCGCAACGATAAATCTTCTAAACCAATTCCTGCCTCTAAGCATAATCAGACCACTGCCAATGTCCAAAAGGATCCACAGGATGTTAAGACTTCTGATAATGAAAAAGCAGATACATCTGATTTAAAAAGGTAAGCAACTGGTGATTGCGAATAGCTTCTTCAGTCTTCAGCCAGTCTTACTCTATCATCTACTTGGGTGTTTTCTTCAACAACAACAAAAAAAAAAACAACGCAATTCCCAAAACAATTTTTCTCTCTCTCTCTCTCGACTTTACTACTTTACAGTAGTCAATTAATCCACCGTTGTTCGTTTGCGTATATTAAAATACGAAAAAAATGAATGAAAGAAACATAATTTTCACGGAATTCAGAGGTAAAGGTGATTTTTCCATAAATTAAACATGTTACCAAGATTCTGCTATCAATGAGAATTATATCGATAACGTATTTATCATCCTATCTAACAACGCCTGTGATCTATCTTCGCTAAAATTAAGAATTCTCCTTGTAGAAGAAAAAAAAAAAAAAAAAAAAAGAAAAGAAAAGGAACTTATCCAATCTTCAATTATCCAAGAAATTTATTTACCCTAGTTCATGTAATTCTTCAAAATAACCAGACTTTCATCAATATCTTTAATCACTTTTTTTCAAAGTGATTTTCCTGACAATTTGTTGTTCAATATTAATTCCAAGTGTCGATGATTAGCAAATATGTGAAATACAATTCCAGATTGTTTGTTTGTTTGTTTGTTTTGGTCTTGACTCTTAAATCGATCCAATATTTTTCTTGCACCATCGTTACGTCTATCGATTATGATCGAGTATTTGAATTATCATTATGTATGTGAAGTCTGAATATTATTACGTATGTAATTATATTTGGGAAGAGTTCCAAGAAAGCTGAGGTCGAATTTCATCTTGCAGGATATTGTTGCGTCCTTCAATCAATTCTTAAAATTTTTCATTTCCAATTACGTATTGTCAATGCCAGTTTGAATACAAGCTCCCTAAAATTACGGCTACTCAAAATGAATCTAGGTGTTTATTCAAAGCTGATTGCTCCACCTCTGTTTTAAATGATTTTTAACAATCCTCATGGTTTTTGTTTGTTCATAAAATTCACCATTGTTATCAACAAATAATTCCCTGATTTACATAAAAAATGTCATCTGTGTAATAGAATGCAATTACTGGGTGTTAAAGATGATACGAAAAACTTTTATATTCAAATTGACAATGAATTTCATTACCACTAACTTCTAATATAATAATCGCAAACGCTTGTTGATTGTAAAGAATACTTCCGCCTTTCTCTAATAGTTAGAATAACAGTCTGTACTTTTTGAAAGAATATTTTAACACCGCATGATATTAAGCGATTTCATAGACCAATGAAACTAGATTATTTCCAAATTCCTTCCTTCGAGGTAGAGGAAAAAGGAAAAAACCTCCTATCATAGTGGAATAAATTGTTTTGATGTAACAAGCCTTTATTCTGAACATCAAATGGACATTGAAACGGTATTTAGATAGGTAGGCATTATATTCAATGGTATTTTGATGAAAATTTATCTCATCTAGCTCATCTTAGTGGGGATGAAAAAGTCAGGTGCATATTATTGAGTAAATATCCAGTCATTTACGTACGTTTCATTTTGCTAATAGCGAGGATATCGAAGAGATTGAAAGTAAGAAACGAGATTGGAAAGAGGAAAAAAAAGAAGAAGTAATACAAGCCATTAAATCCGAAGACGCGATGGATGTATCAAAAGAAGACGACGCTCCATTAGACAACACAGTAGATGCCAAAGAAGTATCGACGGATGGGGATACCTCAATCTCGACTACAGATAAGGATGGTAAAGCAGCTGGCAAGAAATCTGAAGCTCGTCATGCAGAAAGCCGATATGCAGATGTTCCCATGAATCGCATGTTTTGTCATGTCTGCAACAAACATATGTGGGATGGCTACGTGAGTAACATATGCAATAATGGAAGAGCCTCCTCCTGAGTATTGTTGAATACCTTTCAACGATTTGGAACCGTTTCAGTCTTTTGAAAACCATCTTCGCGGACGTGCTCATCAATTGATGATGGACAAACTGGACGAGTCTTATAAATTGAAGGTGGACTTGATGAGACACGAATTACGTGTGGCTGAAGAACAGCGTGAACTCAGTTTGAACAATTCAAAAAGGCGCGGGAAAAAGGTGAAATGATTGATGTGTAAATAAGTATTTAGCTCTAAATCTTGAATATCTATTTTTGATTGAATCTTCAAACATACATTTTCTTTCTTTCACCGCCAGGTTTCCGTTGATCTCAACGTCAGGGAATACTGTACGATGTGCGACCTAAACTTTTACGGCACATTGTCAATTCATCGTAAAAGTGAAAAGCATCAACAGCTCAAAACGTTTCTACATCCTCGGTGTTTAGAATGTGCAAAAGAATTTCCTTCTCGTATTGAATTCGATGAACACTGTCTCACACCTATCCACATGAAGTCTATGGTTCAGGTCGAAGAGCAGCGGAAAAACAAGAAGAAAGGTAATGGCATTTATTTCTGGGATAAAAAAAATTTCCATTCAGCGATGATTTATCAATAGCCTTCTTACTTACTTATGAATATATTTTCAGATAAACTGGGCAAAGGGGAAGCTGAAGTTCGCACTGCAGAGGACGAAGAAAAAGAAGTTCTAAACACCGAAGTTAAGGTTGAGAAAGAAGAAGAATTGCCTGAAAGTACTGAGTTTTTAACTGACTTTGTTGAAGACATGAACGATTCTAAATACAAAATACCATCTTTCAAACATTGCCGTACCAATCAGATAACAATTGGTAAGAGCCAGATCCTCTATATAAAATGGTGTTGTTATAGTATAGGAAAAGATGAGTTTTATTGAAGTTGTATGAAAATTTACAGGAAAGTCAATGGTGAAAGAAGTCAGCGGATATTATTGTGAAAAATGTCGTCGGTTCATGGTCTCTTCTGATGATATGGCTGCTCACCTACGAGGAATAACTCACTACCGCAACTTTGTACAAGAAGTTAAATCGCAGATATCAAAATCTGAAATTGGAACTGCAAAATCCTCTGAAGAAACGGAAGTATGTGAAACGGCAATACAGCAGTGACCTTCATAGTGTTTTAAGCGCCTTCATAAAATCTATTTAAACAGAAAAAGAATAGAAAGAAAGGAAAATGATCAGTTTTAATTATTGTAAATTTTCAATTACTAAAGTTAATTCTTCTACAAGTCACTGAGCAACCATACGAGCTCTGACTGAGGGAAATCATTTTTTTCGATTATAGGGAGACGCTAAGACCCAGAAGGATAACGAGGAGTATGAAGGTAATTGGAAGAGGCGTAAAGTAGCACATTCAGAAGATGAGGGTGCCACAGATCTTAAAAAGGCAGATGGAGTAGATGACAGTGAAACGTCTACTTTGGACAAACCAGCAGACGGTGAAAAAAAATATGATCCATTAGAGGCAGATGCTGAAAGTGACGAGGAGGTCCAACAAGGTGATGAAAAAAAATCGTCAGTTGAGAAGATGTGGCCTGATATGGACAATGACGTTGATGTAGAAATTGGCAATTTGATCGAAGATGATAACATCGAGGAAAAAGCACCGGTTCTAGATACTTCAAAAACGCCAACTGTAAAATTAGAGAAAGAAGTTATTCCACCGGGTAAGCCTGTTACTCATTCTCCAGCACGCGGACGTGGCGGTCATCGCTCTCGTGGTAACAGAGCGCGCAGATCACGTCGTTGAAAAATAATTATCAATAAAATCAGACGCAATTTATTCCACTAACACAGATTGACTTACAATAACAGATGATTTAACTGGATCGCTAGCAAAGGAAACACGTCATACCGCGCTACGGCACTGTAAAACATAAAGAAATTTAAGAAATTTAATTGAATTTTATTAAATTGGATGAAAAACCTATTCGTGATGAACGATATACATACATATATGAATGTAATTTATCCACATTCATAAATGCGGTAATTGATATTGTTGACTGTTGAGTATGTTATACATGTAGCTATAGCCGAACCCTTCCATTATCCCGTTAATTTAATGACATTCTACCTTTGTAAAAATCGAGTTTTACTCGTTCTAGGAATAATACCCTATGTCCAATATTACCTATTTCATTGTAATGTTAATGAAATTCTCATATAGTACGATAAATATTTTACTACATATTCAATTGATTAGGAATGTCATTACTTTAATGATTTATCAACTCTGTGCAATTCGACGATTCTGGGGTAAATTAAGATTTAGTCATTAATTGGAATAATTTTTTTTTTTTACTTTTTTTTTCTATTTCCTAATCTAGGATTATTTTGAGATAATTTTTAAACGTGATAAAGAAACTTTTTCCTGAAACATTTTTCATGCAACGAAATATCGAACAAAACTTTTTAATTTTTAGTTCTAATTAATTGATGATCATAATAATCATGCGTCTTACAGGGTTGCAAGAGCATAATTAAGTATAATTTTACCGTATCTAGGTATGATGATAATAATAATAATAATAATAATGAATAATTCGTTTCGAAAAGTGTTAATATACAAATTTTTGATAGTAATAATACTAGTTGATAATTAAATGAACGCTGAATAAATTGTTGAACTGTTCTTTTTGTTTCGACAATTATATGGTATTTTACATAATTAACTATGGCACAAATGAACCGAAATTTCATTATGAGCTTGAGAAAAAAATTTCATTTTAATATTAATGAAAAAATCATTTTATTTTTACTTTATGTTTCGTACATATAAGAAACCATGAAATAAATCAATTTGAAGAATCAACAATCTGTCTTGCTGTTCATGCATATTTCATATTATGTAGTTAGGCACATAAATTGTACAAAGGCTTTTATCGTACAATTATTTATTACAAATGATGTACAAAATTACATCCTATCATGCATCGATAGCAAGATGTGTGGCCAAGAATTCATCAACTGAGTCTGTATCCCATTTGTGGATATCAAGGATATCTTCAACTTCTCCATCTGAGTCAAGCAACTTGATGATCGGATCTAAGCCACGGACATATTTTATCTGAAGATTCTTGAACTTACTGGGTCGATCGCTCTTGATAAATGCTATGAAGAAATAAAAAATAGTTTTTAGTCTATTTAGAACACAGGATTTACATAAGGTTGGACAAACATTAAACTAATTGTGTGGAAAAAGTAAGTGAATGATAATCGAAGATCAAATTACCCTGGATTTGAGGATATGCACCAAATTTACAAGTACAAACTTCTAGTATAGCTTTGGGATATCTTTTCAGACTAGAACCATCGTCGTCATCTTTCAGGCAGCACTCTTTACATTTTTCACTAAAAATAATTACATGTGTCGTAATAAATAACGATAAATGGTTGAAACACTTTATCTAAGATTATAGAGATTAGGTAAATTCACTAACTGTGCATCTACGAGATCAAATTTAATCAGTTTCTCGCACGTTGAACACAATAAGTTTGCTTTGTTGAATCCCAACGTCTTACAATCTTCAGCTGTAAACTCTGACGTTGCAATGTTCACCTGTGTAAATATAATAAAACTGATTTCGTAATTCATTTTCTTATATGTAATAATTCGATAATATTTAGGAGTTTTAGCATTATTTTACGATTGAATAATCCCGTGTCGTACGATATACGAATATTTGTTAATTTGTTTACTACTGCCACATAGCCATTGTAGGTTAGATTTGGTACGGGACAAGTATGACGTATTGTAGATTATAGTAAATCGTTCGAGGACCTTACCACGGAAATAAAATAAACGATGAAAATTATTTCTGATACAGTCATCTTCGATTATGATACTCGAATAACTATAGGCTATAATTAAAGCTGTAATAAGAATGTACAAATTGTAAGGTTAAAATTTGACTATAATTTCAATACACTATAGAGGAGACTGCTTTATCTTCTGGGAGCGATAAGCGCTGCAGTTTGTACTAAGTAGTTCCTTTAATCATACCTAGAGGGTAAGCGCAGTAGTGTCTAGATCAACGCCGTATGGCGTATCGTATGAGGTTATGTTCGTGTTGGTATAATGTCATGTCAAGAAGTGTGTCGAGAGGAGTTATGATAATAAATGAATAGATTGGGTGTGAAAGAAGAAAAAGCTTCATTCCTACATGCCCAGAGTTACTTCATCTTCGGTTATAATAAATATTCGACTAAATATTATCTCGTGATTTGAATTCAAACGAAAGAAAGTAAAACTATGTCGGACAGAGAGGAGCCTTTGACTAAGATACAATTTAAACGCAAGAAAACTAAATCTTTAAGAAAACGAGCTGGATCTTCGGAAGACAATGATACTGACAACGAGACTGACAACGTCAGGTGAGAATTCATTTAGATGTTAAAAATTCGGATTAAATGATAATACGTATCATTCATTTGAATATCTTTATTATTCACGCTGTTTCTCATAAATTAATAATAACCTGATGCAAAGATCTAACCATGTCAGAATCTGTATTTTCAGAGATAGATTGGGAGAGATGAAAACTATTCAAAAACTACGACAGCGACCCCATGGTGTGAATATCGCTGGTCTAGCTTTGGGCAAAAGAGTGACAGCCGATTCAACGGTAATTTGAATTAAAAAATGAAACTGTATGACATTTATCTTATTTACATTAAGTCTTCTATAACAATTGTAAATCATTCGTAAATTATATCATATTTTATTATACAATTCCAGTCAGATCCTTTCAATGTTAAAAACGGAGGAATGGTCAACATGACGGCACTAAAAAATACCAAACTTAAGCAAGCCGACGATGCTTACGACACGGGTATCGGGACGCAGTTTAGTGCCGAAACTAATAAACGGGATGAAGATGAAGAGATGTATGCTAAGATACAGTTCTCTGAAATAATATTAGTACAGTATACTAACGCACTTTGAAGAGCCTAAACTTTATCGCCTGTTAGTTACATATTTTTAAGTGATGTGTTGATTTTAAAAAATTCTTTATAGGATGAAATACATAGAGGAGCAATTGTCGAAGCGAAAAAACAAAAACAGCAGTGCAACAGATTCAAATGGGGATGGAGATGCAGGAAGTTATTGCTCGCCAGAAGAGGCAGCCTTGCAAGCAGTTCCCGAACATTTACGACAAAGTTCGGCTAACAGAAGCGAAGAAATGCTTTCAAATCAAATGCTTTCTGGTATACCAGAAGTTGACCTCGGAATAGAGTTAGTATTATTTACTTGATACAGTCAATTTTAGTTTTATTTATTTGTTTATCTATTCATTCATTTATACCTATTATTGTTAAACAAACTTGACGTACTATGAGATCACGATTATCTATTTTCCAGAATAACTACAGTAATATAATAATATAAATTTCCTGTTACGCCCTAAAGGAAATACTAAATTTCAGAGCCAAGATACGGAACATTGAAGCCACTGAAGAAGCGAAACTGAAACTGCTGTGGGAGAGGCACAGGAAAAAGGATAGCCCTTCTCAATTCGTGCCAACAAATATGGCAGTTAATTTTGTACAGCATAATCGATGTGAGAATTTCAATTTGGGGATAGATTTGTGCTATACTATATCTTTGATATATTTTTTTTAACATTTTTTCCGGCATCATTATTATGTATTGTCAAAATTTATTCTAAGTAACTAAGTGTTAGATTCCTACTTTGCTTTACGTTTCGTGATAAGCAGTTATAACTTTAAACTGTATTTACAGTTAACATCGAAGATTCTGATGTACAAAAAGGGAAACGGGATGCTGAAGAAAGAAAGAGAATTGCAGCTCGAAACGAGGATGCTAAAGGGAAGCGTAAAGATAACGGAGAGAAAGCTACAGATGATTATCATTATGAACGTTTCAAGAAACAATTTCGAAGATTTTAAAACTCTAGTACTAGGTGTATTAGATTTTATGTATATTTAAATTACAGTAAATATTACACTATCATATATTGCAGGATAAAATTATTGTCGAATAAACAACCGGTTATACCGGCTGCCGATGTACAGGCTGATTCAAGATAAATTTTTTATGAAATTCTAATACAATGTTCTTGAACGAAAATTCGAGGGGCTAATATACCCGGGCTATGTAAGGTCTACTTTGACTTGAGAATCCGAACTGCACAGTGCCCGTGGCAGCGCAAGCTTTTGGCTAGGACGTCCTGGTGTAGCTTACGCTGTCACTCTCGTGATCCAAGTCCTGTGTAATCTCTGCAATCGTTTATTTGTCAGATAAGAACGTCTTGTTACATGCTTATAGTCTGGAGCTATGTCTTATGGAACTGCACCTGCTCACTTGGTATCTAAAATAAAGAGTCGCAGGGAGGGGAAAGTACAGAATAACAAAGCGATTCGTTGTTAGTATATCTAGGAATTTATTGGCATAGTATTGATACAATATTTCTCGTTGCCAAATATCTTTATTTGCTCCCTGACACACGGGTTAGCCAGTTCGGATTATTTTCAACGAGACTGCACTGGACCAAGGGTACGGGCATCTGTCGTGAAGTCAGTAGGCCTCGTGTCGTCAAAGGAATCACATGGAGATTGTCTCAACAAAATACGTATGTGACAGGTATCTTAATAGTAATACTACGAATGTTTATTTGGTACGCCGGTGCAGTCGGTGTTTACCGAATAACTAGAGGATTAAAAAAAAAAAAAAATACTACGAATGCATAAAAGTTTACTCGTCGGTAGTTTGGAGTAATCTAATAGATGAAAGTATAATATCATCCCACCCATCCTTCTGTTACGTTGACCAAACTCACATCGGTGTGCAAGCATTTCTGTGCAGCAAGGATTGTGTTTGGATTGCAACGAACAGGTACATATTACAGTGTATAATGTGTTTATGAAATTAGTTATATCCGAAGGCAAAATATTGTAATACAAATGTGATTTGAATTATATGATGACTTGTATAAGCACATAGAGAGGCCTGATCAATTTCGATAAGCGCATGTTTATCTTCAAGAAACAATTACAAATTATACGTGATTAGACAATAAGTATAGTATTGTATCAATGCTACAGTAATAAATTCCCAGATATACCAATAATCAATCACTTTGTTATTTTCCTCTTTTCCCTCCCTCAGACTCTTTATTTCACAAACAGTAGGTATAGCTTTAGCTATAGAGACGTGCACGAAACGATGACTTCGTGCATTCTTGCTTGCCTACACACTGTTGCTTTTTCCCGTCAAAAATTTCAGCACACCTCCTCGGGTCAGATGTTCTCCTGATACCAGGAGAAATTGTCGACTCAAAATTATTTTAACTCTCAAAAATGCTAGTATAGATAAGCTATATAGCGACGAGCATGAAGCAGCCCATGCATGCCTGTATCGATACCCTACTCTTTTTTCCCACCAAGAATTTTAGAACACCTCCTCGGGTCAGATGTTCTCCTGATACCAGGAGCAATTTTCGACTCAAAATTATTCTAACTCTTAAAAATGCTCTATGACTGTATATTTTCTCATTCTTATTTGTCATTGTTCCTGAAATAAAGAGTCCGAGGAAGGAAAATGTGGAAAACATCGAAGCCATTGAATATTGGTATATCTTGGAATTTATTACTACAGCATCGCGATACAATATTACTTATTGTCTAAGTCTCCTATATAATTTGTAATCGTTTCTTGAAAATAAACATGTATACTATTTATTACCTATCGCAATTGATCGCGTCTATTTATTTGCTTACAAGTCATCACATAATCTAAATCATATTTGTACTACATTATCTCGATTAGTTTTTCAAACATCTACTGCAATATGAACCCTCTCGTTGCAATTGAAACAGCATACTTGTTGCACAGAGATGTTTGTATGCTTACGGAAGTTTGGTCAACTGTAACAGAGAGACGGGAGTTACAATAATATACTTTCATCTACTAAATTACTCAGCAAAATTATAAACGAATAGTTTTTCAACCAAAGAATGAATTTCTCTGAGTTCGTACTATTTCTATTGCGATACCTGCCACATACGTATTTTATAAAACTTTTAATTTTCTGAAAAACTTCTGCTCGAACATCGACACGCCTCACTCTATGCGATCCCGAGTTAGAAATTACAAGAATGACATGTGGACTGCATATGATGAGGCGTACTAGGCAAACTGATCCGGTATATATTTCTAAATGCAGAATATTTTTTTGTTGCATCTGAATTGATAGAATAATAAATAACCAAGTTTTTAAAAATCATCCTTCCACTCCTATGCGTTGCAAGTTATTTTATCTATGGTTCTTGAGATTTTCACAAGCTATGCGGAATATAATACCGCGATAGCACGCACCGTATTTCCGCTTTTTTTTAAGTACGAACTAGCGTCGCGCTGGCCGCGCACTGTATTTAGGCCTTGGCGTTAACTGAGCATGCAGATTGCAGTATGATATAGAATTTCGCTTGGTTGGTGGGAATGTCAAAGTTTGAGTAGTTTGGTTTCTTGATTTCTTTTTTTACCAAGTAAATTACTCTCTACTTTCACCGTTTATAATTAGGTACGATCTTTATATTAAATAAGTAATGTACTAACGTAGAATTAAAAGATTTTTGAACCACGTGGATACTATAGTATGATATCCAACATATCCTGAGATAACATAACCTCAAAACATGCGGCGACTTTGTTTTACCGGCTCAAACTAACCGCATTTCTTAAAATCATTATTATTTCAACAACCCGGATACAAGTGTTTGATTTACAACTAACTACTATGTCATCAATCCAACGTTCTTTCATTACGAGAATAGCCATATAACCATTTCTTCACACGCATGACAATAATTATTCTATTAATAGTAAGATCGAATCCGTCTCGATGATATTAAAAATATTTCCAAAAATTTTATTAACAGATTCTTTCCTTTGAAAGTAGAAAATGGCATCTGAGAAGCTAGTTTCCTGTGGACTAGACTTTTGTTCAGTTCCTGACCTGAATAACTGTCTGATAACTGCCACATCTGCTAGGTAAACAATAGCCACATTTTAAAGTAATTCTAGTTCTTTTTATATTTGACTTGAAAAAACTCATCAAAGTTACCTCTAGGTACGATTTCATATGCATTCCATTGATCCATACGCAATTCAAACGAGAATTCGTTGATCCTAAGATGAAAAAACGTCCTGGACCATTCACACGGTCTGATATGATTTTATGCAGCTCAGGTATGCTAAGAACGTGTTTTAATCGAGGTTTTAGCCGGTTGATAAACCTGGAGGACCCACACTAATAGAAAAAAAATGTTCATTTAACAGACTGGAACAATTTGGTGGTCGGTAAATTATCTTCCTACATAGACGTTGATGCGACTGATCCAATATCACGAAAGAATAACGAGGAGACTTTGAACCAAGAGTTTGCTTTGGCTGCTCACTTAGGTCTACCGGCCGTAATGTTTAAACTGACTAAAAATATTCAGAAAAACATTAACTTTTCTAGGATTATTTACAACAAGGCTGTTACAACTACTTGCGCTTTCCAGGTAACTGCTTTGGCGGGGGTCTAACTGTTAGTATGAAGTAAAAAGAAATGATTAATCGAATTATGTACAAGTTTGGGACTAACGATTACGATATACTAATAATATCAATTCATTTTCAAACAGCATTTGATATAAATATCTAATGAGAATATTCGATTTCACAGATATGGGTACAAGTTCCGATGGAAAATCCTGCAAAGCAGGCTAACACGTATAGATCAGACAGGGGAGAAGATCCTGTAGAAAGTACATGGGAGTGGTGGAATTCGTTTAGGCTGGTTTGTGATTTTCATGGAAAACTTGGAGTCGCTTTGGTCGTTAGTCATGACATTCCTAGCTCTGAAGAGGTGATTTTGAAATGATAAATTTATAAATAATATAGCAGATAATATGAATAATTATGACAAAGTTGATAATTTTTGTTGTGGTTTTTCAAACTTGTAATTAATTTCTGAATTAATTGATGGTATTTCAGATAGATAGATGGCTGGGTGAACCTCTGAAGTGTTTGATATTACCTACCACATTGTTTATTACAAATAAAAAAGGATATCCAGTATTGAGTAAAGCGCATCAAACGCTGTTGAAAAAGTTCTCACAATTGAGGGTACAATTAATTTTATCTGGGTCTAACAGACATCAAGATATCACTTTCTATCACAATTATCTTGATCATCTTGCGAAGGTAATTGATATAACTGTTTCGATTGTTTTCATGTAAATGTGATAACACAATAATATCTGATTTTATTCACTCAGAGCTATCAGAGAAATGGACCAGTCGAAAGTTTCGCAAGGGGTTACGAAGACTATTTACAATGTCCTTTACAACCGTTGATGGATAATCTTGAATCTCAGACTTATGAAATATTCGAGAAAGATCCTTTTAAATACAATCAGTATCAAAGCGCTATTTACCAAGTGATTCTTCTCAAGGTTCCGGAAGCTGAAAAAGCCACAAAAACCTTGTGAGTGATGATCGCAACCGATTAGGAGTTAATTCACACCATTTACCTAGCTATAAATTCTTCTTGTATTTATACCCAATAACTCTAATGATAATTTCACATCGTTTAGAGTAATTATGGTGGTTGGCGCGGGAAGAGGACCTTTAGTACGAGCAGCTCTGAATGCTGCTGAAAAAGCTAATAGAAAAGTGAAGGTCTATGCAGTTGAGAAAAACCCCAATGCAGTTCTGACGTACGTCATATCGTATTGAATCATTGATTTGTGATACCCATTCAAGACTGCCTAGTAACATGCTTTCTATCACAGTTTACAGGCCTTAGAGAAAGAAATATGGGGAGGCAAGGTTACCGTAGTATCATGTGACATGAGAGACTGGGTGGCTCCTGAAAAAGCAGATATCTTAGTATCCGAACTTCTTGGGTCTTTCGGAGATAACGAACTATCACCCGAATGCCTGGACGGTGTACAAAAGTTCCTAAATGGTTTGATTCCCCTTTCATCTCTACTAATCCTAGAAATATCCTACATAACTTATTTCAATTTCGCAATGTATGTGTTTCCCGATTCTAGACGATGGGATAAGTATACCTTGTTCTTACACATCGTATATCAGTCCGGTACAGTCCTCCAAGTTGTATAACGAAGTTAGGCAATGTAAAGAAAAAGACAAACATCCCTTGGCTCACTTTGAAACCCCTTATGTTGTTCATCTTCAGAACAAGTACGACATCGCCCAACCACAGCCTCTATTTACATTCGTTCATCCTAACAAGAGTGAGTAATAATTTATTGAACTTGACGCATTTCATTTTCACCCTGTAATGTTTTGTGAATCAATCTAAATCCAAAAAAATTAGATCTAGTTTACATTAAATGAGTTGTTTCTTCCAAATCATACATCTGCTAATGCTCAAGATTCATTTTGTATTCCGAATATAAATTCTAGAGTCTTGATTCAAATCTAAAAAAACTTATTTGTCATTCTTCCTATCACTGGCTTCTAATTTATCTAAATGAAACTTTTCTAATCCCAGATTCAGTTACCGAGAATAGTAAATACGAAGTAAAAAAGTTTGTGGCTGAACAAAATGCAGTACTACATGGCTTTTCTGGCTACTTTGATGCCGTATTATATGGGGATATCACACTTAGCATCGAGCCAAACACCCATAGCCCTGGCATGGTCAGCTGGTTCCCAATATTCTTTCCAATCAAGGTAACATAATCATAAAATACAGTAATACAGTAATCTCTCCTATTCTTATAACGTATATCTAATTTATGGCAAAAAGCCTGAAAGAAATGATAAAATTTACCTATATATATATATATATATATATATACATACATAAGTATTTATTTTAATTTTTCAGGAAGCTGTTCTTCTCAAGGCTGGGGATGAAGTAGATGTACATTTCTGGCGAAGGTGTAGCCTTAAGAACGTGTGGTACGAATGGTGCGTCAGTAAACCTGTGCCTGGTTCAATCCACAATCCAAACGGACGTTCTTATACCATTGGACTTTGAGCTATAATGAAATATAGGAATTATTCTAAGATCTAAAATCTTGGATATTTAATAAATGAATAAATCTTTCCGTGTTATTTTGTACAAGTAACGTGTTACTATTCTACTAAAGAAATCAACTCGCACGTCCCATAAGTACGTTAGCTAAGTGTTATTCTTCAGTTTTCTCATTTCATTAGATCTCATTGAGTCAACACCACCAAGGCATTGCCTTGCTTTGTGTTATATACACTGATCCTTTAGGTCGCCGATATTGCGTGGAATTTTGATAACATATTTGCTAGTTATCATCAGAAATGTTGTAACTAACTTATAAACTATTGACCTCACGTGATCGAACTGCCGAGTATTGATATCGCGGAGTGATTACAACAATTTTATATCTCGGATTTCAGTTTTCAACAATAATTCAAGTATTGTAACGTTCGTATTCTACGAGCTTAGACTTCTTCTATACATATACATAGCGCAATAACAATATCATTTGATAGACCGATTATTCGAATCAATATGTGCGCCGATTCAGCATAGAATTTTTTTTCTCTTTTTTAACAAATACGTGTTATTTTTCTACTTTAATGTTTGAACCCGAAAAGGTCATGATTGCGCTCTTTGCATTCTGAGATAATAAAGTAAAGGGGGGGGATAAAACCGATCGCATTTATAAACGTTTTACATAAAGAGAGGTAGGGTGAGGAATGATGTATGAGAAGTAGGCGAGTAGGGTTTCAAATATTTAATTGCTCAGTTGCGCCTTGTTGTTGCAATTGTCTGCCCGTTGTTTGTTGGATCGAAAGTCGAAACGCAGCGCGTGGTAGAATCAAGTCTAGCAGACGACGTGGGTTGGATTAAATTTTATTCGATCCTAAATAATCCGAGATAATAAAAGAAAATATGGCTCAATATATTACACAAGCTGTTAGATGCACGGCGCGAACTATAGCCTGTGCTAATACGACGCAAATGTTTAGTGCTGTTCTTGAAAAATCATTATTTTTATCACGAGGAATAACCACAACGCGATTGATGTCGAAGGCCGGTATGTAAAACTTATTTTATTCACATTTAAGGCCATCGTAACATAAACATCTTTGTTAACACGTGAAGCGTCATTGATCGCTCGTAATTTAAAATACGTTGATTAACCTGCGAGCAGACACAATCCGTTTTTACCTAACCTATAACACGGCACTGAATCGTCCTAATCGCGATAGAGGAAGATCTTTGCTCCGAAAAACTAGACAGATGATAAATTGCGTAACTTTATGATAGAATGATATGCGAATGAAGTACTTCGTATAATTTCAACTATGAGGTCTTAGCGATTACGCAAACAACATGAATAATTCAAAAATATTCAAACCTATGAAGACCTATTTAATAATGAAAATAAAATCTCACCCCTTATTGTTTGGTTATCAGAGAGATGGTACACAGAGAAACATGAATGGGTACAAGTCGATGGTAAAGTCGGTACCATAGGAATATCTCATTACGCTCAAGAGGCCCTTGGAGATGTTGTTTACGCGCAGCTTCCCGATGTTGGCAGTTCTATAAACCAAACTGGTAAAAGATCCTGAACTTCTTATTTTATCTAATAATACTGAATATAATGCAAGCAATTGATTGTCACATTTCATTTCTTACCAATTTTTATACATGTATTTCAGACGAATGCGGAGCTTTAGAGTCTGTGAAGGCAGCGTCAGAGCTGTATAGTCCGGTAACAGGTAAAATACTAGAAAAGAATGAGGCAGTGGAAAAAAGTCCAGGCTTGATAAACAGTTCTTGCTATGAAAACGGGTGGCTTTTTAAAGTCGATCTGGCAAATCCAGAAGAAGTAAAAAAGCTAATGGACGAAAAGACATATGATCAATATCTGAAAACTGATAGTCACTAAAAGTATAAAAATAAATAAAAGTAAAACAATGAAGTACAGAAAGTTGCGAGCCAATAACTCAGAAACAAATTTAGTCCAAGGAATAACTTGAGAAGGATATGAAAGTAGTTTTATATCGGCAATTGAATTGAATATGAATATTAGGGAGGTCCTTAATTCGGTCATATTTGAATTTCAATGTTCTCATGGGCAAGAAAGTCTCCAAATATATACAAAAGAAATTTGGTCGAAACCGCAGGCTCCTATCTGAATTCTAAGTACTTCTCTAAAGCCTTTAAACTTTCCCATTCAAATCGCACACGATTCTTAAGGCTTTATGGGGTATTACTGAGAATTGAGATAAGAACCTGAAGTATTGGCTACATTTTTTTTCATAAATATTTGGAAACGTCCTGGCGCATAGAAGCATTTAAATTCAAAAATGATCAAATTAAGGAGTGATATAAATGTATATCTTTGTAAATCGGTGTAAATAATACTCCGTTGAAATAATCATTTAGACTTGTACAGTATTGGCAACAAATTTGTACAGAAATATTAACGACAATTGTATTTATTGTTAACTATTTTGTTAATATTAAACAGATCGAAAGAACAAATTTATTTTTTTATTCATGGCTAATTTTGTCAATTTAATTGAATAAAGAATCTTTTGATTATTTAGCAATGATTATAATCTATATTCTTGATGTAATATATAGAATTAGTTTCCTTACATATCTTATAATTATCGGCTTAGGCATTGTTACTGAGATTCTCGCACGTCTGTTGCCTTCTTGTCTCTAATAAATATGAACTTTGCTATTCGATTCCAGTTCCATAAATCCCCCCCCCCCCCTCCCCAATCCATGATTCATGTATGCCCGATAATTTGTTTAAAGACGTTTATCGGTTCACCAATCGGCAACAGGTAATCGTCGAAATATATAATATTGATGTTGAGTCTCAAAAAGGTACAATTGTATGTTAATAATAAAGATATATTTACAATCAATGAATTTTTCTACATAATTTACAATTGCCAGTTTCTAATGGCAGTGTCAACAATGCGTAAGAATTTCTTTTATTTTTATTTTTTGTTTTTTTAGATTTAATCCCAACAGTGAATTTGGACTAAATAATCACAATGATATCAAATCAATTTTTTTGCCAATTGTAATTGGTAACTGTACATTCAATATTTAACACAATGTACATAACACCATAATTACATATCGTATTACATAATTACATTCGTTAATAAATCAGAATGTAATGGAATTCATCGGACGATTAAATAGGATGGGTATGTATAGATAGAAAGACGGAAGAGACCGCCTTCCCCAAATGCGGAAGGCGATCTCACCATGTCTTTTCAAAGGGGGAGGGTGATGTTTGTGGATGGTTTAGCACATGTCCAAAAATAGTCAAACCGACAAGTTTTTTTTTTCTTGTTTTTTTTTTTCTTTATCTCTAATGCATAATTTAGGAACAAATTGCATGACGCATCAGGTATCGAGTTTATTAAAACTGTAAAAGTACAAAAGTTAAATATGTATTATATTTGTATCTTGAGGTAATAAGTATATTATAATGTATAATATTGAAGAAACATGTGTATATTCTGTGATACAGGTATACTTGAAAAAAGACTAAAAGGGACCGATTTAATATTGTAAAAATTCTCTAATTGACCATACGTATAGCTGCATCTCGGTAAACCGGTAGGTTTGACATTTTTTAGAACATGTTTATATATAGCATGTTAGAATCCAAAGTCGAAATTGACCAACCAGTGGCCAAAACCCTTGCGCACAAGGCATAAAATTCAATTAACAACAACAGTCAATAAATTCAAGGCAGCAGCTTAAAAGCAAAAAAAAAAAAGTCATTAACAAGTAGACATAAAATTGCGCTTTAGTTACAGCATCATAATACGGTAACGTTGTTTATAAAGAAAAAGAAAAAAGAAAAAAGAACAATTATGCTGCACTTTTCTATTTCATTATTATTAACAAATTTTATCGAACACCCATGGCAGTATTTATATAAATATTTAAATGGGGGTAAGTACAATGAGAACTTCAACCAATTATTAAATGTATTTGAATTTGGAAGTATAAAGCGAGAGTACGAAGAAAAATTGAAAAGAAACAAAAAAATTTGTTAATCTTTGCTTTTTTTTCTTTCTTTCTCTTCCTCTTCCTCTCTCTCTCTCTCTCTCTCTTTCTCTGTCTCTTTCTCTTTCTCTTTCTCTCTCTCTCTCGCTTATTTGAAAACTACTGACCATTGTGGGCAATGATTTCAGTCAGCTTGGCCGTTTTCTGACTCTCGAGTCCAACATTTATAATGGGCGGCCTTAGAAGCCGCCGCAGGTGTCCCAATGACAACCTTCACAGCACTGAACAATTTCTGACTAACGGCTAAACAATATAATACTAATAATAATATTATTAATAATAATATTAATAATAATAATAATAATAATAATAATAATAATATTAATAATAATAATAATCTATTGATGAAAAATAACTACGATGATAAACTAGTCTATCTTAACATTTACTAAATATTTATTATTATATTTAACAACTTTATTAAGACAGTAATGTTCTTATAATGTATATGTGTATGTATGTGTATGATTAATTACAACACAATATAGGACCACATAAACCTTGCTCCAGTGATTCTGTTGTTTTCTTAAAATAAATCTTTATTATGTTACAATATACAATAGTAATAAAAATATCGCAATTCGTGGTTATTTTTTTTCTTCCGCCACCTATTTGAAAAAAATAATAAAGACGAGGAGAAAAAGAAAAAAAAAGGAAAGAAAAAATGTATATATAAATTAAAAGAAAAAAAAAAAAAAAAAACATACACTTCGATGAATAAAATACTATATATAAAATTATAGTGAAGACATTAAGTAGCTAATGATTTTTTTCTTCTTTTTTTTCTTATCTTCTCAGTAAGCAACAGAAATATATTTATTTCATTAAACTATACACAAAATATTGTAATTACATATTTAACATGATTTTTTTATTTTTTCGTTTTTTTTTTTTTTTTATTTTTTAAATCTTTTTATACTATACAATGTAATTGGAATGTGTTAACTAGTATTTACAAGAACAAGAGATAAGCCCTGCTGGTGTGTGTGCAACTGTGACAAAATGCAGAATTATAGGAAGTTCTAAGGATGCCCAGGTAGCCTTTGCAAGACGTGCAACAACATATCACATGCAAATAATTCACTGTGTTATTCAAGTATGCCCGTTGAATCCCTTAAAGAGACACGAATAACTGGATAGTCTGATTTCCTTTCTTTCTTTAACAATAGGATATTATCAGGTGAGAGCAAGGCTTCAGTGGTAGTAGTATTATTACTTAAAAAATAATATTCTTTTCTAATATTAGAAAAATAGCTTTACTTATTTAGACAAAAGTTGCCTGCCCTTTGACCAATATTTTGTAACCACCCTTTGTACTGTTTTCAAGGCATCTTGCTTACTATTCCCTGCGCATATATACCCCCCCAACCCCCCGAGTAAGGGTAATTCTCCACGGATACATCTCTAAAACTTCAACATCAAATATAGAAAATATATATCAATATGTTTATATATATTTAGATACATTTTTATAATACATATACTATGTATTTATGTAAATTATGTACGTCTATACTTGATTTCTTTATTTAATTACTCTTTTTTATTTTCTTTTCTTTCTTTCTTTCCTTCTTTCTTTTTCCCTTTCTTTCTTTCGTTTCTTTACATAGGTAATACATTGAACCAGGGCCCCTTAGTTTGGTCCAATACCTAAGAATTGCATTACTTTGTGATAGATACGTGGGGTCCATTTTTTGTCCGTTGGCAAGGGGCGGTACCAGGACTTTTCATATAGTACAACATATTCTCTGCACAGCACAGCTGTCCAAATTAATAATTGACCATTTCATTTTCTCTTCGCGTGAAGCATTTCCATTAATAGTGTCTGAGTTGGGGCTCCTCCGTTACAATGCTTGTGATATAGGTGCTCTTCACCCCTACTTGCAACTGCATGGATGTCTGGTAATACTGTCAGCAGCTTGTGAAACTTCTCCTATTCAAATAATCAATTCATTATTAAATAAACCATATAAAATCATAAATAAGAAAATTAATTATCTCATTCATATACCTGTTAACAAAAATAATATTCATATTTCAACTTATTCATTCAGATTTTATCTTTTATCTAAAATTTAAGAACATAGCTGCATTGTGGATCGGATATCGAATAGTATTTGACAATCTGAGAACGTATGTAGCTTCTCTAATCGATAATAAAAACAGGACGTACTGGTATCGAGGGATAACATGTTAATGTGTAATCCAGTAAAGCACGTTGCACTTGCTCGTGTCCTTCTTGTACATGTTTCTTGTTCACCAGCCCTCGTACATCTGTGTGAAAATAATTGATTAGATATTATAATAATAATGAATAATAATAATAATAATAATGAATAAGTTTGAAATAAAGGTTTAGAGTTTTTTGTATAAAAAATTATAGTATAATCTCCAAATTTTAATAAATCTGATTAAAATAAATGATTATCGATTTTGAAAATAATTGAATAAATCTCACCATGATTGAGCAGCATAAGGAATTTCATACAAATATAATCCGAGAGATCGAATTTGAGCTCTTGGAGTTTGGTGGACAAGTCATTGAAGAGATCTGCTAAGGAAGGAACACCCAGCAGTCCAAGACATAAAAGATCAAACTTCTGGCCATTATGAAGAGTAGTTTCATCTGGTAGGTTGTTGTGTAACCTTTGATGGAGATGGTCGAGCACCAACATATCGGACCAAGAGTGTTGTAAAAGTTTCATTTGGTCGTCAACCTGATAATTCAAAGAAATTAGTCGTATTTAGAGTGTTAAGGGGACAAGAGGTTTTTTTTTTTTTTTTTCTCCATGATATAATATTTTCGATTCACAATTAAAAATGATTTTTTTTTTTCTCTGCCCTAAATTTGCCTGAAGTCTAAATACTCGAAAGAAAAAAAAACCAGAAAAATTGATTACGTTTTAGAAAAAAAAAAAATTCAATTCAGCAGACAAAGTGAAAAGAAAACTTTGTTTTAGATTGACCCAATTCTTATTATCCAACAGTTGTTTTAATCGAGTTGTTGTGTATGAAAGGCATTTATAAATAGCATTAATTTTGTAAATAAATTAAAAAGTTGACCCAGTTTATTTAATATTCAGTTTGAAAATATATTCCTAGATAGATAGATAGATAGACTCTAATTCCGTGTTTTAGAATTGTTTTTCTAAAAATCAAGATTAGGAATGAGCAAAAATGGTTATTCCCTGGTATCGTACCATAGTCGAAATACTATTGATCGAATAGTGATAAAGTGATAATCGGTAAAATAGTTAATATATCTGAAATTTCTCAAATTTTGGGGCAAAAATAAAAAAAGAAATTATTTTCGAAGATCAACCAGCCTCCTTCCACGGTATTCCATAGAGTGTAAATTATTACGGGCCCGCTTCAAGCCAGCCGCCATAACCTAGAAACGTATCATGTTATGACCCAGATATGAGGCGATGCTTGAAATCATTCACCGATTGTGAAATACCGCGGTTACCTCACATCCCCCGCTACTCGGGCCTCGCGAGACTACAGTCAAACGGCGACTTGTTGATGTAAGAACATCGACGAACACCGTAGTCTATAGCCCGTTTCGAACAACGTCGCGAGTTTAAAACTCGCTGATTCTCGATGTACGGAGGTGGCGTTGCGTTCGCCCTGTGATGTCATATCCGTTCACCAAAATGGCTCCGTTAAGAATACTAAAAAGCTTGAATTTATAAGCTAACTATATGAGTCTCGAATTAATCCCTTTGCAAATGATCAGATCTATAGAAAATGTTTAGTAATATAACAGCGGCGGTATTAGGATTAGAAAATATCAAATCAGATCTTAGATAACTGAAATGATTCTCGTTTATCACTATGAGAAATCTATCTGTTCTCGAGTGCACGTTATCCGTTATAGACAAGGATAAAAACCCTGATCTGCGTTATTGTCAGATAAGCTAAACGAAAGCAAAATACAACAACGCGGTATTATTATTCTCATTATAGTTAAATAATAATAATAATAATAATATAACTATCATTATTATTGCATAAATTAGGTAGGTACTCTGCTCATTATTTATAATTGCTCGTTTATATAATAAATGCCACTTTGTCGTACGATCGTTACTGCAGAAACGATAAAGTCTATGCAGTAGAAGGGATCAGATGTATACCTATATTAAACTACATGAAAAAATTTTAAATTTTCATTGTAAACGAAGAAAATTATTTGTCGAAATATATATCTATCGAATAAATAAAGGATTATTTATATATTTTCAAACTGTTTAAATGAATGATACCTATTAAAAATGTATAAAACGAACCTTCAGATCCTTAAAGAAAACTGAGTTTCTCGCCCAGTCGACCTGCGAGAAGAGATTCTGGTCAAGCACTTTGCACATAAGTTCAAACAAGTCCACTTCACACTGATTGTACGTTTGGTTTTGCAATAGGGTAAACAGTGACGATTGCCACTCTCTGTCGTCAACGGTTTGAACAAAGTCTCTGATCATCGGACTAGTTTTAAGGGTAGCTGTGGACGGTGTTGTTGCGGCAGGATGAGGCTGCTGCGACTGTTCCCCAAAATTAAAAGCCTTCGGACTTGGCGTCGTCGAGTTAGCTGGCCAAAGTTTACTCTCGAGGCTAGGATTAGCATTGTGAAGGTGATTTCCGGCTGATATCGTCGGTTGGGAAGACGGCGCAATTAATTGATGTTGTCCAGCTCCTGCGCCAGGTTGCTGATTCGTCGCTAATCCTGCCGCAACAGCGGCCGGGGATGGGCTAGAGTCGGGCGATGAGGTCAGACTCGAAACCTGAGGTATTTGTATCTCCTGTTTTATGTGAAGGAACGGCGTTACGGCTGACGGATAACCGACCTCGCTACCGAGCCCACTTCGTATCGTTTGAAGGGCCAATTGTCGCTGCCTCATCAGCTGCAGTTTCCTCGCTCTATCCCTTTTGTACATTGGTCCAAACTTGTTCCTACCCCCTCGCATTCTGTCCGCTCTTACCGCTGTAACATAAAACGTCGTCGATCTTTCATTTAGTACAAATAACAAAGAGTTTCATTTAGTTAGTAAATAAAGTGCGAAGATATTATATATTTTTTATTTCCCGAACGCGTGAACGCGCGCGTAACTTTTGTCGATATAATAGTTCCGTTGCGCCATTGTCTACTTCGATATAAGTAATCCCGCATTTACGTGTGACGCAAACTTTTACATATCTCAATAAGCCTCAAAGTAGGTATAATAATGCACGTTATAGATATGCCATGTGCGTTATACGTATACGAATGTGTTCTACAGCCTTGGGTGTAAATACAAAATTTTTACATTATTATACAGGCCAGGTTCTCATTGTAATTACATTAAATGAAAAATTAATACAATTACGTTATGTCGCTAATTAAAAAATAACCGGTACTAACTTATGACGTATATCACTGCATAGTGTGACGATTGGAGTTTTCGATAAATCACGACAAAGGGAACTGGTCAAAATAAAATTAAAAAAAACCTATTGGCCACGGTTCGTTTCGTATACCCATATAATCTATGCATTTCACATTTTTATAACAAGAGGATAAAAATAAAGAAATAAAAATACTTGATGAAAAAACACGCGCTGGACTATACCTATATGGAAGCGGGTTCGCCGTATAGTTAGACCTAATTTTGCAACTCGTTTCTCGACCTACGTGCATTGTCAATGACGGTATAACAGACAATTAGACTGGCAAAGAAAATTTCCTAACTTATACTACAGCAGCAGTAACAGTAACAGTAACAGTAGCAGTACCAGTAGCGCGAACTATTATTTGTCACGTATATTTTTCTACCCACCTGTAGCGAATTAAACTTTCCAATAGTCCGAATGCTGAGCTGCGGTAGGTACTATAACATACGTTCCGTACGAACGTACGTACGCTCGTCGGTAATTTGGGTCATTTCATATTAGAACGGATAACGTGCGCTCGTCACGTTGTAAACTTAACGCAATTAAGGGAAAACTGCGCTGCTCTAATCGTCAGCTTTTATTAGATAGAAAAAGCCTTTAAACCATTAAACTATACGTGTTATTCCAGAAGCTAAATATAATATAGAAATTTTTTTCATCAAATATGCAAAATTTTCAATATCTTATCAAATCTGCCCTAAAAATTTCACCGGTAATCTTATAATCAGCATAGGATTATGTACACCAAATGGTAAATTTCATCGTTTGAATTCTAAATTTCTTTCTAGTTTTGTTTTCTTTTAGTTTAGTTTCTCGGTTCTGTTCATTTTTTTCCCCCCTGATTTTAGACTCTGACTCGTTGTAAACTGGTTTGCCACATTGAGCCTTCGTTCTTGGGAAACCAAAGTATATTATCGTCGTTTTAAGAGGGAACTCTGCTGCACACGCACAGTGAGACATTTCGTACCTATTCCGCAATAATTTCCTGCCTTTCGACTATATCCCCACTTTGGAATACGATCTCTGTCATCCAATTGATATTACGAAAAAGAAAAAGAAAAAGAAAAAAAGAAAATAAAAGAACGAAACCGAAAGGGAAGAGTGTTGAAATAAAAATATAAAAAAGAAAATATCTCAAATTGAATAAAAAAGAAAAAATTAAAAAATTAAAATTACCAAACTGTGAGAACAAATGGGAAAATCACACCACATCAATATCGGATCAATTTTCATTGAAAGAGATATAAATTCATGAGTAAAGAAAAGAAAAAAAATATTCAAAGATCGTATATCTTCGTTTAGAAAAGAATAGAATGTAATTTAATAAACCGTTTAAGAATAGAAGATAAAGTTTACAGTCGATAAATAATTATTTTAATACAGGCAAGGATGTATTAGATATAGCATATTATAGGTATATAAATTTAGTGAATGGGCACGGTGCGCGTGATATAAAAGAAAATAGTTGAAGGTATATGGTCCCGCAATAGCTGCGGTACCTACAACCGAATAAACTAAACTCGCAACGTTGACATCGAATTAGATTAGATTATCGCGAGTTTAACAAAGCGATCGTTGTGCGTGCGTGGCCGCATCGTAGTTTAAACAAGGCGATGGCTCCTAAATCGGTCGATGCTCTTTTGTTATTCCGATATTATTCTACATATATATTAAATAACTATACATATACATATACGTCTAGATGAATATAATACTTTTCCTCCTTCTCATTGTATATTTACGTATCCATATCATATCAACTAAATGCTATAAACCATAATATGAATATATATATATATATATATCGTAAATATAATAATCTTTTCAAAGACTGCAATGAATCACAAGTTTTTTCTTTCTTTATTCCCCCTAAAATATAACAATATATTAAGTCCGCTATACTAAGTGATTATAAGCAATAGGAAATATTTCGCGTATGATCTAAGCTCAGTTTTTTTAATCTCCCATCATTTGTCATGATCTAAATGTCTTTTTTTTCAAATGTTATTTCAATTTCTACCTCAGACGCCTCTATACCTATAGACATACACAAAGATCGCGCGAAGCACAACGCGCACCGCACCGGGTACGCGTTATAGAGCCACGTTAGACCTTTACCTGCAACGTTGCCTATTTTCGAGCTCAATATTTTTCTCTCCCTGACAGTATAGGTAGGTAGGGTACTGAAACGAATAAAATGGCTGAAACACCGTCGTACGTACAACATACATACGTATACATACATACACACATACATACATTCGTACTATAATATAAGCCCCGTTGAAAGTGAAAGGAGGTTGAGGCGCTCGACTTGCTCGGCCCACTCCGCGCCTCTCCCCACCCCTTCGAGTCCCAACAGTCCCGAACGAACCCCCTCCCCTTCCCTCTTTCCGTCGAGTAAAACGTTGGTCCCAGTATGGAGCACATCCCGCGCGATTCGCGGTGGTGTTTGCAAGCCCGCTCTCTGACCAGTTAGATAGGTATAAAGGTAGGTATAGTTCGCGGGAAAATAAATATTATATTATATGTATATAGAAAGAGGAGAGGATCAGTTCAAGAGTTTGTAGATATAATAATAGTATAGTAGATATAAAACAGAACGCGTTTATCTTGACATTCGAGCTGCAGCAGTGCACCGCATGCGCGCGAGACTCCTATGGATTACTTTGCATTGTATACTTATATGTACCCCCGCCGTTATCCCGTCCAGTTATACGAACACGTCAAATATTGAACATCGTAGATCGTTTAATCCCGTGCGGTGGATTATTATGCACTTTTTTCAACTATATTATTAGTTTATAATTCATACTTGTGATGAGTTTATTCGAACGATATTTCACGGATTATATTTACTGTATGGTAAAATATGCAGAGTTATAAGATTTGATACATTGATAAGAATTATCACGTCTTAATGTAACACGAGCTTATTCTATAATTTTATTTTCAGTATTATATGTATATATATACACTATTATGTAATTGTATCATCGACCAATCGATGAATTGTTTTTACCTCTTGGTATATCTAGAGTGGCTGTATAATATAGATCTAAGTATAACGTATAGTAGGAGTAACTATACGTGTTACAGACGAAGGCCGTTTTTCCCAAGTTCCTTGATAACACTTTCCCATTCCTATATACTTATTAGAGAGATCTAGTAAGGGTATACATATATTATAACTCCAATGTCACGGGCGCTCCCAGATGACGGGGATCCCGGAACCGGAAGTGGGTGATAAAACCGGCTACTTGGAAAATAAAAATATAATTAAAAATAAATGAATACATAAAAAAAAAAAAAAAAAATACGTATTTTAAATACGTCACAATTTTATATATATACACACATAAATGAGGAAAAAAAAAAAGATACATAAAAACAAAAACAAGTTAAAGTAAAAAAGAAAAATAAAAGGCGGAAGTCGCGAACTTTTCCCCCGAAATTTACACCGAACCGCAAGCATTAATGTTTTTCATTATTTACTCGAGAAACTGAGATGATGGATGAAACGACAGGAATTAAGGTGTTGAAAATAAATTTGATAATCTACGGCATACAAAGTACTCGCTTTTATAGACGCGGAATGTCTCAAGGTCATTCTGTCGATTCGGTACAAAGTTTATAGAGTAGATTTACTATCTAAGAGATTGGTCGAATAATGATTTTGGAAAAAGTGTTATATCGGTTAGGAGATATCGCCTATAAACCATATAGTCGTAAATATTATAATCGTTATCTCTATGTATTTTAATAATAATAAAAAAAAAAAAAATGAAAATCTGAATAAAGAGAAGAAAAAAAAAGAGGAAAAAAAAAAAAAGGTTGAATTTTTTTTTTTTTCTTTTTTATTCACCCACGTGTAGCAGGTAAGCCCAACGCGGCTCAATGTATCTTTGATCGAAATCTTTCGGTCGACTTATATACCTACTTTTGCGAATGATATACAGCCTTCCTATATACAAGACGGTACCTATATGAGCTAGGGAGCGACCCGAGTGGGCGAGACAATATTATATATACCTAGTTGATCGAGACTTGTTTGTATCTCGCATATGCAGGGGGAGGGGAGGGGAGGGGGGGGGGGGGGGCTTCGGTGGTGGAGAAGTGTATAGCGGTAGACGGAGAATGTAGATTTGATAAAACCGGAGATAGAGGTGTGCATTAAGAAAGTCAGTTTGATCAAAACTTTAGAATAATTTATAATTCATGTAATTAATTGATTCTACGAATATCATAGCATATATATACGTATATGTATAAATATATGGATGTTATATGCGTATGTATGTATATATATATATATATATACATATATATGAATAGAAGTACAAAAGCTTGAGGAGAAAACATTTTTCAAATCCTGTTCTTATAATACAGCTCTGTCGGTCCACGGATCGCGGATATGATAAAGGGAGATAGAGTGAGTAGGGGAAAAGACAAGAGAAAAAAAAAATAAGAAAAAAAGAAGAACACGTGATGGTGAGGTCACTTGGAAAACAAAATGAACAAAAAGTGCAACAGCGCAAAACGAGAATGATGTATTTCAGTAACCCGGGCGCTATTTCTTTAAACTTCAGAGTTAAAATTAGTCGAATATTTTAAATTGTCGTCTATACAGCTGGATCGGAGATTTTTCGAAATTTTATTATATATATACATATTATAATATATCATATTAAAATAACGCATATAAGAATATGAGGTAGTTAAATTGTTTCCTTAAAAAATCAATGAAAATATAAATAATTGAAAACGCAATGTGTAAGTTAAATATTGTAGTTTCTCAAAACATGTATACTATAATATATACGATTTTGGTAATAAATCGTAAAGATTGGTAAATAAAATAGAGAAAATTTATTCTACTCATCTCACGTTTAACGGTGTAAATAAAATCGTATAATTTTAGCATAATAATAAAATAATTTTTTTTTTTTTTTCTTCTCTTTTCATTTTACTTTTACAAAAAGGATAACGTTCCATTTATAACGCGATATAAACTTCATTTTTGTTTCGTTCTGTTTTTTTCACCGTATCAGAGACTGAAAATTCATGTGTTGGAAAAAGAAAGAAAGAAAGAAAGAAAGAAAAAAAAAAAAAAAAAGGATAACTTGAAAAAGACAACGAGTTTCTTCGGGAAGAAATATGCATAGTATATAAAAGTCGCATCGCCATGGTGCAGCGTGAAAAGAACTGAACGAGGAAATGTGTACGAACCGAACAGGTCGTCGTGTATACTCAATGCTCTCTGTTTATAACTATTCGTGAAACATCGGTGAAAAACAGGAATAATTCTTTCATATATATATAGTTATATACTATACAAAGAAAATTGAATTTATTAAATTAAATTTAACGACCAGTTTAATTGTCATACGGTAACTCGTATGCACCAACATGGTTTTCTATAGCTATAGGTATAAGTATAGGTATAGTTTCAGGTATATGTATTATTACTTAGCGTGCGTGAACCCGCGGTTGACTCGCGATTTTCGCTCGTCTGCTTAACCTTGGATTGACCTCATGATCGCGACGGCAATACCCTCGGATAATATAGGTGGGTATAGGTGTTTAAAAATGTTAAATATGTAGTTCAATGTTAATAAATATTTTAGCAATTCCATTGAAAACTGCATATGTAGGTATATAGCCGCGATTGTCTAATTGCAATTCATTCTATCTCTTTATCTGGTACGTATGGTATGGGTGAGTAGGTAGATAGGTAGCTATATCTATGCTATTATAAACCATACGATACTATCTAGCATCTATATATACATACATACCTATATGTATAATGCGACTATTATGACGTAAGCGTGACGCAGCCTCGCGATGACTCGAACCTACGACGATTAGAATCTATGTCCTTTTCCAAGCATAACAATAAAAAAAAAAAAAAAAAAATGAAATGGCAAAGAAAAGAGAAGAAAAAAAAAAAGAAAAAATTACGTTTTTAGTTTGCACGTGCGTATATAGTATATACAGAATATGAAATGGTATATAATTTTTTTTTTTTTCTTGTTTTGCAGCTATTTTGATATACGTATAATTATATGGAAACTGTTTTAAGCCGCGTGTAATATCGACGTCACGGTACATCTTCGAACGGCTTATATTTTCTTATTTGCCTTTCATGATCATGGGCGAGAACACAGCGCGCCCGCGTTCTCCCGAATGTATTTGGTCATATATCTTAGACTCGCAGGAATGCGCGAGCATATCCGTTCTATGAGGACTTCGAAACGGGTGAAAAGAAGAGATTATAAAAAAAAAAAAAGAAACAAAATTCAAGAAAATTCTTCCCATAACGAAAGAGAAATAGACAAAAAAAAAAAAAAAAAAAAAAAAAAAACATAATAAAGAAAGCAAAATGAATTTTTATACATATAGTTGAAATCCACCTGATTCGTCGCAAATTTTTATATATTCTTTATATTATATTATATACACACGTTCGGTATGGCATTCGTAAAATATACTGCAGTTCTACCTGTTCCGTTGCCGCATATTATTATGTATATATACCTATACGTGATATAGTCATGATAATGTCCGCGGGTTCCGCGCGAGTGCCCAACTTCAAAGGCTGTACTTATTATACCTATACGCGCGCCCCATGTACGCGAATGAAACCGTAACAACAAATAATAGAATTTTTATTTAAGCAACAGTCTATATATTGGGTTCAAGTGTCTTATATTGATGAGAACGCAGTAATTCGATCAATAAATTAGATTAATAAGACAGAGAGAGAGAGAGAGAGAGAGAGAGAAAGAAAAGAAAAAGAAAAATAATAATCAAGATTTAATTATTATTTTTTTAATTTTTTTTTTCCAAATTTTTTTTTTTCACGATATTTTGCTCGTTAATTAGTTACCATTTTGACAAAGGTAAGTAGTAGTTTCCTGTTATCAATCTGAAATAGTATAATGAAAGACTCGATAGCATTAACGTAAATGAAAGATAAAAAGAAAACTAAATGGGAAATAAAATTGTTTATTATTCTACGAAGTATAAAATACATTATGCAGTATACCTATATCTAATGTACTGAAGAATTACTGCGACCTGCTGACATTTTCTATTGGAATTTACGTTCGTGCAAGCAAAATGAGACAGAAAATTGATGAGAGAGAAAAAGAGAGAGAAAAAAAACATATATATATATATATATATAATATATATAAGACACAAATGAAGAAGTAATTCCAATATATTACTTATCATTAGTCAGTATAAGTGAAATGGGATAAAATTTTTATTTATTTTTTTTTTTTTCTTCTTTCCTAGTAAAATTTTCGTTTTGTATTTTTCTTTAATTCTCAATTAGATCGGTTTTTCTGGCTAAGAGCGAGTTACGTACCTCACAAGAGAGATAGAGAGCGTTAAAAAAAGTAAGAAAAAATTAATCAAATCTTGTTACCTGCACCCTACATCAAAGGTATTATATATTGAAATAAAATGAAAAAAAAAAAAAAAAAAAAAATCGTACAATATTAATTCCGTGTATAATGATTATATCTTTTTTCGTTATATTCCCTATAAAGAAAAAGCGAATTTTCACTTCCAGTCTCTGTTTCACAAAGTAGAAAGTAAAATTTCAAATTTACCTATTATACATAGTTAAAACCGTGGAATGTTACTTCGCAATAATTGTTAAGTAGTTGTATACGGTAGATATACGTATGAAGTTTCTTTAAAACAATCTTTTTCGCAAATATGAAGAAAATAAATGAATAAATAAATAAATAAATAAAAATAAAAATAAAAATAAAAATATAGAAACGCCAAAAAATTTTCTTCGAATTAAAACATTCGCGAAAGTTTAAAGAGCTCTCTATACAATGCACATATATCTATAAATCTATGTACCATCTACACGTATACGCTGCATGTGATTGGAAGAAAGAAAAAAAAAAGAAAAAAAAACTATTCGCGAACGAGGGTAGACGAACGACTTTACCGCCCGGGGTTATAACACTGAATCCCATGTGTTCGTATACCTATGTGCATACATATATTTTATAATATAATATATATGTATAATAAATAAAAGTGTAAGTAAAGAAGACGCAGTGAATCGCACAACGAGACGTTGCACAACCCCGCCTCTATATAACCTTTCTCCCCCACTGTATAGTAAAGTCAGCCAGGCAAACAGGTAGGTAGGTAGGTAGATAGGTTGGTAGGCAGATAGATAGATAGGTAGGTAGGTAGGTAGGTAGGTATAACACACTCTTGCAACATGACAGAATAATTATGAAATTTGTAAGTTGGTTTCTAAACGTAGGTACACAATTAGATTTCCGTTGTCGTTCATGTCTCTCGCGGGTTCTCGCGTACATACATATACCTATATATATATGTATATATATGCAGCCCGTGTACGTCTATATGTGTGTGTTTCTGATTTTCTCGTTATATTTATATACTCAAAATTTGACTATATACCAATTGGTATTCAATAACATTGGAATCAGTACTGCACGGAAACACATAACTGCATCTACTTAGCTGTGTGTGCGTGTGTGTGTGTGTGTGTAAATATAATATATAATATATATAGAGGGAAGAAATTATTTGTTAAAGGAGGGAAAAACCCTGTCATATATTATATGGTGAAAAACCCCTGCAATATATCCTATATTGTATATTGTATATAGTATATAGTATATAGATAGATAGATTCTATAATATGAGTGTTAGTTTTTAATTACGGTTTCTCGAACCGGATTTAACTCGGACTGTTAAAATTCTACTGAACGTGCAATAAAATAAATTTATATACCTATATACCTAGGTATATGTATACCTACTATAGGTACAGCTAATACAACGAACGTATAAAATTATTCGATTGAAATACAAGCCAAATATCATCATCATCATTATTATTATTATTATTATTATTATACTTAGTTTATCATATAAATATTGAATATGTATAACCGCATGTGTATTATTTTATAAGTAAACAGGATTATTATTAATCGTAGAAAAAGATGAAAAAAAAAAAGTGTCAAATTTTCTCGGAATTTTTTTTTTTTTTTTTACACTATATATATGTAGTATAATACGTAGACAATATAATTGCAAATTTTAAACTTTCAAGATTTAAATCAGTTCGCGAATTTCTATTATATACTAACGCACGGCTATATATATATACACAGGTATGTATGTAGGTATATATGTTTTAACGATACAATCTTATTTTTTTTTCTCAATTTCGCGATCTTTTCCCGACGTATGACGCAATTCATATACATGTGCATATATATATATATATATATGTATGTAATAAATAGGGAATAAATAGGGATGTCTATAGCTATGTGCTTGTATACTATATATATCTATATATAACGTGAGTGTTATATACGTGTAGGTTTATGAGTGTAGAATTAATATGAAGAAAAACGAAATGTATAAAATAAATGTGTGATAATCAATTAAACGTTGCTTAATCATGATAAGAAAAAAAAAGAAGAGACTAAGAACGAAGGTGTAAAAAATAAAAAATTAAAAAAAAAAAAGTATAAATATTTAAATGAATGAATTTCATTGAGATGGAATGTAGATATACTATATACATATATAAAAATATATATACCTATATATTGTAGATAAAGAAAAATTATATTATCAAAAAAAAAAAAAAAAAAAAAAAAAAAAAAATTGGGACCACAGATCGCACCGTAAATTTATTTAGTGAGAGGAATTGATATGGTTAAATGGTCGAATATAGTATAAGATTAGGGAGTTTAGATTATTAAAGTTAGGCCGTTGCAAAACTGTGAAACTGTGAAACTGACCCTCTTTCTCATAGGCGAACGCAAACAACCACGTATCTGACGAAATATAAATTTATTAGGGCGTATAACTGCTCGAGCGCGAGCGTTTGGTTCGTACGAAATTTACCGATTATTCGTATATATGTATATATGTATGTATATAGAATGTAGGAAATTATCTGCACAATTAAATGAGAAAATTATAAAATTTCCTATATCCCTATGAACAGACGTAGGATCAAGCGACCATAGGCGAGCGCATCATCAATTTTCTCGTAAACTTCTAGTATATATTTCTTCGCGTATGAATTGAATACTTTATGAGCGATTCTTTATAATGTTTTTTTTTTTTTTCCTCTATGTACGTATTATCCGTTTCATACGCTACATTATATATTCATATTTCTATAGGTACACATACATATATGTATGTATATCCTTAACCGCGGGTTAAACTTTGAAAAAGTTAGATTTTAACTATTTCTGGAGATTGTTATACGAAAGAAAAGAATATAGAGTATAGGAAGAAAATTTAATACAAAGCATACATAATATGGTATATATTCGCGATTTTGATTATAGGTATAAAATAGATAAGAACAAGAGAGAAAAAAAAATATATATATATAAATTTTAATCGATTATAGGCCGGTCGTTACAGTCGGCAATATACTATAGATAAAGTTAATACGAATAATTCATTAGCTATAAACAAGGAAATAGATTGAAGGTATAAAAGGGAAAAAAAAAAAAAAAAAAAAAAAATGATCATGAAAATTATAATTAGTCATGTAATAATATATGATGCCCATATACAGATACAGGTATATAAAAATTAAATAAAAGAAGAAAAAATAAATAAAAAAAACTTCACGCATCTGACAGTGAATAATATTATACACGCACTTGTAGAAAAAAAAAAAAAAAAAAAAAAAAAAAAAAAAAAAAAAAAAAAAAAAGTATTTTTTGATATGTTAATTAATTATACGGTCCGGTTTACAGTCGATTAATAAAAAATGTAATGACTAATAATTCATTAGCTTTGTGTTATAGACGAAGAAATATATTGAAAATTTGCAAAATATCACCCTTGAGTAAATTGGTAATTTCACCGATATGGGGAAAACGTTAAATATATAGTATATGATAATATACGCCGAGGGCAAGTCTAAAACGAAAATTTAATCGAATTAAACTTTGATCGACGATTTTCATGTCGTGAAAATGTAAATTAGTATGTCTATACTTTCTATACTTTCACGTACCTATAAGACAATATAATAATTAATTCGGCTAATAATTATTGAGACTTAACGTTATTTTATATTTTATTTCATTTCGTTTCATTCATAAATACCGAAAGACTATACGTGAAACTAATATAATGCAGATCGAAACTCTACCAACATCTCAGTTTTAAGAATAAATAATTAAAAGAAAAAAAAAAAAAAAGGTATATTTACACCGAATTTGAATTTGAATTTCTTTTTTACAAGTTAAATTCAAGCTTAATACTTTCTTCCAGAATATTCATTCCTCTTCTAGGCTAAGCTTTCGAGTATAATAAAGGTTAAAAAAGCAGAGATCAAAAAGAAAGAAAAAAATAAAAATAAAAATAAAAATAAAAATAAGAAAATGTAAATATAGACATTAAATTACCATAATTTATATGCATCGATATACATACATATATCCACGTCTTTAATGTGAAAAAAGCTATGTATAGTTTGTCTATAATTTTGAAAACATGAAAATCGTATAAAAGATTTGAAAAAAAAAAAAAAAAAAAAATTAAATCATTTTTCTACTTTTTTTTTTTTTTTTTTTTTTTTTTTTAAATATCCATTTCAAGTCAATTCCCTTTTGGATATCAATGTAGATCTGTATGTGGACATGTGCCTTCTTAGTATTAGAGACTTGATATGTATTCGTTGAAACGGTGTGTGATAAAAGCGACGAAACGATACGTCAGATAAGGTAAACACAGATGAACTTGAAACGTAATATAAATTTTATTCATTGATTTAACATTAAGTGAAAGAAATGTAATCACTTCAACGGGTTTAATTAGATGTACTATGTGAGGGGAGAAACGGGTGGTGGAAGAGGTGTATCTGCAGGTAATTAGAGCGCGAGTTGATTAACGTGCTCGATGTCACACGTGTGTTGTTTTAGTAAATCGCCAACACATGCGGAAGGAATGAAATAAAAGAAAAATAATAATAACAGAGCCGAGAGACAACGACGATAAAATACACTATGTAATATACGATGTATATTCTCGCTTCCGCGATTATGCGAAGAACCGTATACTATTTATAAAAAGGATTTAACTCCGGAACCTATTTTTTCTTTTTCTTTCGTTATTTATTTATTTTTTTCTTCTTCTTCTTCTTCCAAACGACTTGGTATAATTTACGCGATTATGCGATTAGCTATTTATTATACACAGGCATAGTTATACAGCCGCGTGTCATTCCCCTCGAAAATTAAAAGCTTCAAAAACTAACGAGGAGAAAAAAAAAAAAAGAAAAATAAAAAAACTTCTATTATTGATAGAAAAATAGTGTTGTACAACGTTCCGCGTTGCCCTGCACTCTGACCTTGCTGCATTGACACGTTCTCATATAGGTCTTCGAATGAAAGCGTTTCACTGCAGCAAAACGATAAAAGGACACGAGCTTCGAGAGTTCCCTCTGAGAAATGCAAATGTCATAAAATTATAGCTGCAGGGCTGAACGGCTGCGCAGTAGGTATAGTCCTTCAAGTCGATTATCTGAACGCGTCAAAATGGGGAAATAATCAAATGCAAATAAAGAAATGATTTAATTTATACTAGAATTTTCTTCATCCGTTAGTTCTGATAAAAATAAAAGAAAATTCTTATATTTATGTCCATGGGATAAACCTAAATTAGATAAACGTATACGAGATGTATGTATCATATGTATGGATGAGATAGACAGTAAGCGGCCACATCCGGACATAGAAACTATATAGAAAAAAATGGTTTCGTTCTAATATTTGGCAAGGGACGGGATGACGGAAAAAAACAAAAAAAAAATCGAACTATACCGAATTACAGCTGTGCTGCAGTAGAATTACCGTAAAGTATTTATACGTGAGTATATATATATATATATTTAACTTTACCACATACATATTTAGACACATAAATACATATGTATTACCGGGTTTTGCCACGTGACAACGTGAGCCGGCGCTCACGTTCCTCAAGGCCAAACGCCCGGAGACATTGTCACCGCCGACCGCGCGCGGTCGTAGGTACGTACGTACGTACGCGCGCGAGGTGCAACTTCCTAAAAATCGTCGCCGATCTATGTATCTTATACTATATAGTAGATATGTATATAGTATTTACCCACCTAAATATAGGTATATAGATACACGCGTACCTATTGTGATATACATCATACATCTACATACGTAATTCTGCCCCACGTATTATACGCTTAAGTATATAGTACGGCTATACATATGTACCGAGTTAGATATGTTTCAAGAACGTTTTTAACCCGTTAAGAATAAGAAATAAAGAAAGTCAATAATACACGCTACAGTTCACGTAAATTATTTAGATATACCTGTAATATCGTATTTAAAAATAAGAATTCAATTTCACTCGACGATAGTTCGCCTTTAAGATTTATTAATTAGAATTGGATTGATATCGCGGGGCTTCTATCATACTTTTATTATGGATTTATTGAACTTGTTTCTGTCGGTTTATAGTTATAGTTGTACCTATAAACTTTGGCGAGAAAATTTATCGAAGATTATATGTATAATATAAATCGCGTTATCGATTTTGTTTTTTTTTTTTTTTTTTTTCTTATAGTTTGTAGAAAAAAAATCTATAATTCTGGTAGAGTTTAGATATACTATGGTAAAAAGGAGAATAATAAGTAAAGACTATGGTAGTGATTAAAAATAATATGAAAAGTGTCGTCTCACCTTCGAGTTTCATCCCGACCTCAAGGCATTTCTGGAATCTGCAGAAGGGGCATCTCTTCCTTTGAGTTTTGTCGATGTGACATGATCTCTCAGCTACGCAGGTGTAAACCTTTTTGTTCTGGACGGTACGTTTGAAGAATCCTTTACAAGACTCGCAGGTAAGAAGACCGTAGTGATAACCAGAAACCTTGTCACCACATACGGGGCATAACTCCTCAATTATATCTTTAGCATCGGCGAATTCAGAGGAGCCGGGAATCGAGCCGGTAACAACACCGACACCGACACCACCGACTTGACCAACGCATCCACCACCGTGAACCATTCCTGACACGGTACCGACACTCCCCGATCCACCGCCACCGCCACCGCCACCTCCACCCCCATTTCCATTTCCATTGCCACCTCCGCCTCCACCTCCACCTCCTCCCGTACTACCAGCTCCGTTTCCGTTTCCGGCTGCGTTATTACCGCCCCCAGAACCAGCGCTGGCAGCACCACCGCCCGCGTAAGTACCGCCATCCATACCCGAGGACGTACCACCACCACCCCCGCCTCCTGTAGGCGAGAACAAACACGTGTAGACCTTTTTGTTTATACTTGGTGAACTGTTGCGTTTAAAAAACCCTTTGCATGACTCGCAAGTTAATAGTCCGTATTGATATCCCGACATTTTATCACCACACATTGGACACCTTTCCTCGGGGCATGTAGCGTCAAAAAATGCGGCTTCGAGACCCGAGAGACCGAGAGATTGAGACTGGGATTGAGATTGATTTTGGGATTGATGTTGTTGATGTTGTTGTTGTTGTTGTTGTTGATTAGGCATATTTTGTGACTGCGTTTGCTGTTGCTGTTGCGATTGTTGTTGATTATTGTTATTTGTTTGTTGGTGGCACATTGCCGTGGGAGGACTTTGCGCGCAATATGATATTGGCGAACTGTATTGACCACCAGGCTGACCCGCGGCGCCTTGTGGGCTGCCTTGGGGGCTCAGCTGGAACGGCGACATGTTCAATGACATTAGGCCCGAATGTTGTTCCATCTCCAATAACATCACACACCTCCTTCGCTTCGTCCCGCACTGCTACTCCGTGCATATACCTCTCCGTGCATATAGCCAGATTTCTATCTTTCTCTTTATATTATATTCAACGAAATTCAATTATACTTTATTACCGCTTTTATCTTTCTCTTTTTCTTTTATTAACTTCCAAACAGCTACAACGATGTAAATATATAACAACGATTATTTACGATATACTTTCTGTCATAAGCGTAATAAGTTATATTAATATCAGGCGGCTGATAGAACGCACCACGCACCCACTACGACGTCCCTGTCCTGCTCAACACCGAGCCCGTACCGCAAACTTAAGCGCCTCTGACGTTATAAAAACACGTCACTGATTCAACACCAGTCACTAAAATAATAGCCGGTGCAACACTAATGCGGTAAACTCGGTTGCGAATAGCGTTCGTTTCATCGTGTTCCCTCGATAGGGAATTTTTCGCCCAGTTTATTATAATTATTAGCTTTCAGTTAATATGCGTGTGTAAAATTTTACGGTATATTTTTGTGTGTGTGTATGTATACATACATATATATATATATATATATATATATATATATATGTGTTGATTTTCGTATCACGAAACACCGATAAAACACCTTTAATTTAACACTGTAATCCAGAGGAGGCACGGTATGGCAGCAATTATAACATATCATAGACACTCAAAAGTCTGCAGAACACACCACTCGAGAGTCGAGAGACTCTTGTTTGTTTATAATCCGTTGTACGCAGGGTAGAGAGCAAGAGCAAGAGAGAGCGAGAGAGGGAGCTATAGAGAGATAGACACTCACGTTGCGCGTGCGTTAGTGTATTAAACTTGACGTACGGAACAAGCGACGATCGCGTATGGTTTCAAACTCGCGTACGATGAATAAAATATAATAAAAAAAAAAAAAAAAGAAAATAATAAAAAATATGAAAAAAGGGAAAAAAAAAAAAAAAGCAATTTTTTTTATTTTATATTTCTGATTAATAATCACGTGTCTTTTATTGTAATTTTTATCAACACTGATAATCACTTTATTGTTATCACACTCTTCGTAACTACAATCAATACTCGAAGAATAATGCTAAAGCAATAATCCTCTTTTAAGGTATATTCGGACAGACACGACAATCGATGACCGACTGACTGACCGACCGACTGACTGACTGACTGACTGACACAAGAATCGCGTTCAAACCGTATGTATACGGGAGTGAAAAAGAAGCGCGCGACTAGACCTCTCGGGTATCCGCTCGTGACTAGTTGATTCGGCCTCCTCGGCTCGGCTCGACAGGGCCAGAGCACCCCTCCTACCCTCTCGCGGTTATAGGTACGCGTGTCGTATCGTTAGCGGGTATAAACCGCTTGGTGCAGTTCCCGCACGAAACACCCTCTCGTTCAGTCCGAACGTGTATAGGTAGTAGTGTAGTAGTAGTGCAGTAATAGTAGTAGAGTATTATTATTATTATTATTATTATTATTATTATTATTAGTATGTATATTCCTCCAGTTGGATACTCTTCCTTTTCGTATTCAAACTTTTGGTTGTAGTTCAAGCCCTCGGCTATAATCTTCCCTGTATATTAACCCCTCTTTTTCTTTTTCTTTTTCTTTTTCTTTTTCTTTTTCTTTTTCTACGTCTACCTCTACCTCTATTTCTACTTCTACTTCTACTTCTACCGACGGACGACAACTCGGAACCAACACAGCGCACGGCATAAGTGAAAGTGATTCAGCAACAGCAGCGCATGCCACCGCGCGTTCTGCGGCCAGGTGCCTGAGGGACGGAGGGAGAAGGGGGGGGGGAGGGGGGTAGGACGGTCTCGCGGTGACGAGAAGGGGGCGAAATAAGGAGGTAGAGGGAATTGAGGGGAAGAGAACCGGCGGAGTATAAGAGAGACGGATAGAACTAACCAAGAGTAAAGCTAAAAGAAGACAACGGTTTATTGTGGGTCGCTGCAGCAGCGGTGGGAAAGGAGGTACGAGACTGTGTCTAGGTGGGGATGACCCACTTACGGAACCAGGTCTATGTCGGCCGGACAAGTATTGGCGGTTGACGCGCGGGCGCACGTTAACGCAAAGCTTAAGGGAACTATAGAGCCACGTGTGGCTATCTGACAATCCTACCGGGGTTACATTTTTGCGATGAATTGCTCTCATTTTATTCATTAAATTTCTCTCTTTCAGGATTTTATGCTATTTCATGCGCTTGCTCTCTCTCTCTCTCTCTCTCTCTCTCTCTCTCTCTCTCTCTCTCTCTCTCTCTCTCTCTCTCTCTCTCTCTCTCTCTCTCTCTCTCTCTGTCTGTTGCGGTGAGATTTTTTTCAAATATCTATCGCGAGTTCTCTCATTCAAGATTCTTCCAAGTCGATGAGAAATGTAATGTAAATTTCGTATGATGATCGGAAATTCCCTAGACCCTAAACCTTGAAGATATACATTTGATACAGACATAGAGAAGGGGGAGTTGACTTCGGAAGTAGTGAAATAAGTTTTTGGCCCGGCAAATAAGAGAGGCTGAAAGTGGTGTCGCGTATTAAAGTACGAGGGGACAACGGACAGTATATACGGGGACGGTACGGGACAACTCTTGCTTTCAAAGAACAACTTTGGCTCAGTAGCCAGCCCGCTGGTTACAGCTGGGTCAACAGCAACGCCGTTGGCACTCCCGTCGTCGAGCTGCAAGCTCGCGGTGTAGATGTGAGCGCTCGCTGGAGGGGAGACCTACTGACCCAGTTCGATGAGAACATGACGCAGCCGCGACTCAAGCCCTCCGCCTCTACCGCCCCGCATCCCTCTGGATCGTAGCGTCTCTGCGTCCTACGATTCTCTTTCTCTCTCCCTCTATTTCTCTTTTTATTTATCTGTCTTTTATTTTCATACGCGCTCCCTCGTCCGATCGTATAAGTAACTCTATAACATTGCCTATGTACTATGTATCTAACCAATACCATAGAGATATTATACTAGCCAGTCAAAGAGATTCGCGGACAGGTTTTTCACGGTGCAATTTCAATCATTATTATAAATAAATTCAATTATGTAATAATATTACTTATATATATGATTTGCATTTTGAAATCAATTTTTTACAATTGTTATGAACTAGTATATAATATAATCTAGTATAGTATGTAATAATTTTCCACTGTGAAAACTGCACCTCTCAACCAATTTAATTCTTTTTTTTTTTTCTTTCTTTCTTTCTTTCTTTCTTTATTTTTCTTCTTCTTCTCTTTTCTCTTTCACGTCTAACGATGCCAATAAAACGCGGAATGAAATAAAACAATGAAATCACCGAGCAGTTGAGAATAGGTCGCGTATAGCAAGCCTCGTCTTTATAATATTGCGTTTTTTTAGCGAAAAAAAAAAAGAGAAAAAAAATATCAATAGCTATAGTAATAATATACGATTTTCATAACACCAACATCCGTCTCGAATAATTTTTTTTTTTTTTACGTCAGATACGTATAATTAGTTACAAAGTTTATTAATACTCGCATACGTATTATTTGCACGCCTTTAAAGAAATTAACAATAGAAAATTTTCCCGCCTGCCTGCACGTGCTCCAACATTATAGTATAATACCTATACGTATGTCGTATACGTATGCTATATGGTTACATTGAAAAAGCTAATACACTTAGAGCCGATAACGTTCAAATCGCGCTGGGGTTTGACTTGTTATAAGATTTCGATTGTCGTTAGTTTCGTAGATGCATCGTACATTTGCAATATTAGAAATTGTTATGTTATGTTATGTTATGTTTTGTTATGTTTTGTTATGTTATGTTATGTAGGTAGAGGTGAGTAGGATGGGTACGGTTAATACACCGAACACTGACCCATTCGTATAACGCTGGAGGGAAGCCAAACGACAAAATCAAAGCCTGGTCTATTTATTACCCTTGTTTCATATATTATATAACTACTATATATATCGAAAGGTATAGGTAATACCCGATCAAAAATATTCGCTCACTGTACGAAACTGGAATGAATCGCAACTGTGCCAAAAGCAAAAAAAAAAAAAAAAGGAAAAAAAAGGAAAAAAATAAAATCAATAAAAAAACTTAAAAAAAAAAATATGTATATATATATATATATATATATAAGATTTTGGGTCACGGTGTTGAAATTTTTTTTTTATATGTTATACCTATATTTTATTAAAATCAACTTATTTATATATATATATATATACATGTATGATTTGCCGCAGGTCAAGAAAAGTTTATAACTGACCCTGAACCTAACCCAAAAGTTGAAGGTGGGTAAAGTAAGTATTATAAAGTAAGTAAGATACCTCGACACTGTACTAGGCGTGTATAATATAGTATTATTATAGTAGTCGAGGTATATAGTTATAAGCGAGTATTTTATCGTGGCCACATACCTAGATCGTATTAATGTGTATATATACACCTTACCAACCAGCCAACATCATGCTCACCTACTGGTAATATTTGTCATAAGTGCGCGCGAGCCAAAGTGTGCCAAGGCTGCATAACGAGCGATGTCGTCGTCTCCCCCCCCTTCCTCCCTCCCCTATACCTCCCTTTACCTCCCACCGTTAAGTCACATTTTCGAAACTAAAAGTAAAATCTAACTCATTGTATCACTTATAGTGATCATTGGTATATAATACCTGCCTAACTCTTTCTATAGCGCCACTGTCAGTGTGTAACTATATACATATATATTATATATGTATGTATAAATCCACTAGCTAATAACTAATAACGAATTTACAACACGCTATGGACATCGAACGTTCTCTCATCGTACTCATGCATCGTGCCTCTTATTATTGTATAATAATTATAAGCTATTTAAACCGGGTGATAAAATTATTCTGCTATAACATGCTTTCGTTCAACGAAACATATAGATGTAATAGGATTGACTTCACGAAACCATCTTAATTTTGGAAAAAAAAAACAAGAAAAAAAAAACAAAAACAGAAAAACAAAAATATGAAGAAAAGAAAAAAGAAGTAATTAGATATACTTGGATTAATTTTCCTTGAAAATTTTTTAATTTAATTTTTTGTTAATAGCAAATGCGAACGATGCGAGTGGCACAGGTGTCTGTTGTGAGTTTATTCCACCGTTAGGTGCGTACCCAACGACTAGTTGGTTATAGGTACACGTATAGTTATGTCTAAGAATGACACAACAATTCAAACAATGGAATTCTCTGATGATCTTGCTCAAGATCGTTCTCATTCTCGGTTCTACCCTCATTAAGAAATAATAAGAATACACACAATAATATGTATAAATATATATATATACACGAGTTTGTATACATATACATATGTCTAATCCTGTAATCGTATCGGTTTATAATATACAATAACATCGATAAATCGATATTCTGTATCTACGTTGTCTATGGTATTGAATTTTATCGATGATAAAACCAGCCGCACATCTTTTATCTTACAGATATAAGCACAATCTTCGATCTCATTTATCTATCTATAACAATCTTCATTCAGATATACCGTCGATTGATAAGAAAGAAAAAACAAAAAAAAAAAAAACAAAAAAAAATTATTCTACAGATCGATTTTACGTCTATTTTCGTTTATCATACTAACCGAACGAAAATAACGAAGTTTTAACCCTTTATAAGAAAAAAAAAAAAAAGGATAGTTGAAGTTTGCGCCTTATACGTTTTATACAGTATATCTAATCTTATTGTTAATTTAAATAATACATCCATCCACTCGAGGGTTTAAAGAAATCGAATCTATGTAAGTAATGATGTTTCTATTTATAATTACAGTATGACTAGATTGTCTTATAAAAGAAAGAAAATGATAAAATAAAATAAAATAAAATAAAATAAAATAAAATAAAATAAAATAAATAGCAAAAAGATGGTAAAAAGTTAATGCACGAGATAAATTGCCCCGTGTATAACTGATGTAAAAATATAATTGATTATAAATTCTAATTGTGTCGTTTGAGTCAGGTAACGTTGGGTAGCAGGTATCCCCCATGTGGGTAACTGTGTCAAGGCCGTGCGAACTGGGTTGCAGACCGGCGACGCGCGTTTCACGGAGAGTGACTGGCTCGGAGGAGGAGGAGGAGGAGGAGGAGGAAGGGGGAGGGAGGGAGGGAGGGAGGCGAGAGTGTGAATATTCGCGAAACTGTTGCTTTTTAATAGGTAATACATACATTACAGATTCAAATTCATAGAATTCGATATATACATATATATATATATATATAATATGCACGTATATACGATCTCTGCCGTGAATGAATATATAGAATGTGAAAAAAAAAAATGAATAAATGAATAAATAAATAAATAAAATTTAAACTCTGTCTGCAGTGACGAATTTTTATAAAATTTTATTCAATATTATAATATTAAACTTGCCACAAAAAGAACGAGTTTTATACCCGGATATTCAATGAAGCAAGATTTATTTATTTATTTTATTTTCTTTTTTTTTTTGTTTTTTTTATTTTTTTTATTTTTACACACGTCTGTACTGTTGCAGTTAGCGATTTAGAAGAAATACCGAATTACTTTGAGGAAATGAATATTATACGTATAATATGTTTAAATATAATACCAGGCGGAAGAATTTTTTTAGATACAGATATATAGCAACTATTTTAGTAAATAATAAAATGAGAAAAATAAAGAAAAGAAAAAAAAAAAAAAAAAAATTTATTCAAGGCTGAAGATAATTTGGCACGCATCCCACCATATACACGAATTATTATATTTGTTCTAAGAAGTTCTAAGATATAATACGCTATTGGAACAAATAAGAAAGGGGAGGAATAAAAATATCGTATTTATATTGGAAATAGATATCAGAGTGGTAAAAATGTTGATAATTTTCTATAGGTAAATAAATAACGCTAATTATTATGCCTTACGTGTCGCGCCGCGATGTATTGGGTATATCTATAAGTGCAAATAGTTTTTACCGTTAACTAACAAAATTACGTGATGTCGAAAATCAATGAGTGTCTCTCTCCAGCTCTCCTTGAGAATTCGAAAATTCATATTTCCAAGAAAGTCTGTTCGTGGGCGGGTGTACAAGTATAAGGTATAAGGTATAAGGTACGTAGACTATAGGTATGTACCTACGGTTGGCGGTCATAATTTACGAAAGGTGTAAATATTTTGAAAGCGTTTTTCATTCTGTCGTAAATTGGCGCGTCAAATCGGACACGGGTGTAAAACGGAAATGGGTATTAGAGATTTAAGAGATGCGACAGACGGCGATGACCCAGTGGCCTAAGACCACCTATATACCTCGACGATGTACATACATACCTATATACATACAGCCCCGAAAATTTGACGGACTTTCTTTTACGGCGGCTATAGATCAGCTCTAAGAGGGACCCAGATGGTAGCAGCTAGACTCTATTGTGTAAATTTTCTCCTACATACTGTGCGAGAGTCCGCGTTGTCGTGTAGTTTAACCCTCGTAAAACTATAGTCACTGCGTCAATAAACGAGGATTTTCTCTAAAATCGTAGAAAAAAAAAAAAGAAAAAAAGAAAGAAAAAAAAAAATTTACTAATATATGAAAGACGCTGCTAAAAACGTTGGTTTTTCGTTATTTTCTAATTTTTTTTTTTTTTTTTCTATACATTTGAATATGAATCATGATTCACGTAATAGCCTTCCGGTGACTATACGCAGAGTTCTCGATAATCTCTTTCCTCGACTTGTATACAGCGACCCTGAGTCGACATTGACAAAGGCAAGAGATAAGATATAGAAGCCCGCGCCCGCCAAGGACTCCAAATCTCTTCCCCCTTGCTCTTAATTTTAAGTTTTTGATTTTCAGTTTTTGAATGAACTTAAAAAAAAAAAAAAAAAAAAACAACAAAAAAACAAAAAAAAAAAAAAAAAAAAACCACGCACGTGTACGTACGCATAAATAATAAATGCCCTTTAGCTTATTCTACACGCGAAACGATCACGTATATGTATACCTAGTTGTAATAGCTTCGGCGAGAGTATGTTAAGCGGTAGCGCGAAAACGACAGTGGTAATACGCATAAACGAGACCGAGAGTACTCTTACTTTCTTTGCCACTTTCATTGGCAATGTTCGCGGTCGGACGAGCCTCGATTATGCGAGTCTTACGTCGGGTTCCGAGGGCCCCCTTTCTCTCTCTCTCTCTCTTTATGTCTTTCTCTTTCTTTCGCTCTCTACCGCAACTACTCCGTTCTACTCGACACGGCTTGCCTCGACGGTGAAGTAACACACTCGCACTTTCATCGATCATCACGAACTTAAACTATCGTATTGGCTCACTCTTCGCGATCGTGGTTCAAAGCGTTTCTATACCTACGGGTATACCATTACCATAATAATTATTATCAATGACGATAAGTGTCGAAATCATTTATATTCATCGTTACACATATAGGTAATACTTTGATTGAAATAAAAAAAAAAAAAAAAAATTAAAAATTAAAAAAAAAAAAAAAAAAGATCAAAATCAGATAATATATCATCGCGCAGCGATATGGGTACGGAGAGACGAGAAGAACTCGGTATCAAAAATTGCGAAACTTATACTACATATATGAATATAAGTACAGGTCTTCACTGAGGCTCCGCACATATGTCTTTCTTTGGTTAATTATTATTCTTATACATTGTGTCGGAGATGCATAGTTTACAGGTTGAACGAACGAACGAACGAATGAATGAATGAATGAATGAATGAATACGCGCAAGGTGGATGAACGGACGTTGTACGTCGAATATATATAGAAATATGGTTGACCTGCATGTGCAGGGACTACTGTTGAAGTTTAATAAAGAAAATGTGAACGATTGCACGGGTTTTTTTTTTTTAGGGGCCGGGCTGACCTCCCATTGTCGATCTATTGTCGATGCATCGTTATAAGTTCCCACGGAAAAGTGGGACGGGCATCCGCTACCACGGTTTACCGATAGTCCAAGCGATTTTTATCGGTCTCGTGAGAATGGAGACTAATATAATGAATACGAGTAGATAAGTAAATAAATAAACCGTCGGAAATTTGGAGAAAAAAAATGGTAAAAATTGAAAAAAAAAGAAAGAAAAAAAAAAAAAAACAATGTTCGTGTAACAATGCGATCGAATTTTATTTGAAAAAGAAAATATAAAAATGAATAAGGAATATTTTAAACTATAGGAATGATTTTTATATGGTATATTGTATGCGTAGAAGCCGAGAGGGATCAACCTTTTAATAATTAAGACGCTATACGTACGTGAGGATATTTTGCATAATTTGGAGTTATAGTAACGCATGGGCTTTACGCATTATTAATACTGCAAACAAACGTGTCTCAAAGACTCGAGTTATAGTTAAGCCTATGTTAAACACGCGAGCGAAAAGGAATTAGCAATGTAACATGGGTGTACCTATATAGAATTTGCATATTACTAATTATCATATACCCAGGTATACATAGAGATTATTAAATGATTGTGAATAAAAATGAAAGAGGGCATATATAAAATTGGGATAAAAATAGAAAGAACGATAACCCTACACATATACATACGTATGTTATGTATGTACATATACATAATCAAATCATCGAAAAATAATACCGCAATGATATAGTGATTTGAAGATGTTTTTAAATCCCCAACTGTACACATGGGACTAATAAATCTGTTATCAGTTAGTGCGATAAAACAGGTGCGATAAGAAATGTAGGTCAGTTTGATACGAGTGACCTGATTCGCCGCGGCGAGCTATACAATCGCTTATATAGTTTCGCATTTGTGACTTGGTAATTTTATACTTTTGGCCCAAATAAATTGAAAAGTTATATCATGACCGCACAATGATATAAGTGCCCGTAAGTATAGGTATATAATATATTGAGATGATATATACACAAATATATGAATGGCTATCGTTGATCGGTTCTTGTTTAACTTCCTGAGGATTTATACTTCATTATAATGTATTATTATAATCCTAGTCTTATTTGTAACACACGTGAAGGTATCTCGACCCGAAAAACTTGTGTAAGTTTCGAGAATTATTATCTGTATACATAAGTTCTGATAAGCTCATTGTAATATCGATATATACCAACGCGTATAATAGAGCCTTGACGAAAATTCATTTGATATACTTCAATCGATGACTCCGATGTCATAAGTGAGCGATAAGATTTTGAAACTTTTTTTTCTCACGAGTAAATCTCAAGACAATTAATTTGATCGTTTATTGGTTTCGATACGATCAATACACCCCGAGTTATTAAAAACTTAATGAATTTTGGCTTCGTTTGAAAGTTTTTTCAATCGGGCTATGTAGACCTTCGGGAAAATGCCTTATATTCAAGTTTGGAATTTCTACGGTTCGGAACTTCGGCCCGGAACTTATACCGTTTTTATCCATATATAAGAACTATCCACAATTGATAATAAATTTATTCGAAATTAGAAGATGCAATTTTCAAACTCTTGCCTATTTTTTTATTTTCGTTTTCCCACCCAATTTTTTATCGGATTTTTTTTTTGTTTTTTCTAGGGAAGTTGTTTTAACATCTACGTAGATTATAGGTATATCTGTATCGGAATCGGCGGAAACACAAGGCGCGAGGTTATCGGGAAGTGGAAAAAATAGAATTGTCGAGTAAACATCCGTCCAATATTTAACATGCATATAGTATAATTTTCAAACAGCGTGTAACTGACCGCGGCGAAGCTGTTGACATGAAATAAATAAATAAATAAATAAATAAATAAATAAATAAATAAATAAAATATGTATAGATCATTTCTGGAGATAATTGAACTGCGATGTGGGAATGGGAAATTAGATCGCTGCATGCGCGGAACACCACATAGTATACTTGATATAATTAAACGATGATATATCATAGTCGATTGTATAACTAGAGCATTAAAATCAAATTAGTGATATCTAATGGTTTTTATATAAATAGTTTCAGATTTTGTTTAAAAATAGAATTCGTATTTATAATATGAATCTTTTTTTTTTTGTTTTTAAATATTTTTTATCTTATTCCTCTCCCTTTCAGTCTCGAATTATTTACGGTATATCTATATCCGCAGATCATATTGGTGTGTATAATAGAAATAATGAGTTTTTTCGTAAACTAATTATAAAATAATATCGATGGTATATTTTACTTCAACAATGAGTAATAATTTCAAGGATAGGTTAGGTCCAGGAGCGTCGCGACGCTTGGCGTCGTTTCAGACTTGACCCATTTACCCGTTGCACTTGTACCACATAGCTCTCAGAGACCAGACGCCCAGCCTTAGGCACTTTACTTTACTTTGGTTTGCGTCGCGACGCCGACGCCGACGCCCTCGCTTTTCTGGCACCTTATTCTTAATGTAATAAGAACCGCGTGTTAAAATAAAGAAGAAAAAAAAGATAAGACTCAAGGAAATACGAAAAAAAAAAAAAAATCACATTCTCTTTGCAACAGGCACGCGACGTCGTTAGTAAAAAGTAAAAGAGTTGTTTTTACGCGTGGGCATCCGTGAAAAATTTTGAAAAAAAAAAAAAAAAAAAAAAAAACATCTTACACACATATTCAGGAACGTAGATCAGTGTTACCGAAAATAGATAAACTGTAAAAATAAAACTGAAAAAAAAAAAAAAATAAAAAAAATAAAAAAAATTGGTAATTTTCGTTATTTTTTTTTTTTTTTTTTTTTCAAATAATTTCTTTATGCATGATAGAATATTAGAGTATTGTGTATTATAAGAGTATTGTCCCCTATGGAAGAAGTTATTTTTTTACAAGAATAATAATTCTCACTGATTATAGGTACTATATGAAACTTTGCCAATCGTAATTATTATACTATCGTTATATTCCTTTCTATTCTCTGTTCTATCTGTGATGCTATTTTAATCTATATTCTCAATCACTAATGTAATTCTCTGAACTATGTATATAAAATATGCCCTTAAGGGTTCCAAACGATTTCCCAGGGCACTTTAAATATCTTATCAAATTATCTATTCATCTATACCTCGTTCCAATAATGCCTGTATTATAATTTAAGCATCTTCTAATTCGCGTAACATTCTCACTATCAGCTTTAAAGCGGAACCAGATAAAAGAAAAAAAAAAGAAAGAAAGAAAAAAAAAAAAAAAATATATCAAAAACGAAGTTTTACCAACTCATCGGAATACATAATATAATTTTTTTTTTTTCTTTTTTTTTTTTTTTTTTCTTTTCACAGAAACTAGGACAAATCTTCTAACCCGCTCCTTTCTGCACTCTTCAAACGCAATGAGGTATTATACCTACGAATTATAGTTTTTTTTCCCCATATCTGTAGATTTAAAAATACACACACAACACCTCATATGTTTCTATCATATATTCTTATATCAATGCATATGTATACGCACGCGTGTATACTTTATTATGTTATCTAAATATACATGTACATATACCAATGCATGTATATATATATCTTATCTATATACCTATATGTTCGAAAACTGAGAGAGAGAGAGAGAGAGACATGGAGAGATGGAGAAGACTTCGGGTTCGGCTAGGCGCCCGCGTGATCTTCACTATATATGTATTACTACATTCGTTTCTCATTGACCCAGTTACCCAGTACACTTGACCGCCTCTACCACCTCCCGACATCGCGTGCGGATCTATCTCCCCACCATATCTATATATTATTTCCCCGTCAACCCTTGCTACCGTATATATATATACATATATTTATATATCGATTTTCATACATAGGTAGATGAATATATGAATATATATATATATATATATATATATATATATATATACACAAATAAATTCTCAATTTGTGTAAATATCATAAAACCCCTCACATATATGTATTATATCTCATTCCCAAATAGTTTCACTTTTTCCGATTATACGTAAGAAAAAAAAAAAAAAAAAATCAGTATTCTTGTTATTATTTTTGATATATTATATTTTATTATTATACCTTGATATGTACATATTTATTATAAAAATATATAAGGAATGTAATAAATAGGAGATAATATATGAGTTTCTTATTATTCCATATAGTATTATAGGGGTGAATCGGGGCGAAGCGGGAACATCGGTTGAAAATTTTTTCGTCGTAGGGATTTTTTTATTTTTTTTATTTTTTTTTTTGTTCACTTGCAAATTTATCCACATATCAACCTGACATACCTATAGTATATGTATATTAATTTTTGCGTAATAACGCGTGACGTGACGAGTTTAGCACTGCCACCGCGGTTTGGCGAAATAAATTCTTAATAACTTTGGTGAAATGGAGAAGACTTCTTCGCGGAGATTATAACGACAAGGTGACACCACCGCACCTCTCTCCGTTACGACCTCGAGATTTTTGCACGTCTTGTATACCTATCTAAGGCCTCTAATTATTAGCTTCGTATTAATTGACGGTAATAATTGAAACCAACGTAAGATTTTCTTTCTCTAATATCATATGCATCCATATACATGTAATATATATATTTACATAGTTTTATCTACAAATTTTGTGCCGATTTTAAAGGTGAGATTAAATTCTTTGATATTCTACGTATCAACAGTTTCATATAATAATGAAATAAATTTTATTATAATAATTAATTAAATCAATATTAAATGTAGCTATATATATACTATATATTTCCATCATTATATCACATACGAATTTTCTGGCATCGAGTTTACTTTGTGAATATACATTAATACTCATTGATCTGAAGCGTGATCGGCGATCGTTGTAACAGCGTTTATTATATGAATTAAAATTTTTTTATTTTTTATTATTTTCTTTCTTAGGATAATTAAATCCATTGCATAATTACACTGTGGAATGCATGTATATGTATATATATATAAATATGCGTCTACAATATAAAGTAACATATTGGTGAGAAAGATAGAAGAATAATTAGCGTGGTAAATCAACCGTGAACACGAATGTAACCGCGAATAGATATATTTTTTTCGTTTTTTTTTTTTTTTTCTTTTATTTTAAATAAATATTAGACGCATCAGATAATATATGGAATTAATTTTTATAGTACGTATAGGTACAGTGCAGCGTATTTCTGATTCAATAATATTATGACGTCATAGATAAATAAACAGAACTATAGTAGATAATATTTTTCTCTGTGTCGACATAATAAGACCCGCAATATTTAATTGCGTTAGGAAATAAGCAGAAGAAAAAAAAAAGTATAAAGAAAATTAAAAATTAGATAAAAAGGGCAAAGTTAGAGGCAATTATTCGTTAAATTAGCCCTTTTCTATTATTATGTATATGATATATACATAAATAGAAAAAGGGAAGTAGATATTCAAATATTTATATAAAAAACATAGGTATAGTAGTTTTTTTTTTGTCTTGTAATTATTATCTCATTTCATTCATTTCATATAACATACTTTTATTTATTTATTTATTTATTTATTTATTTATTTATTTATTGTCCTCATCGTTAGACGATGGTGTAGTTAATTTCACCACATCGTAATGGAGTGAGAGTGGCGAGAACAAGGTCTGCTATTTTTATCTGATCGTAACGCCGTAACGTTTGAAAAAGTAAAAACATTATATATGTAGGTCTCTCTGTACCTACATTATATTGTATATAGTATTACTCTAGTCCGGTAACGAGGACAAGATTTTTTTCTATTTTTCCTCTACATTAAAAAGCTCCATTTTTATAACTAACTCTACGCTCAATTTCATAAATGATAATATTATCAAACTTCTCGCACCTAATATATATATACGATGCATCGGTATTGCGCATTAAAATCTTTTCTTTAGCTTGAAAAATAAATCAACGAACAACGCAATTATAATTCTAATCGTAAGTAGATTTCAGTATTAAATTTCACGCTCGAAATTTTCTATCATCCTTACAACATATCGAGAGGAATATGAATAATATATGTATACATATCTTTTTTTTTTCTTTTCTTTTTCTTTTTAAAAATTTATGAATCATTTTATATGAGTACCTATATAATGTTTTTAGTAATATTGGTAATCAATATTTCCGGATCTATTATACGTATATCCGATCGCAATATTACCGCTCGAATGAAACCCGCCTAATTTCCAAAAAAACTAATTTTTTTTTTTTTTCTATATAAAAATAATTCGCGTGCGATTAATCGATATAAATCGTTACCAACGCTCCACCTTGCCCTAGTTCCCTCTTTCGATGGATTCACCGCGCGTCGCTTCGTCGTCGTCGTCGTCGTCGTACGAATGACGTAATAAGAAACTGAGCGCGGGCGTCGGTGCAGATCATCGCGTTTTACGAAAGACTAAACGAGAGTATATATACAGGTATAAATAATCATCATCTAAGTCCCAATAAACACCTTATACTTATTCTTATAGTATATACCTATGAATATAAATATAAACCGAAAGCGTATTTATACCACCGAGATTTGTTATATACATGATAATTATTATATATATATATATATATATATATATATATATAGGAATTATTTCGCAGTCATTTTTTTTTGTGGCCCTTTATTGATTTTCAACTATAATTACAATAAAATATAGAACTGTGAGAGTCTCAGCACCTCCACCCTCTCCCTCTCTCTCTCTCTCTCACTCTTGTCTGCCCGTCTGTCTGTATGTCTGTCTGTTGGTTGGTCTTGCAGGCGTTGCACCGTTGCAGCCTTGATCCTATTCCACGCACGACAGCTCGCGGCGCACGCCTGGTTGCACGGCTTACTGCTTCGACTCTTTCGACGGTTTTGACTACCTCAAGACTTCTCTCGCGCTAGAGGCACTATACAAAGACGCGCTCAAATGTTGGGTATACGTAAAAATATATAGAGAACAACGCGAAGTAGGGATTAATTATACGCGTACGAAATTTCCTATATTTTATATATTACATGGATTCAAAAATAAAAGATTTATTCAAACTTTTTTTTTTTTCTTTTCTTTCAATCGCAATAAAAAAAAAAAAATAAACAAATGTTTTCAAAAACTTTGTCGACAAAACTTATAATAACCGTTGTTCAACTACGGAACTTAATTTCACAGATTTTGGAGAAAAAAAAAACATTTTTTTTTTTTTTTTTTTTCAAGCTCAAAAAAATTTATTCCCTATTCCTCGACGAATCGTGAGAAAAAAAAGAAAAAAGAAAAGAAAAGAAAAGAGGAAAAAAATGAAAATACAAAAAATCACAAATTACTGGAACAATATGATAATAATAATAATAATAATAAATAAATGTTGTAGGCTTATGGGAATTAGGTCAACTGTCACAAAGTTGCAACCGGTGATGCAACCCGTTCAAATATCATGAAAAGAAATAGTTTAATATGATTTCTCCTTCATTTATATGTATACGTATCATATACACATTATTCGCGTCTGTATAGGTTTTTTAATATTTGGTGAATACGGTTATAATAATTTGAGAAAATTGTATAATTGAACAGGTAGCTCTTGATATAAATATTATATGTATATAATATTATGCAATTTTAATGGATCATATAAGTAGGTATGTAATAATATATGATATATATATATATATATATATATTAAATACGGTGCATATATAAAATTCACGGTACGTAATATTTAATTTAACAAATATTGATATACTCACTGTGGAGTGATTATCGACTTCTCGCGTTGTATTGCATTGTGAATTGAAATCGAACGTGTGACACAACAACAGAGACGAAATTAGGACATCGTCAATTATGCTCAGCTCTTTACTCTCCGCTCTGATCCCCTTTACGTTCGTCCGTGTTGTATACCTACTGCTTGCCTCAATTTTATTTTACTTTCTTTCTTTTACCTTTTTCCTCGTTTTTCTTCTTTTTTCTTTTTATTTATTGTTTTTATTTATTTATTTATTTATTTTTCAATTTATTTTTTCATTTCAAGTCACGTATATATAACGTAGGCAGTATACACACTGGCTATACGGACTAGTCTGTTGATCGTGCTCGTCAGAGCGGAACTCTACGATGTCTTTTCTTGCGTTGCGAGATAATCCGCGGTCATTTTATATGTAAAATAGTACCGTAGTAGTCTTACTGTATATAAATATATGTATGTATAGTATATATTGTATTATAATATCTAAGCATAGATATATATATACATATACATATATACTGTGTTTATAATTATAGTATCATAATTTTCAAATTATATAATCAGACGTTTCAAATTTTAACTTTACAATAAATAGAAAAAAAAAAAAAAAGAAAAAAAAATCAATAAATAAGTAAATGTAAATAAAGTAAAATAATTTAAATATAAAATTTAGATATTATTTAATTATATATATATGACAAAAGTTTTTTTTTTCAATAAATTAATTTCAATATTTTAAATCAATTCTGAGAATTCGTTTTTATATATAAAGCTTATATAGGTATATAGCTACTAATCAACGCTATTAAAACTCGGCCAAGTTCGCTGGCGTAATTTTCTTGAAGAAATTTACTTTCCTAACTAACTGTAATAACAATAACAATAACAATAACAATATTAATAATATGAATAAACCGAATCCGTGTTTGCTCTCGATTCCCGTCTTAGCCTGTCGTATTAATTTTATCGATTTTATAAAAGTTTTTTTTTTCTGCTTTTCTAGTAGGATAGGAGTCAAGTTTCTTTCGCAAAGACTGGTATTTCGTGTGTATTATGGTGTTTTTTTTTTTTTTTTCTTCAAATTCATTTACATGAATTTGGTCATCTTTTTTTTTTTTTTTCGGAGGGAAGGGGGGATAAAATTTATCCGCGAATGATGGTGCCTTACTTACCTCCCCCTCCCCCCCCCCCCCCCCCTCATAATACTATACGATATATACGTTATGTATATATAACAGAGGCTCGCGGTTGAGCGACGCGTTTATTCCTATATATCGTTCGATATTTATATCGACCTAGATTCTACTTTTATATCTCGCCAAGACGAAGAATACTGATCTCACTCAATGCAAATCTTGGAAAATATCTTAACTCTTAACTCTATAATAATTTCGAAATCTATAGAAAAATGATTAAATTATACAAACAAATATATCTGTATATACGTATGAGATAAAAGAAAATTTTTTTTTTGTATATATATATAAAAGCGAATTTTAACAGTTGGAAATAAATAAATAAAATAAAAGAAAAAAATAAAAAAATAAAGAAACTTCATCGCTGTAATTATTATACCGTGAACAAACGGCGTTCTCTGAATATCGTATAAAATCCTAAATATTTTTGATCCAATTGTGTAAATACGTGTATATCCTGATCCGTATAAACTCTTAATACCGTGTCAAGCATACCGTCACGCTCCGTGACCAGTGCCCTCCTTGATCCAAATTCCTACCCCCGAGACTGCAAAAGACCAGGTTGGAGGTTGAATAGTTCAATCTGATATAGTTTACTGTACGTACACGCACCGTGTCTCTCTATACCTTGTTCTATCGAACAAAGCAAAGTACACAAAGCGTAGAGCAAAGTAAAGCATAAAGCGCAACGCGTGCAGCAAGAAATGTAATAATTAATGCGCTGCTCGAATGAACGCGGTTAACGAGGTTCCGGTCCTCGTCCGCGTATCGTATTATATATATTATTGCATTTCATTTTATTTTTCGTATTATAACTACACGCTACGTAACGTGTTTTAATATATTTCTTTCCTCTCTTATTATCATATCTTGAAAATTATAAAAGAGAACAATTAGTTTCTTAAATTATAAGGTAAATAATAATATAGTGATATTCATGAACGTATGCATTGTATGCTAATTAAATTATTTTCTGTTCAAATTTCGTTCCTTTATTTTTATTTATTTATTTATTTATTTTTTTTCATTTTTCTACAGTATTTGGGTCGTACACGTAGTAGGTACACGCCGCCGCACAACGCGAGAGCTGTTGCCTGCTCCGTAAACCGTTGCGCAAGCTTTAATGCTTTTGTGTTACTGCAGCAAAAGAAGATCGTAAACGTGACCACCGACTGTATATACTACTTCCGGTGATACGTACCGAGCGTTTCACGCGGCTTGATCACTAATTTTCTTTAATCACCACCGAAACCAATTTCTCGTATTGTTAACCAAGAATCAAGAATCTTCGTTATAACACAAACCATATAGTATTATGACACGTATTCAAAAATAATAAATACATTAAAAAGAATAAATTTTTTTTAAAGAAACGTCGATGAATGATTTTCGGCACAGTTCATCTATCATTTAATATGTAATTTATACCCAATACAGTTTCCTGCAATAACGACAGAGGATACACTGCTGCGCGCGGATCAGGTTAGCGGTAAATGTATCCGCACGAATGTACTATATATCATTAAAATTCATTGTCTATATAACTTTCTGTTACTAAGAACTGTCAAAAAAATATAGAATAAACATAATAAAAGTAAAAAAAAAATAAAAAAAAAAACAACATCATCATCTAGCATCTTGTTCGTAATCGGGAACTACACGTATACGTCACATATACAGTAACAAAAATGGTATATGGATGTATGTAAAGGTGTCGCGGAACAGGGGATGAGCATAAAAACCGGAGTCTCGGTATGTCTGTCCAGCATGAGAGGACGAGGATGCGATATATGTAGAGAGAGAGAGAGAGAGAGGAGGGAGTAAAAGAGGAGTTTGTGCAACTCACCGTCGCGTCTCACCACGGCTCTTGTTAAAACGTTTAATTCGGTGTACAGTATTGCCCCGTTCTCGTTATAACGATCGGTACCCGACAACGTGTGTATATACGTATATACAAATAACGAATACGATTCCCAATAGCTCCCGCGCGTAGCCCCACAATATTAAAAGACACGGGCGAGATAGGTAGAGTAGCTGTAGTAGTCAGGTAAAGCGCACCGTTTCGGTTCGGCCCGCCCGTCTCGGACCGCTGCTCCGCGCGCGCTGTGTCCTTGACACAAATTCCCCTCTTCCCTTGCCAAGCGGCTCACGGTGGTTCTCGCCCGCCTGCCCCCGCCCCTGCCCCTGTACCTCTCTTCGTCAAGCCCCACTACCATCTCTTCTCCCTTCTCGACAGCGATTCGAGCGCTCTATGCGCCTGTACACTCGATGCTGCATGTGCACCACGCTGTACTTACTTACACTGCTAAAGATCGAGCTGCGCGTGCGTTGCAACTCATAGAGAGGGACGTGCACCGATAGATATAATATGCACACATATACATTATACGGTCGCAAATACCGGGCGTGGTGTTGCACCTTTTATCATTATCTTTGATTATCAATTGTAAGAAGATGTATAGTCAATTTTTGACAATGCATCGGGAGGATTAACCACATAGTTTCCAATAATTCGACGTATATAAGGGTGTTAGGTATACCCAACGTAGCATTTTACACGTGTATTATATACCTATATACATTCCTAAGGTACGCGTGCAGTACAAAAGAAATGTTGCAGTATTATTATAGCCGAGGATTTTTATGAGTATAATATGCCGTCACCCTCGCGCAATTCGCATTCAGATACAGTTAATCGTCGAAAAGCGTTGTAGACATAAATACATTTAATTTTATTCATTTAATGAATTGAAAAAATATCTATAATCTATTTATTTTTTATACGTTTTTGTTATATATATATATATATATATATATATATATATATAACAATATATTATATACGTGTATCTTGTGTTTCGCGAATAATATTATATCGTAGATATACTGCAGCAATAGTTGGGTGAGTAATAGCTGGATTAAGTAATTAATAACGAGGAGTTGAGAGCTGTTGGGAAATAGAAGTTTTTCGAGCACGAGTCCTAGAGCATGGGTATAAGATGTATATAGGTATACGTACATATAACAGTGTACAGTATGAGTGTATGAGTTTAGAGTTCGTCCGAGCGTCTAATATAGGTATACATAAGAACGCGAATTTTCTTGCGGCTCTTTGTATTATATGTATTCAGTGAGAGTTACCTAATAACAACGCGGTAATTACTGCAAGGTTTATCTTTATTGTCGAAAAAGAAACGAAACAAGCTCAAGGTAGCCGCGGGCGTACGGAGAGGGTGGAATTATTACTACAAAGGGAAAGCGTGGTTCTTTATTGTTAGTCATGTAAAAGACAAGAGTTTATGAAATTACGCAAAAAGGGAAAAAGAACAAATTTCAAACGAGTAGAAACACATTGAACCTCTTATCGACGCTTAATTAATAATAGGTACACTTCGCGATCCTCTTCATATCTAGTCCAACGATTCTATCGTTTATAACGTAAACGGGTCTTATATACTCCCATACGGTATATGAATCCAATATCAGCCAACGATTTAATGTAAAATTGAAAATCGTCATCGATTTATAGTCTAGCATATAGATACACACGACGATTAATAAATAAATAAAATTGGAGCTACAATCATTTATTCTTTTTATACGTGTTAAATTATCGAGGGTAGATTATTACAGGTCGTAGAGTAAATCTGCGAGCTTTTCATTATTAAATATTGTTGAAAATCTACAATATCTTCGATCGGTTAAAACGAGTTGAAAACTTTCCTATACATATTTGAATTTGAAAATAAAAAAAAAATAAAAAATGCTCAGAATCAATTTGGAATCTGTCACTTAGAAACGAATTCCTAAAGTCTTGGGCGTGAGCGACGGTTAACTCATGATACGCCCACATTATTGCGGAATCATCAAATGTCATTGTTGTCCTGACATTATGAAATGACACCGTCAATTTACCGGCGCAAATTTCTAACACAGTTATGTTATACAGATAACCTTTTCAGGTTTGTAATAATTGACAGTATCATCGTCCCCGACTCTGTCTATATACAAAATATATATGCATATATGCAGGGTGAAATGCAGGAAAAGTGTGTAAATTTGTTTTTTTTTTAATATTTTTTTATGAATAAAAAAAAAAAGTTCTCCATTTTTTTCGCACGATTTAAGAAGTAAGAGACGGAATAATTAGACAATCTTCTCTCGAGTGACGTTGACGCTCGCGGGTTTACCGTATGGGTTGAAAAAAAGAAAAAAAAAAAACCACTCGAGAATCAAGAGGCAAACGCGAGCTTTACCTACCTGTTGCCATGTTTTGAGAGAGCCCACCCTCGCGAAAAAGCCTGATGACTATACAAAGACTGTTTTTTTTTGTTTTTTTTTCTTTTTCTTTTCTTTTACACGAAGTCGTGATTTAAACCGGCCTGAAATTTGCCACGTATACGGCTGTGGCCGCGAACTCACGAATTGCCATCGGCGATTATGTCTCGTTTTGTGTATTTTATTCGAAATTTTGATGATTGGAATATAGCGAGTATTAGGACGAAGAAGATGTTAAATTTAGCGAAATTTTGTAAGATCTTGAAGTAAAGGATAAGAAAAAAATAGATTGTCTTTCCGCACGAATTTGAATCCCCCTGTGATAAATAATACAATTTTCTTAGCGAGATGAAATATACTATAATAGTAATAATCATGTTTTCTTTAATCAATCTCGTTCCGGTACAGTAAATCAATAAAGAGAGAAAAGAAGAGGAAAAAGGAAAATAACTAGCTAATACAACGCGCGGTAATCAACGTACAAGGGCAGGTCCTGACCGCGGAGAAGAAATCCTTGTAGTTTATATCGGCAACATACACCCATACATATATACCTACCTACATTGGAAATTATATATCGGGAGTTTAATAAGACCTCTTATAATGATACCTATAACAGCACTGCGAAAGGTAATGTATTTCGAAACTGGAAATAAAATCCGGAAGAAAAAGTAAGACGAATTACACATATTTGTCTTTTCTTCCTGCATTCAATCAGTTCAATAAATTTATAAGTGACCCATATTTCAGCCGAAATAATGTCCCTGTTTTGGAAAAAAAAAAAAAAACTAAAAAAGCTCTCATGCGGAACATGCTATCGACGCTAAAAGCCTAGGATCCATATTTCCTAATAGTAAGGCGCCGTGGGTGAGCATGAAAATGGTAACGCGCGTAGCCTAACCTACTCCACGGCGTCGCGGCGTCGCGGAGTACCGCCACCAACCAACCCGTTATAGGTTGTAGGTATAGGAAGCTAGAGGTTCAGGGTGGGGTAGGGCGAACCAGGAACAGGGTCGAAGCGAGAAACAAGGCCAGGTTTACTCGGTAACTGTGTCACTCGTTATTGATTCGCCGCCACCCTCAACCTTGCGCCACCTACAACACTACCGCCACCCTTTTATATCCCGTGTCATTTTTCTAACCGTATAAACTATGGTTATGTAGTATATTCATTAATTTCGCGTCACTGTGTCGAAGAGTTGACGCGATCCTCCTCCGTCATCGATTCGGAAGATATCCGCATGCCACGGGCGGAATATTTATCAGAACGAATTTTTCCTCCGGGTAATCGGTTCGATTTTTATCTCCGAATATCGGGGTATCAAAAAATATGAAAAAAAGAAAAAAAAAGAAAAAAAAGGTGTTCAGATTTTGTTTTTTTCTCAAATTTTTTGACCCTCCGTTCTTCGTTCATAAAATTCAATTCTTGTAATTAGATAAAAGAACCGTCATGTATATATTTTTTTTCTTTCTTTCTTTTTTTTTTCGTAGATCTATAATCGTGTGGGATAAAAATTGAAAAATGTATTCATGTAGATAATTTAAATTCAGGCGAAGCGATTGATTACTTTGACTATACCTTATTTTTTTTAATTATTTTTTCGCAAACTTTATTCGCGTATACTATACCATATCTCGTTATTTCAACTCTCTTCCAACAGTTGCGGCATAATAGTTCGCGTTCTTAATTTCAGTATATATAGATAGGTGGGATAGGATAGGTAGGTGATATATCGGTATAGGTTGTCGAATGATATAACGACACGACCGCGCGACGTTACAGAATATGTAAAAGAAGATCCTCTTAATTTCTCAATTAACCAATAATAATGATAATGATAATGATGCCGATAATTACCTTTTTCTAGATTATTATCTTACCGTTATATCATACCTGTTCTTGGGCCCCGAGTTAATGTTAAAATTAAGAGCTCAAATTTTAGGGTTTTGTTTTTCTATATATCTGCAAGGTATCCAGGGGGCGTCCCGAATTTTTTTTCAAATTTATCGAAATAAGAACCACCCTAACCTGTAACCACCAAATACAACGCTACAATATAAAACCCTCATGAATTAGAAAATTTCCCACGACCCCAATTCACAAAAAATATCCGTATATAATATCTCGCAGATCTTGACAATTCGCAATAATATCCTATGCACACATATGCATATGGGGCATTCCATGCCAAATCGATCTGGTCCACGATTTTTTGTATCATTCTTCCGCCTCTAAATATCGATCAGAATTTTTTTCAGATTTTTCAAAACAATTTTGAGCGCGTCATGAATTTCCAAAGTTTTTTTTTTCAACATCTCGATGGCCGTTATCGAAAAATCTGAAAAAATTCTCAAAAATTCTGTGTCAGAAATGAAAATTTTTTTCAGATTTTTCGATCACGGCCATAGAGGTGTTGACATTGTTTTTTTTCAAAATTCGTGACGCGCTCAAATTTGTTTCGAAAAATCTGAAAAAATTCTGATCGCTATTCAGAGTCTGAAGAATGATACGAAAAATTGCGGACCAGGTTTAAGAGGTCGAGGGTTAGGGCCAGGTCGATTTGGCATGGAATGCCCCATACGTATGTGTTCCTCGTCAAATTCTAAGACAAAATTTCCCTCGCCAAAAATTCGAGGACCCAATAGTTTCCGAGCTACGTAAGATCTTGGTTAACCAATCACAGAACTAATAGTTGAAACTGCAGCCGCAGGTCTGACCATATGAGTAGAAGTTGAGCGGTACCCTGTCTGCGACTTACGTACCCTTTGCGATTGGTTATAAACAAAGATCTTCCGTAGCTCGAAAACTATAGCTCCCTCGAATTTTCGGTAAAAAAATTTGAATCTTAGATATTCACGGTGAATCTATCCTCGATATTAAAGTATAGTCCGCCCAATCTGAATCACCCTGTATAGTTAGTTATAATGACCGAATTACGTAACCCTGAAAATTCTAATGCCTAACTAGTTAGTTTCTATTCTATTTATTCACAATGATATACATTGCGCATGTTTAAATATATGTATGTATGCATACGTATACATAGGATAATACCTATTTAATTGGACATAATATTTTTCCCTTATATACCATTCCTAGCTCGTATAGTATGGATACATGTACGTGCAGCACGTCAGTCCATCCATCCATCCATCTATCCCTCCGTCCGTAACTCGCTCCGTACTCGATAGGTTGGCCCGCGGCGGCACAGCGAGTAGCTTTCGTTTTCGCGCGCAGCCTACTTGTTAATCCGGTGAGTCAATAGTAGTTGTATAACACTGGAACTGAGTTACGTAAGTCATGGTTTCCCTCGCGACCTACTTGCCCACTAAACTAGACACACATTCTTATCCTCGTGCATCCCTCGCTTGTATAGACACATATTTACCTACCCACCACTTTTCTATACACTATAGCTATAATAGCAGCTAAGCAGACGCGTATGATGTTAGGAAGATTATCATTAATCGAAGTGACTAATTGTACATTTATATATACGCGAGAAAGCGACATTTTTAACGAGGGCAGATACAACACTAGGAAAAACGAAGAGAAAGAAAGAAAGAAAGAAAGAAAAAAAAAAAAGAGTTATCTTACCAAACCCATGTAAATACTAGGCGGATACCCATATAGTTGATTTACCCGTATGTTGATTTCGAACCGTTTCTGCGTATACGACAAGGGCGCGAAATCGTTGAAATAAGCCAAAGTCACATTTTGATCGATTTGTGAATTTTTAATAATTGGTAGATGACGATTGTTCATCTCATTTTACTATTGGATAAAAATTTCAAAACGTGTGTGGGGGTTCCGGATTTCCGGGAAGATTCATATACTGGATTTCGTGCGCTCTATAATGAATAGAATAATTCTTGAAATCCCACGTCTGAGAAATAGAATAAGAATTTAGGTTGGATTCGTCACATTCGGGCAGCTGTGAAATATGGCTATTTCGCTTATAGAAACGTTCACGATTTGATAAAATGGTTACTATGTACCGACATACGAATATGAACACCGATATAAAAACTGAACAAGTACTAAATCATATTCGTTGACGAAATACTAATTTTAATGTTTCTTTCGAGGAAATCGAGCGATCTTTCATTCTCATTGTCAATGTTACGTAAATAATAATCCCTACGCTGCATCAGGGTAGCTTGCTATCATTTTAACATTATTATATTAAATTACGATATAATGATAATGACCGTAAGATAAAACAAGAGAAAAAATTCAACAATAATCATTATCATTTTCGTCGCGATGTAGTCCGGGCAATTAATCAGCATATAGCTCAACACTTAACCCGTTGTTTAATTTAGGAGAATTCGCGCACCCCCAAAGTACGAGGGGACTACTAACCCGGTTTCACTGATGCAGGCTTATGGGGATCAGAGCTTTTCCCATTTTATTTTATATATACATAAATATATATGCATATTCGTATGATAATATACAAACGGCGACAAAAGACGTAAACTTAGTTTTAACTCGCGAGCTTTTTATTAGCCCAAGTATTGAGATTAAGTATATTCAATACCGAGTGTGCCATGACATACTAACCAAGTGGTCGAGACCTACTTACGCTACTGGGTGACCTCCGTCAAAATGAATGGGGTTGCTCGTATGTATCCATACGTATATCTATATATAGACATATCATAAATGTATATAAATTATACTTCATTTTATAATATATACATACATACATACATACATACATACGCGCGCATGTACTAAGTACGCTATAATAAGCGTTCAAGTTCCTATATATATACACGCGTATATTGTTAGTTCGAAAAGTTTCGCAATTCTTATTTTCCAACGCAGTACTTTGGGGGAAATATAATGTTGTTAAATTTTGTTTTTTTTTTTCTCTCAAATTTCATGATAAAATTATACGAAAATATAATTATCTAAATTACGGCTCTATATATTCCTTAGTTATAGAGTATATGGGATAAAATAATAATATAATTGTATATAAGTCTAGATATTCGCCTTGAGCGATATATAGGACGATTTAAAAATACCGAGTAAAGAAATGAAGTTAATGTGTAATTTGCGGCCGAGTAGAAAACCGCTTTTTTCATTTCTCGATTGCGTGAGACGGACGGACATCTCAATATACCCACGTGTCTCGTTCCTCGAATCGATTATAAGAATCTCACGCTGATTCAAAGAAGGATCTGAGAAATCCTCTTCCCTTTTGTCTGTCTCAGAAGTGTAAATTAATGATAAAAGAAACTTGAAATTTGTTAATTATGAAAAATAAATTTAATATAAATATTTAACAACGATGATGTATGATGTATCAGGTTGATTATAGTAAAACTTGTAGTGGTGTGCTCTCGTCGTGTCGACAGGGTCCGGGAAATTTTCACAAGACATTTAGAGATATCCTTAGAATATTGTAAGTCTCTGGGCATTAGCTAACTAACAAGAATACATACATGCACGTATATACGTGCACGTACACATATAGAGATTCTTACGCAAACTAGCGAAAGTAGGCGTCGTAGCATTCAGAGAACGGTATATCTATATATAGGATGAAATAATACGCGAACGTGTGTGGTTGAGAAATGTTGCGAAACGTCCCGAACCTTTACGCCGAAAGCGAGAGCGCCGTGGCGCGGCATGAAGCGGTGAGGCATAGTGCGGCGCGGTTCCATCTACGCTCTCGCTCGCTCGGAGTTTTGCTCGATGAACAAAGTTGGCTGTCCCCATGCCGTATATGTGATATGGGTCTCACAATTTATACACTTTATTCATAGCCGGTGGAGCTATCTGCGTTCGAAAATGTTGAACCTCGATATGATCCCGTAATCGTTTTTTTACATCGTATTAGAAAACACTTTAAATTTTGATTAACGAAGAGCGGAAGACCGATCAAGAATTTTAGAAAACCTCTAAAATTTTATGAAATATTAATTGAAATCCTAATCGTATTAGAATTCGATGAAAAAAAAAAAAAAACAACGAGAATATAATTCATTGTTCTTCCTATTTCCTACTTTTTCTTTTCACGTTAGTTAACAAACGAGTAGATCGATGTATGCCCTGAGGATTCGGAGTCGATGTATGTATAAGATTTAAAATACAGGTATATCGAGTAATTTAGATGAAAGTAAAATTCACGTCGCGTTTACGTTGTCGGTGGTCGTGATCGCTATGCAAGTCTGTACGACGTCTCCTTACCGTATACTTTGTTTTCTTAAAGAATTAAAATTAGTCAAAAAGTGAGCTGGTATACGTATAAGAGATTCGTATAGTATAATGTATAGCTGTACGCACCTATACCTATGCCTATACCTAATTTATTTTACGTGATGTTTAAATCAGGTAAACTATTGTTTAGTCTTTCAAGTTATATACTTTTATACATAGTGTATTTATGTACATACCTATATGTTTATTACGATCGAACATAACATATTGCGCAGGGCTACGACAGCGCCAAAGTCTAACCCTTGAGACTGCAGGAATACATAATTGAAATTCTTACGTATTACGTTGGTATGTATATAAAATAAACTTGAAACTTTACGATTCGTCAATAACAAACACAACTAGCTTTTTTGTCTTTACGTTTTTTTTTTTTTTCTTTTCTTAACAAAACAATGAGAAACATCAAAGCACGTGTAGTGATATACAGCAGGAAGAATAAAAAAAAAAAAGAAAAAAAATATTTTCGTCTAAATTTTTTCCTCAAAATGAAGAAGAAGAAAAAAATTAAATTATTTCTTTGTTTTATCTATATTATAGTGAAAACTATGAAACAGAAAGTAAGATATAATATACTGAAATGCAATTCATGTATAAAAAAGAAAAGAAAAGAAAAGAAAAACCAAAAACGAAGAAAAAATAAAAGATAAACGTGCGAATAATCATGACGGTTCTATAATCTAAAACCGTCCTCTGCACTGTAACCGAAGGCTAAATGAACGACGACCTGATTTCGCGATGACAAGCTATAACCAAGTTTTTATCTGTCTCCGTCGTTTTATATCTCTACCTATAATACGACGAGAGATTGTTTTTTTTTTTTCTCTAGAATCTGTAAGCCGCTGAGCTTACGCATATAGGTATGGTATATATATTATATAGGGTAGTATACTAGGGTACGAAACTCTTTACTTATACGTTAAGTTTTTAACTCGTAGAACTCCCCGCTTTGAATATACCGTCTCAGTCGCGTCGACACCAAATACAGTAATCATTAACGCTGATCGTATATAGCTACGTCACGCGGGAATAGCGTCGTCAACGAGGTAGTAGTGTAAGAGAGGTACCACGGGCAGATAGTCCATACGTCAGGTCTGCGCAGCCAGTGCGCAAGAGATCGGTGTCATTGTCAGTGGGTAAGGAGGTCAGTGGGTCAGTGGGACACCACTTTCAGTTTCGCTTGTCAAACTCGCGCAACATGTTGCGCGCTAGCCTGACGGCGGCGCACGTTATCTCACGGTAGCTGAGGGGGATGCCGTGTGGGGGATGTGGGGCGCTTCGAAACACCGCGAGTAGGCGGGCGGGGGGGGGAGAGGTTTAAAAGAGTACGATAGTAGGGTGGGGTAGGACGGGGGCTACAGATGACAAGAAGAGGTTGAGGTGGGAGGAAATTGTTCTCCGCCCAGTCGCGGGCTGCGCGAGATACCGCAGAAAGTAGGACGCTTATTAAAAACCGCGTCGCTCCGCATGCAGCTTGGATTCGTGAACGAGTGAGCTCGTTCGCTCGTTCGTTCGTTCGTTCGTTCGCGCGCACGTTACTTCACGGCGTCGTTTGGTTACCCAATCGAATTCATCATAACTATAGAGCTCCAACGCTATACCTATACATATAGGTATGAGATCTTAAGAATGAAATTTTTTACAAGAATATGCGGTGATCAGGTCTCTTCTTTTACCTTCTACGTATTCATCTATAGGTATATTATCATATAGACTTCGAACTTTATATTTATATTTATATATATATACATATATGTTAGGTATAGGTATGTACTTATTACGCGGAAGAAGAAAAAGTCATTTTACTGTAAGCGTTATATATGATTTAATAAATCGTAGCTGTACCTATATGTATTATTACGAGATACATATAACATGGAAAAAAAAAAATTGTCGTAAACAGACAAAAAAAAAAAAGCTGGCGCCTGTTTCTCATGCCATACGTTTTGCTTTGTAAGGTATGAAATATATATATACCCATCTGTACATGGATATATGTGTTAATATATGTGAGCGAGTTTGAATTGCGGCCTATATCTATACATGATATATATGTGTGCACACATATATGTATAGTTTCTAAAATCGTGGCCCCCGAGCAGTGTTTGGGTTATAAAGTATATACGAATAAATACGGAATACATAGAAAAAGAATAAAAAATAAAAAATAAAAAATAAAAATAAAAAGAGTAGCGCCGTGAGACTCCTTTGCCCTAAAGTTTAGTGACGAGGTGATCTCACTTTCGCGAATGAAATATCGAGGGGTGAACAAAGACGGTATAGTATGCAGCACTAGCAGTAGCAAGCAGTAGCTCGCTAACAGTCCATACACGCACCAGATGTTCATGGGAAGGCGTTTATGGAGCTCTGCCACTGCGGATATTCGTGGTAAAAAATAATACAGGGATCGTATATAGTTGTTGCAAGGCACACATGCCTATTTAATGTGTATTCGTCTCTTTCGGAGGCAAATTTATTTAACAATGTAAAAAAGAGAGGAAGTAAAAAATGAATAAATAAAGGAACGTAAAAATCTATACCTATCTTTTCTTTTATTACAAATTTTCAAAGTGTCATTCCATTTCAATTTTATAAACCTTTTTTTTTAATACACAGTAAAATTGGGTTTTTCTACGCATCGTAATGATGCCACGTTTTCACAAAGGAATTCATCAATTATTCGTATAAACGATTTGTAACATAGATAGAGGAAGTCCCACGATCGATCGATAACTGGTTTAATTTTGGTACGTACAAGAATTGTATAGAGGTGTATGAGTTCAAGTTATTGTCTCTCTGTATATACCTACGGAGTTAAGGAAAAAAAATAGACGGCTTTGTATAGGTATAGGTATAGCATGTAAGTATACTATATGTAAAACAAAAGGTTTGAGATGCGGCGACTAGACTGGACGACGTTAGTTCCCGTCGTCACATCGCGATCTAAATTAGACGCAAAACTGATTCGAATCCGAGGTCACACACAGCGCCGCGGCAGGGTTTGTTTTTGCCTTTTTTAACGCACGGACAGTTTCGTGCACGAGCGACGCACGTTACGTAATTTGAACATTGAATTAATTCAGTTCTCCGCGAGCTGGATGACAAGAATATAGGTATATCTTATACAGGTACATTACATACTATGTACACATGTTTCGATTTTTCCGAATATTATACATACGTATATGAGTGAAAAATATGGACCATATAACGAGTCTTGAAATACTTTTTTCTCAATCTTATTTGCTGCTCCAAAAAACGAAAAATCTTTCTATTAAGTTTTTACGATTTTTTTCCTCTTTCGTATTTATTTATTTATTTCTTTATTTATTTATGTTTTTGATTTCTTACGAGAATTTCGCGCATTGATCCACGGCTCGTTTATCACATTTTGAAAACTTTACCCGCGGCAATATAAACCGATGAAAAAATTCCCTTAACTGCCCGATAATTATTGTTAAAGAAAAAAAAAAAAAAATAATAATAGTACGAATAAAAAATTATTTGTAAAACTTTAACTTTAATTGTAACTGCAGATTATGGTTTCAAATATCAAACTATATCAGAATTTTTCTCTTTCTATTTCCTTATATACGAATCAGCAATAACTCAGAAAGTTTGAAATTTTTTTATCAATACTATTCGTCTTACTGACAATAAAGAAAGAAGTATCGATTTTTTTTCTTTGTTTTGTTTTGTTTTGTTTTTTTTTCCCAAAGAAAAACGAGAACTATAAGAAATAATCTTGTTCTTATAAAATTATAAAAAAATATATGAAAATAGTGAAGTTTTTTTGATTCACAATACGAACCAGAATAACAATTTGCTAAAAAAGAATTTTACTTAATTCGAATAAGATACAGTATAGTGATAAAAAAAAAAAAAAGAGAAAAAGAAAAAATTTATTCTAGCCTCTATGTCCCATAACTTTGCCTCTTTTTTTTTTTTTCTATCTTTTTTTGTTTTTTACACCGCATCGGAAATTTTTCTCCTCAATTTTATGGTTCGTTTCTTCCGCATTTGTAAAAAGAGAAAAAAATAAAATAAAATAAACCGCTAAATTTGTTGCTTTAATCGATGTGTATAATCGTATAATATACATACACGAACTCCCGGGGCTAAATACGTGCATAATAATTATTGTTAACTTGGTATATATATTATCGAGTTATTCCAGTGCGGGTTTATCGAAGTGGGTCAAGCGATTCAATAACTGAGGTACGCGTGGGAGTATGCGACGAGGAGACGGGGGCGGTAGAAAGAGAGGAGGGAATTGCGGGGAACCCGGGTATCGTCGGCGTTACCCAATTCGTTGGCAACCGGTGCCTGCAGCAGAGCAGCCCGGTTAACATTTTACAAATAATACATAGAGATCCATGAATATATTATACCTATTTATCAGAATATAAAAGAAAGAAAAAAAAAACAAATCTGATCAAAACTAAAATAAGGTGAGAGAAGAAAAAAAAGGAAGAAAGCAGATCAAGATTTTGTGAACTTAACCTTATCAATTTTTATACGTATCGCGTAATTCAGACGCGTGTATTTGAAAAATAACCTTTTCTGTATTACCTATATACCTGTATTAGTATATTCTAGCAGTAATAACTAAGAAAATAAATTATCGAGAATTTATAGATTTATACTCAAGTCATAAAGACATAAACGACACCGACGCATGGCTAAGAACCCCCCGGTGTTAAAGTTGGGTCAACAAATGTTACTGCCGAAGCAGAATGGCACCTATTTGAAAATATAACGGATATATACCTACATTCAAATCCTGAAAAGCTGGGTTGAACCAGGTAATTCTTAACCGAGAAAAAGGACGACCCAGCCACCTCCAGCAGTGAACTACGCCTAATTGTTGGTATAATGTATAACTAAGTGAACGGAGAGGCCCGCGCATAAGGGTAGAAGAAAGTTTGAGTTAAATGCAGAGGTGAAGGTATAAAGGTAAAGGTAAAGGCGGTAAAGGGCCGGGCGTAATTTAGGTGAAAATATTTTTCGGAAGGTCGAATTTTCGCCACGCGCCAACCCGGTACGAACGAACAAGTTGTATAAGAAATTGTATAACAGTAGGTATAATGCGCTATGGGGTTCTTTGTTGAATTCGTTTCTCATATTGTCGGATGTTGAGTTGTGAACGGCTCGAATTTTGTTTGTTTGTTTGTTTGTTCGTTCGTTTGGGTTTTTGGACATTTTTGCTTATACGATACGGTCACTATAATTGCGTTTTTGTTCCCCCACTTACCCGACGTAGTACGTGCATAGGTATAGACATAAACTCTTACTTTACTCACGCGCACTTGCAGGTCCGTCACGGAAAAAGGGAAAGTGTGACAACAATGCGACCTCCCTGCTGTTGGAGTTACGACACACCGTCTCGGCACAAAGGTTACCGAATTTATGATTAAATTTTGCCAATCCATTGAAATTTTCATTAATAAAATAAATAAAAATAAAAATAAAAAGTAAAAAATAACGATTTTTTTTTTTCTTCTTCTTCTTTCATTTTTTCACGGGGAAGAATTTATTCAAATATAAAAACAAATTGTTCATCAGTTTTGTAGGAATTTAACGAAATTTGAAAAATCGCAAATATAATATAACAATTATTCAATATTTTGACGCTCAGTTTTTCGACGAGTTAAATAATTTTTTAGAAGGATCTCGACGGGCGAAAGTATAAACCATGAATGAATAACAATATAAGTGCTGGCTGTGCAGACAGAGAGATGAGTAAATCAACCTGCGCTTGTGTTTACTGTTTGCAAACATAGGTATAGTATTGTAGTTCGCGACGAAATAAGTAAGAGAAAAAAAAAAAGAAAAAGAAAAAGAAAGAAGAAAGAAGAGAGAAAGGAAGGAAGGAAATACTGACTTAATCTTGATTTACGGCACGCGAATTAAGGCGTAACGCCCTGTAACGCCCTGTGCAACGCACCGCGCGACTTATTGTTGGATCTGAATGGGGTCAGGGCTTAAGTACGGGCGTAACTTTCGGAAGTGCAGTAAGCATAGGACTGCAAGTGCCGCGGCCGGTGGTGCAGGTATAAAGAAAAGAAGCCTGCAGGTACGGGTATTGACTTATTGTCAACAAACCTGGCGGGGAGTCTGCGTGTCAAAGATTAACTGGCATCCTCCCAGGCACGCGCCAGAATAATCTGCGAGCATAGCCTATCTCAAAAATGCTTTTCGAATTTTTAATAGCAGCCTTAGATAAAAACAAGAGAAAGGAAAAGAAGAAGAATAAGAATTCGTGCGTTTCTTTTCTCACTTTATATATTTATCACTCGAATTATTTTGCTGTATTATTTTATTTGAATAAACCGAAGCTGATATGACATACGTTGACTTATTATTTCGATATAAATTTATACCTTAGTGAATCGTAGGCTAAATCAACCCACGCGCTAACATAGAGATATATAGGATAGAATTTTAACTTATAAACCTATTAATAAACGCTCTAGATTGAATGATTTCAATTCATTTATTAGACTGTCAAAGAACGCGTGAAATTAAATGAATATAATATAAATGCGTCCAATTATTATAGTTACCGACAGAAAGTGGGTATAGGTATACTATTAGACGCTTGATATTGAGAAATAGATGTGACAACAATTTCTCTTTTCATTTTCGATTGTGTACAATAATATATGTATGCGAGGAGAGAAATTTTTTCGTGATTTATAACCATAGATGAAAATTGTGACTATTTTTCCTCTCTCTCTCTCTCTCTCTCCTTCTCGATATTTTCGAATACCCCTAGTAAAGAAATAATCAAAGGCATGAAACTACGACGTTAGCAATTAGCCTCTTTATAAAGTTCCATCACTTTCAGTCGTGTAATTTATAATAAACTCAACCTCAATTTATCTCGGCTTTTATACTGGCGTTATATACCTATATAATGTAATGTAATGCATCTAACCCGACTAAGTATATAAGTGATATTCTAAACATCTCGTATTGTATGTTTCCTTTCGCGGGATATTCTATCATATAATAAACACGCATTTACATATAATATATATATATATAATTGAGTTCACGGTGAAAATAAGAGTGAAATTCACCGCGCGACGAAATAGTGAAAGAGTAAAGGAAAGAGAGAGAGAGTGAGAGTGACTGTCTTATTAAATCAAATCTAAAAATAACTAAATGAAGAAGTTGCATACGAAATTATCAATCGAAAATAGATCCTATTAGTTAATAGCGTTGGAAAAATAAACACTATTATAAAATAGAACGAGTTATTTTAATCGCAATAGTTATTTTTTTTTTTTTTTTTTTTCCTCTACCGCCGTATAGTATACCCCTTTATCGTCTGAAACAGCAACAGCAGTAGCATATTATACGAGAAACTTGAACAAACTAAGAGCAGCAAATTCAATACCTCTAGACTGCACATCTAAATATGTGTATAATAAATACATAAGTATAGTTATATTCTGCACGGCAATAAACAAGCTGCACACAATATTGCTATAGATATACATATTACATACGTATGTGTATATGCATGTGTATTTATACCTATATATACTCGCGGGATTAACATATATTATGTGTGCAACGCGGAGCGAGTATATACATATATCTATAGATTTTGTATAGGATGCACGATGCAGCGACGTTGCCAGTTTTTAGGCGCTATGCGTCGTCCCTGCCCTCCTGTCCTCCTGGCCTCCTGGCCTCCTCCTCCTTGATCAACTCTTTCTTTTTCTTCGTCTCTTCTTCCGTCTCATTCTAATTCTCTTTATCATTATCTTTATCTCTCTCTTTCCTCTCCGCGAGTACGGTCGTGACTCGTATACAATACGTATATAAAGTATCTATATACAGTCGAAAAATGAAGTATGTAAAGAGTCTGGATTCACGCAAAGTAAACCTCGCCGCATTATAAACTGACTAACTTTAAAGCCTCGGAAATATGTTTCCGACTCTGTAACCTCCCGACGAATTTTCTTTTCTATTCAACGGTATTAATCCAACGGGTTGCGTAATCTCGGGAGACAGATGTGTCAGAGTGACAGTAGTATCAACACCAGTAATAGCCGACCTATGAATGTGAATGTATGTTATACTGAATGTGAAATAGATACGTTCGCGTAAACGAAGGAGAGGGGGACGAAGAATTACGTCCAGGGGCTGCGCGCGGGAAACGAAGGGTGATACAGGGGGGGAGGGGGACCCCAGACCCCAGACCACGGTTTACTCTGTCTACCGTGTGCCATGTAGACAGTATAACACAATACAACCATAACGCACCAGCAGCAGCAACAGCAGCAGCAGCAGGTAGACGACGTGTTAAACATCGAGAGATTCGTAGTGTAGGGTACATAATAGAAAAGTCCGTCGAGAGTCAGGTAGCAAGTTGATACAAGTTAGGGTTTAGCCTAGTTATAATATATATTCTTTCAAAGAGACAAAGAAATTGAGATAAAAAGGGTTTTTTTTTTCTTATCTTTTTATTTTTTTATTCTATTCCTGGTCTCAATCGTTTAATCATTTAGTTTCGTACCTGTAGCTTCGGCAGCGGGTACAACAGCGTTGGCCAGGGCGAGTGTAGGTGGCTGATGCGATGCAGTTTGATTTTGTACCTGTTGGTTCTGCGGCAATCCTGTGACCAGGACAGGGGCAGGGGCAGGGGCAGAGACAGAGGCAGAGGCAGGGGCCAGGGTAATCGAGGAGGCCTCGGACAGAACCGATGCCGCTGGGCTAACCGGACCCCCTCCGTCGGTCGTCGGCGCTGCCATTCGGCCCTCGTGCATTCTAGTTGCTGTCCTCCTCTTCTGGCCGTATCTACCGCGCACAACACCTACACTGGCCGTGTTGTTATATAGCGTCTTTTCGACCAGCGAAATGAACGCGTTATGCCAGCATTTATATTAGGTTAACATTACGACCGCAACCCTTGAAATTATAACACCCTAAGCGGTAAAAAAATCGAACGTTAGATAAATGTAGGTCTGTAGGCCACTTCACTTACACTTTGCATTGAGACAGAGACTCGCTAGTCAAGCGAAGGTTGACTATGAGTTGAGGTATAAAACTGACATAGGTAATTGACGGTCGAATTTTATTTCGATATGATTTTAGACACTGTTTATAGGGGCCGGGGGAGGGCGGGTTATTTTATTTATTAAATAAATCAATTGGAATTAACTGATCGACGATTAATGTCTCCTTTAATCTACCACCACTTTTTTGGAACAACGATAACGACCCTAAGTAGGTCAGATGTCACAATATCTTGCTAACGTTTTGTTGCTCGTTTTTTGCGGGTAAGTTGCATAATTTCTTTCGTGCAACTCGACTAAATATAACCGTTGAAAAACAACAATAGAACAGACATAATACAATGTTATACCTATTCATTAAGCAACGCACTTGACTAGCACGTTCAATTTATCACCGACGCGCCACCTACAACTTTTAATGCCGCGATATTCAAGATGGCCAAAATTCCAAGAGAACCTATACTCTTTTAGTATCGCAAATAGATTGTGTAATTTCGCTTTAACTCTTCCTGATATATCGAGGAGTTTCAGAATATTTCACTTGCTTTATAATATATCGATATTATTGACTTAAACAATTAGGAAATCGTCGCATTACCGCGCCGACTTAAACTCAACAATATTTTCATTCGATTCGATTGAATAATTTTTGTCTTGCATATATTCCTGTATTTATACAAAAACGAATACCCCAACTTTGTGAATAGTTTATATAAATGCGAAAGATACTTCACTGTCTCTATACGATTGATTAAAAATTAATTTTATACGGATTGCGAAAGGGTACTGAGTTTAAAAAATTGCAATTTTCAGGACTTTCTACTATTTCAGAATTGACTCCTAACTCATTACAGTATCATAGGTATAAATTTATTTCAAATCTCAGGGAAAATTCAAAAATATTTCACAAATGTAAAAAAAATCTCATTAGTTTCAGGCAGAAATGAATTGGGATATGGGATCAGGATATTAAAACACGATAGAGAAATTCTAACGAATTTTTTTTGGGAATAGAAAATATATTTATTAAACAGATTCACAACATTTACTACCCCCACGCTGTTATAAAATATTTTCTAAAAGTATATACAATGATGTGACCCAATCTGCTAGATTTATCAATAGTGTATAACAAGCTTATAAAATACATATGTAGATAAATGGAAAATAAAGGTTCTCGTTAAAATCGCTTTGATTTATGTGTGCAATTATTATCCGCCACTTTATAGAGCCTTCTGATACATCGATATATTGTTTCAATTCGGCCGTCTGATTCGTTGCATATTAAATATCTGATCTGATAGATTTTAATGGTTCCCGCCTTGTTGAGCGCTCGCTAATATACCACGAGATATAATCATCCGTTGAATTTGTGCTGTACCTTCGTATATTTGATAAATCTTAGCATCTCTCATCAACTTCTCAACGGGGTACTCAGAGTTGAATCCACTTCCACCGAATATCTGTAAATAATCGAATGATTATCATTTCAAAATAGCATCTAGACTATCTAAACTATTTATGAAACATCGTTGAGAATGAGTATTTATTCATTTTTAAGCTATTTATTAGTTATAAAATTTCAGGGAAGTGTTAAGTACCTGTACAGCGTCTGTTGCACACTTGTTTGCCACATCAGCAGCGTAACATTTCGCGATACTAGCCAGCAATGTATTTTTTAGACCGTTATCAACGGCCCAGGCAGCTTTCATCCAAGCTAGACGAGCAGTTTCAATTCCAATTGCCATATCGGCCAACATGAAAGCCACTGCTTGATGTTCGGCGATTGGTTTGCCAAAGGTTTTTCTTTCAAGAGAATATTTTGTTGCTTCGTCAAGCGCTCTTTGCGCTAATCCAACCGCGCCGGATGCAACCTTTTGATCATTAAACGAGAGATTTAAAATTCACAATTCTGTATTACATCGAATGAATTCATTTGTTAGATGAATTGGTTTAGATTGAAATTAACGGAAGTTACCGGAGGGCGAGTCTTGTCGAATGCTCCCATTGCTATCTTGAAACCTTGACCCTCTCCGAGCAGCACGTTCTCTTTCGGGATACGCACGTCTTCGAATGTAATCCCCCGAGTATCGGATGCTCTTTGCCCCATGTTGATTTCCTGCAAGTATAAATAAAAATATGTTATTCCTCTTGTTATGTCATTCGGGAAATGATCGTTTGCCGAAATTACCAGTGATTTTCAACTGTGATTTGATGAAAAGAAACATATAACAAAGTTCAAACGTTGTGGAAATATGATATTTTCCGAACAGAATAACTATCAGCTTATATTCTTTCAATGCAAACTCTTACTTTACGCCCTGGTGTCACACCCGGGAAATCTCGATCCACAATGAAGCCTGTGAACGCTTTATTAGCCGGTGCTTTTGGGTCTGGATTAGTTCTAGCTAGAACAAAATACCTGCAAAGGAAAAATGGGTCAGTAAATTCTATTTTACTTATCAATTTCAGGATTCTGTTAATCGGGAGCATCTGATTTCTTCCAGTAGTTGGATCTCGGAAATTTATTGTCATGGCAAATTAATTGGAATAATGAGACTCTGAATATTACCAGTTGGCTACACCGCCGTTCGTGATCCACATCTTATTTCCGTTGAGAATCCATTCGTCTCCTTTTTTTTCCGCGCGAGTTTTAACGCCGTTTACATCGGATCCAGCACCAGGTTCGGTGACACAATATGCCTGCAATGAAACCATCATTAAATTTCATTTGGAGGATGTTTTACTGATTTTTCTTCTATTTGCTACTCAAATGGCCTGTATTTGAACAAAACTGTAACTCACGGCAAGAAGTGGTTCGTCGACCAATCTCCCCAAGTATTTTTTCTGTTGTTCTTTAGTTCCAGCGATGATAACCGGCATTTGCTGAAAAATGTAGCTTGTTATTAGTTTAGACGATGAGCTATGGACCTCGAAAACTGATTAACAAAAACAATGAATGCTAAGTCGACTCGAATGGTCTCTTGTCTTTAAGCAATCAATTAGATTTTCATGGAGCATATTCAAAGATTATGGAGCAGATATTAAAATATATACAAAAATTTGAACCATTTGCACGTATTAGAAAGCAGATAACTTTGAGAAATAGAAATGAACTTTTCCTCGTGAATTATTATGCTTTTATTATAATTAACTGAGGCAAGCATTCCAAGGTATTGGCATTTGAGATCGATTTTCTATCTAATGGGTGATAAAATGACAGAAGTGATGAGGATAAACTTACACCAAGACCTGACGCTTCCATTGCAGTCTTGATGCCAGTACAACCATAGCCAAGCTCTTCTGCCACCATGCAACCATCAAAAACACCACAATCTAATCCTCCTGCAATATGCAAAAAGCTTTTCAATTTCTGACACCAGTTCATATCTCTTTCATCAAACAATGTATCGAAATTTGTATGAATTTCATTGCTGTTCATGGCGTGATTTTCCGTTGGTATAAATTGACCGAAAAACATCATACACTTCTCCAAGCGTTCAGTGCGACGGACAACAAGTAAGCATTGACCATATAATGGAGCGGTTGAAATTTAAGGTTGACAATGCCAGAAACTTAACATTTGGCTGTGATTTGGGTAACTCGTGGGTATCCATGAATAACTGCTAACGGTAAAAGCTCAAGAACCATACACTGATGATATTACATTAAAGTCACAAATGAGACTTACTCCTAGATCGGTAGATCCAATACCACCGGCTATACCAGAACATCCATATGCGATTTCCTCGCCAACCATACACGAATCAAAAGTACCGAGTTGCATCCCTCCTAAATTGAAAAATACACAATCTAATGTATAACATAGTTTGTTTGTTCAGCAAAACCAATTATGATGACCCGTTTTAACAGGACATGCATTCATGGTAGTATTTTGAAGAAAAACCATGATTGGTGAGATCTGGGTGCTTATTCACTAACTTTTGCGGTATGCATAACTGCAAAAATAACTGCAGTCCAATCGGAAACAGCTAATAGGCTGACTATTTCCCATGGGGTGCATTAACTGCAAGATAACTCCAATCGTATTTTTATCGTATTCCCCAACCTCTTCTATAACGCTGTTGTTATAAGCAACCAATAATAATACAAATTAGATAGTTGCGCATCACTGAAGAACGAATTATATTATACTATACGTGGAAAATTTTTTTCTTATCATACGTCCTGCAGAACTTCATGTGAATGTATCGTAAAACAGTTGTATAGTGATGAGATAAGTAAAAATATGAGTAATAACAAAAAGAGAAGAAAAAACGTCGTAATACATCCAAATTTCAATTATCTTCACCGTTATTTTAACAGGCGATATTTTGACGTTATCACGTTACAGTTATGAATGTAGTTATACCGGCGGTATTTGTGGATGCGGGTCACTTGTTGAATGAATCCATGTTCAGTTAATTGTGAATTCATTGTCAGGCATCAACAAGTGACCCGCATCCACGAATACTCTCTGTATAACGCAAGAGTTAGTGAATGAGCCCTAGACCAATTTATAAAAATAATGACGAAGAAAGCTCGTAGGATTATCAGAAATGCTAGTTTACCTATCGCTGCAGAAAAACTATCTCTACCTGTATTTTGTTAATCCATGAAAACCCACGAGTGATTAAAATCGGACATGCTGATGAATGGTGAATCGACCACACAGACCACGAGCTTTAGTTATACCTTCTCACATAGGTAAAAGTGTTCGATGCTTTTTTCGAGCATTGCAAGAATCACTCACTCCTAAATCTGTTGTTGCAATAACAGCAGTTATACCAGCACATCCGTACCCTAATTCCTCACTCACCATACACGATTTGAATGCACTTATTGGATTCCCTCCCAAAGATCCAATCATTATTGAATGGAAACTTATCGAGCCGATCGATGTACATATTTTGTTACGATGTGACAATTATTCACATAAAAAGATTTCCGTTTATGCTGGTATGGGCAGCACAATAACAGGCCTTTCTTAGATCCTAATTCGACTGCGTATGATTGTACGATTGACGTGTTATCGAGAAGAAAAATGTGTACTAAATCCTTGAAGGATTTTCCGCACGCTACAAAATTAGTTTATAATCAATGTTGATATATAATTGCGAAAAATGCTATCAATCAATGAATCTACAAATCTATATCTTGTTTGTACTCTTGAATAAGGAATCATTCTTTAACGGGTGGTTATCTCTCACAGAAAAATTATTGTCATGAAATGATTCTAGTTTAGATAAATATTACAAAACGACTTAGACCTTGTTCAATTATCAGAGAGATCAGCTAGATATCAGTGCTGGGTAAAGTTCAGAAAACACGTTAGTCTTTTTCTAATCTATGATTGAAATATTTTCGATCATTCATCCCACCTTCGTCGTAACATCATATGTTTAAAAAATATTAAAATACGAAAAATAGCAATGAATAGAATTAAATCTCCTTAAGTTTACACCTATAATACTTTGTCCGAAGCATTTCAGCCGTACCGCAATGCTGAGGAATATGTCCGTTCATAAGACCCACGGCGTGAGCCTTCTTAACAATCTCCCAAGGGAACTTCCCCGTTCTATCGTGCTCCGCAGCAACTGGGATTATTTCTTCTCTCGTAAACTTCCTCGCCAGTTCCTGCATCTCTCGCTGGGTATCGGACAACTCTATAAATTCATTTAAATTGATAAATTTAGAAAATTAGGCTACAATTACAAGACCAATATGATCTAACAATATGCATTAGTCTTCGGTAAATAATTCATCTGTAGAATCAGGCTTACCTTAGAACTCACTCATGGCACAACTGCATAAATTGAAATGAACTTTATTCAAATTTTTCACATTGTTCCCATATTCGGGATAGATTTAGAAAACATCGGGTATTCCAGAGCATGTGCCGTCGAAAGAAAATTTGAAATTTCGCGAATTGATTTGAAATTTTTAGATTATTAATTTTATTCGTGAAATATTCAGGTTAACCTTAAATCTCAAAACTTAAGATTCATAATAGAATGGACTAGTAATACTAACGGAAATTGTAGCCATTCGAAGCTGCTGCAGCCTGGGACGAAAAAGACCGGACTGCTGCTTGACGGACTGATCTACTGATCACCTGTAATTAAGTACAGAAACATATGAAAGAAAATACTTGATAATAGAATAGAAGAGAACGGTATTATTAACGCAGTGAGAAAATGGTGCGACGAAAAAGTAATCTTACCTGGCTCAGAGACATTTTTAACAGTTAACCACACGAGACTTGTGAGAGGAGAATGCTAATGATTGCTCAACTTTAAACAAGTTCCAAATTCCAACCTCTCTGATAGACTTTAACCCGGAGATAAAAACAAGATTGTACAGAAAGAAATCGAACGTTTGTACAGTACACTTTGTTGTGTTGTGTTATGTTAAATTATGTTGTGTTATATCGGTATGTATATACCTATGTATCCATAAGCTGTATCCCTACCACTGATATATTAATCAGCTGAACCATACAACTCGCAGTGACGAGGCAATTTGACACTGAATACAAACTCGGAGGAAGTAACTAGCAGTAGATGAGGTAGAGCGCTGAAATTCTCTGTATTGTAAAAAGCGTGTCTTTCCCGCCATCTGTTTCACACTCTATGACCCCGAACGAAGACTCGTTCGGATAGACAGGTATCTACAAAAAGTGGCAGTGCTGCCAATGTCAGAGTGATTGACCGTGACTTTCTTATTTTTCCATTTTTTATATACAAAACAACTGCTGTCTTTCTTTAGTAGATTTTAATTGCTCTATCAATTTTGTTAATTGCTTCAATCTAGTTTTTGCGAAAATTGAAAAAATAAAATTCGATTTTTGTTCAACTCCACAATCTAACTAGTCACAAGATTTTCTCTTGATGTATGCTTTGAAATAGGTTTTGGAATACCTGATTCGGAACGCAGCATGGTTTTGGTTTTTTCCGCGACGCTGCTCGCTGCTATGTGCCTGCGAGTCACGCCTATTTTCGAGCAACAATCGAGTTTCGTGAAGACGGGGAAACCCAGAGATCTAAACTTTCTAATCTTATCGATGCAAGCATTGTGTCAGCAAATACCACGTGTCTAAATTTGTTCGGTGTTGGTTTACCATTGGGCCCAAGTAATCACTATATATTTAAGTATTTACCGTTGAGCGGTTCTCTGCACTTATTATACGTAGTTAAGTGAAATTGAAACTACTCGATAGTCATGAGTTCCGACGAGAAGAACGAAAGGCCGGGTATTTATATTATCTCAAGAATATGCATATCCCACTATATTTACTACCTGAAATAATTGTTTAGAACTAAATTTGATGTGAGACTTTAATAGAATTTATAACTTCTAATTTGTATTCATCTTCAAAATATTGACTAACATATATCTGTTTCAGAAAAACGTTCTGCGATGCAGGAAAATTCTGATATCGATGATAAACTACGGGATCTCAGTTCTCCCTTTAGCTGGGGAATGGAAAAAGTTATTGAAAATCGACACAAATTGTTGGATGCGAACAAAAACAGACGTGAAATGGTCGTTGACTTACAAGACCATTTTCCCGAATTTGCACTGGTTTATCATTTGATGCTGGCCTATGAAAACGTTATGGCAAAAGATCTGACAAATGCTATGGAATCTATGAACAATGCTGAAAAGAGCTTTGCTGAAATAGGAAAAAAGTTAGCGTTACAAAATTAGACTTCAAAGTCAAAATTATGTTTTTACTGATCCAGTTAAACTAATGATAAATTATGGTAGTAGGCTTGTACGAAAGTCTCAGTGCTTAATTTTAATATCAATGATAACAAGACCTCAATTTTCAAACTCAGGGCAACGTTGGAAAAAGTACAAAACGTTCTGCAGCATATTTTCGTCGCAGCTAAATGCCATGTGCTTCAGAAAGTAGGACAAGCTGAAGAGGTGGATCAGCTGCTGAAAGGAATCTGCGATGTTGCAGACATGGATGAAATGGAATTAGCTATGTTGAACGGTTTCCAATGTTTGAGCTGGATGTTATATTGCGCCACTGATAATTTGGAAGCTATAAAGTGTGCTAGAAAAGCTATTGAATATCAGCCTGATAACGGAAAGTGGTACTTCTTGCTGGGAAAAAATTACAGGAGATTAAGAAGGAGACATGATTCAATAGGCACACAGCCAAGTACACAAGAAATCTCAGCGTTTGAAAAAGCTTTTGAGTTTTCTAAAAACGTTTTGTTCGGTGTTTCCTTGGCCCAATTGTATAGAGAATCCAAGAACTATATTATGGCAAATGCGATTTACAAGAAGGTTTATGATCTAGAGCCAACTTGTTGTAAGGTTCGGCTACAATTAGCTCTTGGCTTCATTAGAGTGAGACAGTATGAGCTAGCGAAAGACTGTCTCGATTATGTAGCTGACAAAATGCCCAATTCTATCATATACGATCATTACATGGCTATATACCAAGAAAAATGCAATCGCGACTTTAGGGTAATACACAACGAATCCATTCGTAACAATTTACTTACTCCTGCAGCTATAGTTTATATGAAAATAATATTTTGATAATTCTACGTCAAAAACAGCTCATGTAATATAAACAATCTGTAATTTTACTTTCAGGCTGCTCTTCCTTACTACAAAAGAACAACTGAGAATAAAAATTTCGTAGCTGAATGGCAATACATAGAATGTAGAAAGAAAGTTGAACCACGTTGGGATCTGTTGCCATACTTGTTGGGCTTGTTGAAAAAATACGATAAAGATACTGACCATGTAACTCAAGAGATAAACACCCAAATTGGAGCGTATTACCTCCTTGAGCAAAAGGACGTTCTTTCTGCATGTCCACATCTTACTAAAGCTATCGAAATTTCACCTAATGCGAAACTTTTGAAGGTATACTTATTTAGCATATAAACAACTAATTTCAAATATTTGAAACTGTTGTACAGCTTGCGAAGAAGAAGTATCAATGGTTTCATATCTTTATAGATTGACAATAATGAAGCATTTTGTGAATATTTGAATTTAAATTCTTCACGATCATTACATGGCTATATACCAAGAAAAATGTATGAATTCTTATGTTTCAGGGCCACCGTAGGCTATTCCGTTCATTTGAAGAAGTGAATATATATCACGCTATGACAAAAGAGGTTGAATTTGCTTTAAACAATGGTGCCACTCTGTACAATGATGACAAGATTGCAGTCTTGAACAATATGCTCCGAGTTTGTCGTAAGAATTGTAAAGATTCTACATATTCACGAGGAGAGACTCTAAGCTCGCAGATATCAAGCAACAGCAGAAATTATAGACGTGACAATTCATCTCGAGCCGGGATTAGCGTTGGAGGACAAAGATCCGGTTCATCATTCAGAGGCTCATGGCGAGATCATCCCGAACGAAGCCGCGGTGATTTGAATAGTCTACGCAAAGGATTTTCGGGCTCATTCAAAGATGAAAAAGATTCAGCATCCTCCGATCGACGGGGAAGCAGAGCCGCTAGACTAACTGCTCCCTCAAAACCTCACAAACAAAATGATGACAATGAAGAGGGTGCAGCCTGTTGTCTTGCGAAAACTTTGAAAAACCTAAATCTTTGATAGAACACTTTTCCATACAATAAATAACAAAGTTGGAAGATATTGGCTGAGATTTTCTAGTATAGTTGATCATAAGCCTCATAGTTTGCATTTACCATTGTTGTTTAAAATTTGAAAATCTATTATTGATATTAAATATATGAGATTACTGCTAACATAATAACTATAAGCTGATAATATTTATATAAATGTATTACATTGATTATGATATAAATGTATTGTTATGTATGGCTAATGTATTCCAAACTGTCCAATCACCACTTTGAATATTTTATATTCTGATTCTGATTTTTCTTGGTAACTCCGCGAACCAAGTTTCAATAACATGTTGAATAAACTGAAATAAATATCAATTTTTCGCTAAATGAGAAATTATTATTCCTTTCCTTCATCGAATTTCATCAATCATATCTCCCCATGTTGATCTTTGTCCTTTCCAACTTTGCTGATAGTCAGATGTATGTGTGCATACAATTAGAATATGAGAAGATAAATGTTTTCCAGAACTGGATATGCCAAGTCTTCAACAGTACAAAACAGGGGAATCCTACGGAAGCCCGGTCTGGCCAACCGAGTACGTCGTACGACATACGCTCTCGTGAGAATTAGATTATGATTCTAAAAATAATAATTTTAATCTAAATATTCTTGAGGTCGATTTATCAGCTCGACCCCCTCTATTACCCCTATCATTTTTCGCATTAAATTCTGGGACACCTTTATATTATCTCCACTTAATGTGTAGTCAAAAAATTTATAGAGTTTAAAATAATATACAAATAAAATAAAAAATTACATGATAAATAATATCATAAATATAAAATTTATTCGGACAAATAATTTTCTAGATAAAATCAATCTTTTCCCCCCAAAGATTAGAATTTTTAGAATTATAATCTAAATAGTACTAAAAAGATTAATTCTATCGACAGTCTATGTCGCTAAAATTTGGATTCTTTACGCCAGTGTATGTCGCTAAAGCCTGATTCTCACGACAGTGTATGTCGTTAAAGCCGGATTCTCACGACAGTGTATGTATCCAACTGTATCACAAGCGGATCGCCCGACTTTCCGTTTAACACTGATCTCTGATTGGTCCAAATGGCGTATACCACCCGCGAAACGACTCGATACGTTTAAAGAATACGGGTCCGGGCCAATCCGGGCTTCCGTAGAATCACGTAGAATCCACTGATTGCCAATGATATACATATTGGTATACTAATATATCAGGGCGGGGAAGTCCCGTGATATCAAGACTCATTATCTGCCGTGTTACCAATAACATTTGTACTTCACAGTCCTCTTGGCCAAAGTACATCCAGCGAGTTAGAATGAAGCAAGAAATAGTTTAAGTCTTGCTCGGTATTTAAAGCGTGTGTTAATTCACTGTCTGACAATTTCTACTCAATTACTTAGATGAGATTAGAATAACAGGATCATCATGACTTCGAAACAAAGTGATGAAAATACAGGTATGAGATTATTCATTTTATTTTAGGTTAAATTTTACCCACTTTATTCAATTGTAAACAATCATTAGAATTATAGGTATACCTATAGTAGTGTCAGTATCAATTTTGATTACTTTCAGCTGACTAGAACATCTTTTGTTGTATTGTGTCGACGTATACACATGTATACATGTTTTTCAGAAAACTGTTCTCCAACACAGCTGGAGAGACTAAATATAGATAAAAGACTTGCGGCTCTCTACTGTCCATTCAACTGGGAATTGTATGGCGTATCTGGAATTGAAGATGAAAAGTTACTGGCCAAACGAAAAGAAGAACAATTTCAATTTATTGTAGATACAGAAGATTATCTTCCAGAATTTGAATTAATCTACCACCTAATCAACACTTATCAACATGCAGTCGACGATGAGTTACCAACCGCTATGGAATGCATGAACAAAGCTGAACAGAACTTCGCTGATATCAAAGAAAAGTTTGTTTAATAAGAAATCATCTTTCAGATTCGTAATCTAAGGCTCATTGATTTCACTTGAACCAGAACGACTTAACAGATACTAATACATAGATAATGAAGCCTAAAATTATTTATACCTATAATTTTATTAACAAAATTTCATTCTCCAACATTAGGAAAGTGTTGAAAGATGTGGAAAAGGTTTTGCATCACCTTGTCATTGGATCAAAGTGCCACCTCCTTAAAAAACTAGGGTGTCTCACAGAAGTGGAGCAGTTGTTGAATGAAATTTGTGATATAGACGACATGAACCCGACAGAATTTGCTATGTTAATCGGGTCTTTCTCTATGGCACTCAGTCTATTCTCCAACACCGGTTATGAGATGAGAAACTTTTTATGTTCAGCCATAAAACATGATCCCACCAACGGGAAATGGCATTTTCTACTCGGTAAAATGTACAGAGATTCAAGGAGGGCCCAATTTTTTCCTATTCAGTGGCCAGATGAAGAAGAAACTTCGGCTTTTCAAGAAGCTTACAGGCTTTCACCAAACGTTCTTTTCGGTGTCTATTTGGCCCAACTGTATAGAGAATCCCGGAACTATGATATGGCAAATAAAATTTACAAAGAAGTTCATGATCTTCAGCCAACCTCTCGCACAGTACGACTTCAATTAGCTCTGGGATTCATTCGAGCAGCAGAGTGCGACCGAGCTAAAGAATGTCTGGATTATTTAGCCGAAAGGATGCCAGATTCCATCCGATACACACATTACCGGGCTATTTACGAAGAGAAATGCAACAAAAATCTTGAAGTGATTACTGATATTTTATACATTAGTATCTCTATAGTAACTCTATTTTACATCGCCATAAATATAAAATTGTGATCTCATTTTCAGGCTGCACTTCCGTATTATCAAACAACAACAGAGGATTTGAATTGGGCGGCAGAATGGCAATACATGGAATGTAGGAAGAAAGTAGAACCAGATTGGGATCCATTGCCGTACCTGTTGGATATGTTGAAGAAATACGAATCTTTTCCTGATCATGTTCATCAGGAAATAAACATCCAAATCGGATCATATTATCTCTTTGACCTGCATGATGTCCTTTCCGCATGCAAATATCTTACCGAAGCTATTGAAATGAAACCATCTAACAAACGACTAAGGGTATATACAACTACCAATTATTTATTACTAATACGAGCCTGTAATGTTGATTATCTGGAGATTTTGTATCAGTCTGTTACATTATCGAATTTAGGTTTTTTTACGAAATGATTCGTTCACCTATTGTAGATTAATAGAGTCTTATAAAGTAGTGAATGAAATGGGAATGGATAATTCTAGCTTCTGCTAACACGAGATCCTCTTCTGTACTTTTAGAACCACGCCCTATTATTTCGTCCATCTGAAAAAGTAAACCTTTATCATGTTCTGGCGAAAGAGGCTCAATTCGCGTTAAAAATTGGTGCTTCGGTAAACGACGAGCACAAGATTTCAGTCTTGAAAAACGCGTTGGAACTCTGTCGTAAGAATTGTTTGGATTTAACTGCACCGCCCGGAATTTTTCGAAGGCCAGATAGCTACCGAAGGCCAGAAAGCTACAGAAATGAAGGCCGTGGCACTTCATCTTGCGAGAATATTAATTGGAGAGAAGAAAAACCCGGATCATCATCTCGAGGCTTTTCGAGAAACGAATCTCCAAGAAGGGGCAGGAATGGGCCTAATTCATCCAACAGATTTGCTGGCACATTCCAGCAAAGAGATTGTATATCGTGGAGGTCGGATAACACTTCCAAAGATGAAAAGGCTTCTGCATCCACAGATCGTGTGAGAGACAGAGGAGTTCGACAAATTGGAATTTCAAAGCCACAAGACAAAGATGACTGTGTGGAAGCCAGCGCATCGTGCCATCTTGTGAAAATTGTAAAGGATCTCAATTTCTGATGGACGCACAAGATTCCAGGGCTGCTGCCATAATTATTGTCACAGGCTTTGTTTTTTTTTCTGTACCACTTGGTTCAGTCTCTGCTATTGCTGTCGTTGTTCACACGAAAATTATGAAATAATATAACTCTTTTAAGAGTAATACTTGTAAGATATCAGAATCTATTATATTTGTACGGAATTCGATAATAAAATACAAAAGATTGTACACAGTACATTGCATTTATTTTTCAAGTAAAAGATTAGACTGAATGCTAAATTAAAGTAATATCCATCATCAGTTAACTTTTATATACATATTTTAATTACATATTTAGTTAGTAGCTTATCGTTATTCAACAGTATGCTACTCCTTTTTTTACAATGCTGCAAAGTAATGATAGAGTTTCACTATTATGCAAAATAATAGAATATCACATTATTATGATTTGCAAAAAGCTGCCACATCATAAATCCTTATACCTACTCCACGTGTTAGAGGCATACATCATTCAAATCACAATTCAGTGCTGTTTTTCAATTCACAACGCAATTGAATAGAAAAAATGATAATTTTAAGCATAAAATATACTCCTACGTGTATTCCAAAAGAAGCAGTGACGAGGTGGTAGTTTATCTAAAATCTGAACAGTTTTTAATCTACCGCAGCATGATCTTGCTCGAATAACATCGTCAAAGGTTTTTGGCAATTGAATTTTATTGAGCAGTGATATGTTCGAATAGTTAAATACAGAAAACGAGAATTCATGTGATAGAAGATGCCTATACAGCTAGAGTTGCTATGAAACTCAAGATAAAAATAATATTCGTATTCTTCACCTTATACTAAATCAATTTTCGTATCTTTACATTCTTAATATAAGATCAAACCGTTTCAACTTGACCTTTTCTACGTGGTTTTTGTTCCCCTTGATTTTGGGATGATGTGAACGAGGTTTCTTCAGACGATATTTGGGATACAGGAGATGTTTCGGGTATGGGAGGTGTGCTAGGAACAGCAACATCTATCCTTTCCTGAATAGCAATAGGAATGCAGGCGACATTTTTACCCAGAGATGCTTTTCTGTTACGCATATCTTCCAGAGGTATCTCTTCACTCCTTGGTCTAGGCATTTTTGGCGAATGTTCTCTAGACCTGAGACCATTCTCGCGTGGTCTTCCGTTCGGACTACTATCAGAACGTCTACCATTTGCTGCGGAATGGCCAGCAACAGAGCGGGACGAACTATCTCTTCGCATTTGAGCTGCGAATCCTGGTACTTTATTTACAGTAAACATCGGTCGCGGTTGATCTTTCTGCTTCTGCCCTCTTCCTGTTGTACCTAGTAATAAATGAAATAAACAAACAGTCAAAACATTTTATACAACAAAAGCTCGGTTTAAATTCAATATCAATTTTCCCAAAAGCCAAAGGCAATAACTTACGTTCTTGTCTCACATTCAGCAATGTATAATTTGGAGGCGTAGGGCAGTGCGGTATACTGGTTGGGATATCTAAGAGCCTTGCAATTTGGCTCATCTTCTTTTGCCTCGCTTTGATCCTTCCCTTAGTTAATCTGAAACAGTATATTCATGTAATTAATTATTCATTGGATTAACTAAATAAAATCATAGTATCATATCTTTACAGTAATTGTTTGAAATCCCAACTACCTCTGTTTTGCTGCCATACATCTTATGTGATCATCTAAGATACATTTTGCCGATAGTAGAGGAACTCTGTTAGTAGCGCTGCTACTTAGTGGTCTATGAATTGTCAGATGTAGGCATCTAGAATCGTCTTTATCACCAGTGACTTCAATATCTTGTAAAAGACCGACCAATTTGGCAACGCCCCAGCCCAGTTTTCTGGTGTCTGGTTCTACGAGTATTATTTGGATCAAATCCATGACTAAGAAGCGTCTAATTTTCTGCCCATCTTTTCCGACGATAGTACAAGAGATTAGATCAGTATTATCTGAAAGAGAAAGAGACAAATACAAGTTTAAATAAATTTTTATCGATAGAAGTAGCTGCTTTTCACTTATCGCATTCTATCTTTGTTAAGCTTTGAAATATCCTCTAATATTAATTCCTTCAAACGATTTTGCTCGCTAATTTCAATGGACAAGTCTGATTTATGCGGACATTTTCGAAGCAACAAAAATATGTGTGTATAAGTCTTTGAAGGTAGAGAAAAGGGAAATGACTTGTACTTAGGTCAAGAACATTGTTGACCTGTACGCAGGTCGCGAGGTTTGTTAAAGGCAAATGTGCTTCTGGCTGTGCACTAAGCGTTAGCGACAATTCCCTTATTAAGAAAAATACCCTTATGGCTCTCCTCGCTCTTTCCACCTGAAAAATATAAAACATAATTGCACTCCGTCATTCAGTGTAATAATATAGAATGTTTGAAAAGAAGCAAGTATGTACCTCGCCGCAAGGCAGCCGTTTGCTGAATTCAATCCCAGTCATTGGGGTCCCGGTCGGTGGAAGCAGTATGTTACTGTCCATCATCAACCACTCGACGTTCAATGGCTTTTTCTGAATTTCACTATACTCGTCTTCGAACATGTCCAGGAATATGTCTTCGCTCTGTTGAAAACGAATGAATATTAGCACGAGCACGGATCAATTTGACTCAACAATTTCTATACCTTGTAGAAATTTCTGAGCAACGAAGTACTCTGTTCCTTGGCAGATTCGATCACTGCCAAATGCCCGTCTTGTAGCAGACTCTGGCCTTCGGACATTACTAATTGTATGAGCAATTTTATGGCTAGATCCAGAGTAACTAATCGCACCTTAGTATCTGAGGAAAAAATTACAAGAATTATTGGAGATCCTTAATACTGCAAGAAAGTATAAATATAAAACCTACTCGTTTGACAACTCAGTGTAACAATCTGGATTAATCTATCCACCAAAGTTTCGTTGTACCAATTTTTAGTGAACTTTTTTTGCGACGGAGATAACACCAGGTCCAACATTTCGGGCTTTACTCCCTGAAATGAGAATAATTAGTATTTTTGCTTCAGGTATAGAATATTCAATGCTGCTCTAAGTTCAGTACCTCGTTATTAGCTAAAGCGTACAATAAACATAACGAGAATAACGCAGCGTAATCATTCTCCGTACAGCTTAAAGAGTTTAGTATGGATTCTAAGAAGGGTTTATTGGCCATCGATTCCTGTATATCGCTTAGAGTTTGCTGAGGTGATAAGGGGCTTTCGAGAGCTAGTCGTTGTTCTTTCTCTTCATCGGTGACGTTTAGATTTTTTATTTTATCCAGCGTTTTGCTGGGAGTGCCAATCTCTAGAACTTGAGGTCGTGACGCAGTTTTTGACTTATTACTGGAGGTGCTTGGTTCGTCTACAGATCTATTCTCCGTTATTTCACTCTCAGAGGTTTTCTCAGTCGCCTCAACACTGGGAAGTTCTGTCTCTGAAGTAGTTGCCTCGCTCTGAGTTTCGTTTAAACTTTCAAGCGATTGTTCGAGGCTCTCCTTAGGCTGTGAAAATGCAACGGTATCAACCGTTACGGAGTTTGAATATTCCTCGAGTAATTTTCCAGCTCCATTTTCGATTATATCTAGATTAGACTTCAGTATTATGGCGGCTAGAGTGTGAACGAGTGGGCCATGCGAAATGATCAAAAACACTTGTGAGAGTAGAAATAAAGATACGACAGCGCTGACATGTTTTTTCTTGTCCTGAAAAGATCCAAAATTATACATAAATAGCAATCTCATTGTTTTTGTCTTTCATTCAATTTTCATAACATTTCTGCATATAATTCTTACCTTAGTTTGAAAAAATTGGGACTTATGCCTGGTCAATGAATACACGTACAAAGGCACAAGCAATTTGTGAAGCAAGTGTTCGGTCAGGACTTGATTTAAGTCCGGTATATCCAAGCAAAGTATGTCATTCAAGTAATGAAGGTGATCAAGATGTTCGGCAACTAAATCGGAGAGCCTGTTCTGACTCTGATGGCTATAATGAGGATCAGAATTTGATTAAACAAGAAATTAGGACGATTTGAATGAGCATAGAATTATTAGGAAGTGGGGTAACTCACTCAGCGTCGTTTCTAACGCAAGTATCCAATTCAATGATATGATTTCCAATAAACCAAACAAGATTACTAAAATAAGGTGCAGCAGTTCTGTCTCTAATGAATGCTAGCATGGACGCATCTTCAACTCTGTATACATTCAACGTCAAGGTGCGAACAGCTATGCGCACCATTCCTTCGGTGTGATTAAAAAATTTTATAGCCTCGGTATAGAGCGGGAAATCATTTGTGTGCTGAAATAATGAAATTTATTCCTTTATGTTTGGATTCTTATTTGCCAAAATTAATTTAAGTGAAAAGTGTAGTGATTTTATTGTCCATTAATCAATTGAATCGTGTTATTATAGATAACTAAAGAATCCATGTAATTTGAGGTAAAATAAACTAGACAAAAAGTGTTTTGTGTACCTCGTTTACCTCGTTATAGAAGAAGTGAATCGTATGCGCGTTTAGCTTCAAACTTAAGGTTTTCAAAAAGCTGATGTAGTATGCCATCACTTCTTCGTCACTAAAGTCAAACTTGTGAACAATTATACTATTCACATGATTGTTGCTTAATAAATAATCTGGAATTTATGAAAATAAGACCCATCAGTATTACACAATTATAACAAAGACTTCAAGAGGATACATACACCTTGAATAATGAATATTTTTCAACGACTGGCATCCGCCAAGTTGTTTGGGTCTTTAATTGTTCATAAAACAATTCTCTATTCGAAAAATATACTATAATTATGAATATTGTTACATGAAAGAGCGGTTTCTTTTCTGTAAAATTAGAGACCCAAATATCTGAAACCGGTGAAGTGGTTTATCCGAATCCTTGCATTAGGTGCTTTTATCTCGATCGGATTCAACTCAGAGACCTAAGGACTTACAATTCCTAGCTTTTACTCGCTTGTAGTTGAAAAGATAAAGGAATTATTGCGATAGAACTAGTTGATTGAAGAACAATTTCGAAATAGGTCAATTCAAGGTGTGCGTATCTCTCCAATCAAGTGATAATGATCAATGATAATCCTTACACAAAGATGTTTCGTTGCGAATATTCTCAAACAATATATTGAGCGTCTGTAGTAATTGAACACATACGTAACTTCCGCATTTCTGTTTCATTATCCGAAGGAAAAAAGAGAGCATATTTTTTTCTAGGAAAAAACTGAAATCACCCAATCAATTAGATATAAAAAAATGTGGAAATATTTTAGAAATATATACAATCTCAACATCATACATACTCAAACACACTACTGTCGTTCTGATCGCCCCAGATCAAGATCTCCGCTATAGACCGCAGCGTTTCTACTAACAAGCCTCTGTTGTTCTCAGAAACGGTCTGATTCTTTGATAAAACATTGTAAAGGTATCTGAAAGGGTTAAAATATTGACGAAGACCAAAAATTTTAGTTTTATTTTCGATTATCAAAAATCCTGCGTTTTCTTCAATAATTGCCTCTGGGGTATATCTTACTTGAGGTGTTCCAGAGAATGGGGATTCTTTGGTTTCCAAAGACCCCCGCCGAACCAGCTACGACTTCTAAACATTGTCTCTCGTTACGGTTTCCAGTTTCAGGGTGTGTCTTACTTATAGAACATGTTTACACTTTGTTTATAGAGTGATGGGGTCTGTCCCAGAGTCTAAGGTGCCATTTTACTATTTTTGCTATCTATAATATCGCCGATTTTCCACAACCTTTAAAACAGATCTACGTTAGTATGGTATAACCGTCACAAGATTTAGGTTAGAATCATCAATTATTTATCGTCGTAGAATTCAACCAATCTGAGTATATATTCACATATCATATTATCCACGGTATTATTTAGTGTCCAAACTAAAGGCAATGATAGATTAAATTTTCTTCATTTTCACAAGAATTTAACCCGCCTATAATATTTTTAATCCAATAATTCTACATTTCAGAGTTATGCTATGTCGTCTGCTATCACGAGCTCCGCGTATGTGTTCATTCCTACGGTTTTTTTTATCTCTTATCTTTTTTTCCTTCTGACACTTTGAAGCGGTATAATAATAAATCACAGCCGAAGTAATCGATGTAATTAAATGTTTACTCACTCAACTAACCTTTCGACTATTTATTCAATATTTTATTATCGAAATGTGATTATTTAGGCGTTTAGGTACTAACAGAATTAGAATTGTTACACTCGAAAGGCTGACCGTCTGCCATTGTTGCTTTGACACTCAGATTCTTAACCAAATAATATCTCAGCTTATTCGATATCGTAAATACCTCTTATTTACCGTTATAGAAAAGAAGAAACTATGAGGGTCTTAGAACTCTACAGTGGAATCGGGGGAATGCATTACGCGTTGGAAGGTAATTATCAAACAGAATTTAAGGGACAACGCGTGCGTTTTATTACGCGTGTCTCAATCGGCTATACTATCTATTCGAAACACATCGATCCACGAGAGAATGATATATCCATGAAATAACTTATCCCGTATAAAGCTGAATTGATAAATGAATGATATTTTTTCAGAGAGTGGAATAGACTACGAAGTCGTTATTTCTATAGACATAAACACGACAGCTAACGAGGTCTACAAGCATAATTTTGCCAATACTTTGAATCTGAGTCGCAACATACAATCGATCGATGCGAAAGAGATAAAAAAATTATCCATAGATTCCATACTGATGAGTCCGCCTTGTCAACCCTTCACCAGAGTCGGTTTAAAGAAAGACGTTTTAGACGAGAGAACAAACTCGTTTTTACACGTTCTTAAATTAATACCTCAAATAGATACCCTCAAATATATTTTAGTAGAGAATGTAAAAGGCTTTGAAGTATCTCAAGCGAGGGATAGATTGGTCGAATCTATTACAAACTCTGGTTTCAATTGGAAAGAATATATGCTAAGTCCGTGCCAATTGGGAGTGCCTAACACTCGGCATAGGTATTATCTTATAGCAAAGAGGAAAGATTGTGGTTTATTTTGTTCCTCCGATTCATCTTTGTCGGAATATCTTCCTAAAGACTTGCTAGATATCAGAAAAGATAGTCAGTCTATTGCGGATATTCTAGAGACCGATATTGACGAATCAGAATATTTAATTCCCGATAAAATATTAGAGAAACATTTCTCGGTGTTAGATGTGCGAACATCTTCATCGAGAAGTTCTTGCTGTTTTACAAAAGCCTATAGTCGTTATGCGGAAGGTACAGGGTCGGTTTTTACCCAATTTTCGGATGAAATTGTGGCCAAAAAGTATTCAGAAGCTAAAAATTTCGGAGATAATATTAATGGAAAGATGGAAGTACTCCGCAGTTTGAAATTGCGGTACTTCACACCTCGAGAAGTCTCTAGATTGATGTCTTTCCCTGAAACTTTTCAATTTCCCGAAACTACTACAAAAAAACAGAAATACAGGCTACTAGGGAACTCGATTAACGTATACGTAGTCAGTCAATTGACCCTGTTACTTAAATATGGGCACAGTTAGTTCCTGGATGATAAAATAAATTTAATATTTTTTATACACAATTTAATAAAATCAATACAAATACAAGAATGTTTGATAAAATAAGACAATTATCCACTTCAATTCTGACATTTTTTATTTGAAAAATAATTGAATTTCTTTTTCAACTGTGAATATGGATAAAATCTATAAAACTATGATTCATTATAAAATAGAGAGGAATTCAAGTATCTTTGTGGTTTTATATTTCTTATCTACACATAAGAATTATCTTCGACGAATTATTGTATAGAAATAAATGTGATATCCACACTAATCGATATTATTAGCTCAAAATTAAAACATTTCCATTCTGCTCATTTCACTAATACTAATAATGATAATAATAATGATAATAATAATAATGATGATGTTATTAATATTTGCAATTGAAACTAATTATTGTAGAATTTTACATAGTTTCCAGCTCTGCAGGAATGTGAATCTTTTTTCCTATGGCAAATTTTTTCAAAGCTTCATATTTGCTATGCCAAGACTCGATTTCTTCTCGCATTGAATTATTGTCGTCTTGCATGTCTTCCATGTCTCTATACTCTTGAGTTTTTTCTGTTTCAAGTTCGTCCTTTTGTTCAATTCGTTTGATCCTGCAGCTCGCGGCGTATCCACGATTCTTTAACGTCCTTCTCCGTTGTTTCATCCTCACTATCTCGTCTCTTGATAAGCCGCGTAGTTTAAGTTGACGATTCAAGTCACGAACTGTTATCGTTACCAGCTCGTCGTCGCTTATGTCCAAACAAGGACCCGGCGATAGCGGATCCTAAATTAAAAATAACAATAAAGGTGGTTTTTTTTTCTCTGATTTTTTGGAAGTAGAGAATGAATAGTTTTGTAGGTTGGGAGTCGAATAATGTAGAAAATAATTTCGCGGGATGTTAAAAAGCGCGAAAAATGTTTAGAATGAAATTTTTGCGTCTTATTTAGCGACAGACACATGTTAGAATAATTATATATGAGTGTATATAATATAGATGCATGCATTATGTATCTAGGAAATGTTGATGTTTTGATTGAAGTCGAGACGCAAGTGTGATCGAATTTTTATAATAGATTTAGGTCTCACCATGTCGATCATTCTCTTTCCTTCCGATGGCATGATTTTTGCGTCTTAGGTACCGTGGGGATTGAGGATCAAGCTAGTTTTCCCCAGTGCTCCGTTTTTCACAATATTATGCTTCGTCATGGTGAAGAGATAGCCGTTCGCTTCGATCTCAGGCTGAACCTTTCTCGCCACGCCGCTTGCGCTTGGTTAACTCGGTTCCAATCAACGAGCTAGCTTTCGAAACGTCACGTGGGTTCAGCAGCGCTGTGATTGGCTAGAAAATTTCTAAAATACCGTCGTGTTTACTAACCGGGCTAAAGACACTCGCTCCGAATAGCCCGCCCGTGCGAAGAGCTAAAGTGACTTCTTTCGGTAGTAAAACACGGGGAAGAAGGCCCCTGAATTATTGCAGTTGCTTCGTTGCTGTTTTGAATAACCAAACAACTTGAGTAAAGATGTCGCTAATTTTGTTCAAATTGGTTTAGTTGATTAGTTCGTTGCTGACGGATTGAATTAACCTCGATCTTCATTCATGGAGTATCAGTTATATTGAAGTTCGGTTTTATTTCGATGAATTTCTATAAATATTTTTATCGACATTGTTCAAGTGGCTACATCGAGTTGATAAAAACAATTGAGCGCGTTTTTTGTTTATAAACAGTGTGAGCGTATAAGTAAGACAGAGTTGGAGAGAATGACGAATTACGACTGCAGGTTGTCCCGCGGTTGACTATAATCAAAGGAATTTACAGGAGCTGATTAAAACGATTGATCAACGCAAGGTTCAAGAAATAATCTAAGGAATCCATGGGTACGTAGATTTTCAGTAAGGCGCCAAAGCGCGCTACGTTATTGACTGGTAGCGTCATCTCAGAGGGCATCTTCGAAATGATTGTTACATATTATGTATAAGGTAAACACGTTGCTGATAATAAGGCGCGCTCTGCATCGATTAGTTTGGATGCAGTTTTTATCAAAATCAATTTCTTCAATTCAAAAATAAAAACGAAATTCATTTATTTATTCATTTACATTTATCTTCATTAATTATATTCACACGAAACACATCGAATATAATAATCTCTGCTAATTCGATTTCGCCTCTTCATTTGTTCCTGCCGTTTGTTTTCTCCCTTCGTTTTCTTAGATTGAATATTTTCCAAGAATCCTTCAACTCGTTACGAAATTAGATTAGGTCTTCTATACGTAGTATGGTAGACAGTCGAGGCTCATATACGGTTAGTTAGATCTTGACTTCTGATTCTCCTCTTTCCCCTTTCTTCATATCTTTTATTTTTATTCCTTATAAGATCCGGCTGAATCGCAGCTTCTAGAGATAGTAAATGAATAGCAGCGAATCCCGCAAGAAAGAATGTTATGCATAAAATTTCACCTCTCGAGGAGAGTTATTCTCAAAATTACCATCATTCACCAAGGTCGAATATAAGGCATAGAGCCATCTCTTTCATCAGAGATAATTATTCTATTTAAAAAAATGCATATTCATCCCTTAATTTATATATATTTATTATATACAATATATAAGTATCATCGTAAATAGTCGATCAATGAAAAATTCCCTCATACATATCTCGCTGTAATTTAAAACTGAATTTGTTTATTTGTTCATTCTTAGAGTAAGGAATGATATCTTTAAAATTTCGATTCAGTGAACGAACGCTGCCGTGAAATAATAGATCTGTTTCACTCATCCAACAATATCATCGAATATCCCCCAGAGATTTTAGACAAATATCTATTTTCGAATCACTTGTTTATACTAGGTTATCAGCTAACAGTTTTTCAATTGTATAAAAACGAGAAACAAACAGATAAACAAAGAAACACACGAAAAGAAAAAAAAAAAAAAAGATTAGAATCTGGATTTCGTATGTCATAGTACGCGTCGTATGAAACTCGCGTTTATAAGCATATGAAAGAGAAAAAAGATTCAGTGTTCTTACATAAGTAGGTATAATAACGAGGACTATCTTTCATGAAAAACGAACAGCCCGCAGGGGTCCTTTAATCGTAGTAATAGATCGGTGTGCACCCCTCGCCAACTACATAGTTATGAACATTATTTTCGGGTAAAAATCCGCGTCGTACAGCAAAGGGACGAGAAAAAAAAAAAAAAAAAAAAAAGAAAAGATAAGAAAAAAATTAGCACTGTCTCGAGTATCGAATATTGGTTGCAAAGTAAATAAAATTCCGGATTTATTTAGGATGTATGATTTTATTTCATCTTTTATTATTTATTTATTTATTTATTTATTTTTACTTATGCAATAGAATTTATATACCGGAATATGAATTATTTTTGTTCATTGATCTTATACTTACCTGCGGCTTATCCTCGTTGTTAGGGTATGACTCGTTATTTGGATTTCCGTGTGGGCATAAGCATCCAGTTTTCTCTCCTAACGACTCTGTTTGTCTGCAGAGCACCGATGCAAGTGAACACGACCCTACATTATAATTCAAGCTAGCAGCTCCTTGAAGCGAGAGTAAAGAGAGGCGCTTTCTCAAGAAATTTTTCACTCTTATTTAAAAGAAGAAAACACAAAAAAAAAAAAAAAAACTTAAAATCTAAATCTCATCCGTCGACGGTGGGTTTGCATCGTATTTCTTCTACTTCTCTTCTCTTTACTTCGAGTCTTGCGGTTATAAGTGCGAGTTATACCTTTGTACATACTCTTCTCGTTGAATAATATACGAATCAGATTCGCTACCGTTGCAAAGTTTTTTTTCTTTTTTCTACCAACGATAAAGCGATAACTTTATGAGGTCGTTAATAATTGATGGGATTTTGGAGCTCTTTTTTTTTCCAAAAATTAAACCTCGAGACTATTAATTTGACCAATTATTGACTTCGATACGATCAATACACCCCGAGTTATTAAACACTGAATAAATACACGCGTGAATTTCAAATCTCGGAGGTTTGGCCTTTCGGAATTTTGGCTATGTACGACTTTCGGGGAAATGCCTTTCTGAAAACTTTCAGTCGGTGATATTGAAATTCGGAACTTATCACTCGCCCCCAAAATTTCATCCCTTTTATTTTTTCGCAAATAATTAGCGACGAATCATTGAGTTTATTACCGAGGCACAAATTTGAATCCAGAATTTTTCCCTTTTCAAAAATTTTACGATACTATCGTATCCCGATATTTTGTGCCAATTTTATTTCCCAATTTACTCGGTGCTGTATCCCTTTGATTAATGAACATCAAAATTTAACGAAGGTATATGTGCCGATATTTTATGAACTCGCTTGCAATCAGACATAGATATACGACAAAAGCTCTAAAGAGTATAATTGCAGTTAGTTTCTAGTAGTGCAAACATCGTTCGGTCAGCCCCACAGTGGTAAGAGATTAGAGGGTCAGCCATGAGGCTTACGGGTTAATTTACGGTCACTAGCTTTTAACGAACCGTCTGTTCGCGGCGTGATAGTATATACTGAAGTAAGGGAAGGCGAGTAGAGTAAAGCAAGCTATTAATTACAGGTAATGCAACTGAAATCCGACAATGTACCATATACACGATAAATATCCCTCATATATCCCACATCGTTATGTCATCATGCTGTGAAATTGTTCATGAACATGAAAATGAAAATAAACATGGAAATGGAAATGAAAATGAGAATGAGAATGAGAATGAGAATGAGAATGAGAATGAGAATGAAAATGAAAATGAAAATGAACATGAAAATGAAAATGAAAATGAACATGAACATGAAAGTGAAAGTGAACGTGAACGTGAACGTGAACGTGAACGTGAACGTGAACGTGAACGTGAACGTGAACGTGAACGTGAACGTGAACATGAACATGAACATGAATATGAATATGAACATGAACATGAACATGAACATAAAAATGAACATGAACATGAAAGTGAAAGTGAAAGGGAACGTGAACGTGAACGTGAACGTGAACGTGAAAATGAACATGAACATAAACATGAACATGAACATGAACATGAACATGAACATGAACATGAACATGAACATGAACATGAAAGTGAAAGGGAACGTGAACGTGAACGTGAAAATGAACGTGAACATGAACATGAACATGAACATGAACATGAACATGAACATGAGCATGAACATGAACATGAAAATGAAAATGAACATAAAAATGATCATAAAAATGAAAATGAACATAATAATGAAAATGAACATAAAAATGAAAATGAACATAAAAATGAAAATGAAAATGAAATATTATCAAAAACATAGCAGTGGATTAAATTAGAGAGACGGAGAATTGGCAACGCAATCGTAATCAACAATTTCGTAATTTAACGTTGGGCTCTTTTCACTTTTGTGAACTGAAACCTCTATTGGGACAAGACAATTAGGTGCAAATTGCGAGGAGGCGGCTTTACTCACGACGAGTCAATCCTTGGGTGGAGTTGAGGAGAGCTGACTGGATACAGACTTCAACATCTTTGAAATAAAGTCTCATGTTTTTCCTTTTTTTTTCTTTCTTACCTATAGTAAATAGTATGATATAATTTTAGATATTATAAAAGATAATGAGAAGTACTCCGCTCTATTAGTTCTTATATAAAACAGAATTAATTTAAAAATTCGGGAAAAAAAAAATCGTCCGTAGTTGTTCTTATTTTTTTCTTATTGTCATTCGCGACTCCTCGATATCGTATTTCGTAAGTCTGAGAAAGGCCTAGTTATCATTTCGTCAAAATTGATTACATAAAGTTTCGTATGAAAAAAATTTCCGGTATAAAGAAAACACGTGTCAATCGCGTGACTTGCGACAATTATCTTACACTAGGTGCGGAACACCGAGCTTGCTAAGTAAGAATTACACTCTGATACTTATCGCACTTCGTATACAATGTATGGTATAGTGAATAGTCACTGCTTCTATACCTACCTACCTAATATGTGCGAAGGCATACATCTCGTATTCGCGAAGCGTTACAACGATCGTCAGTTCTGACAAAGAGACGAACTTATTGTGCGAGACTTTCGCGTAATCAAGGTGTTGATTCATTCACCTCTTGTTTCCGTTTCTTTTTTTTTTTTTTTTTTTTTTTTTTTCTCTTCAATTTCCCGAATAGAAAAGAAAACGAAAAGAAAAAAAAAAAAACAACAGTCAGTAAATCTTGCTTCTATTTTTTCTTCTTCTTCTTCTTCTTCTTCTTTCAAAAAGAATTAAAATTGATTCTACAAATCGGAGGGGTATATGTTGTGTCATTCGAGTGAAATTTTTATTTATTTATTTATTTATTTATTTTCATTTTTCTTTGTCCATTTATGTATACAAAAACAGCTCTGATAATTGGTTTTAGAAAATTATCGAATATTCTTAATTAAAGATCTATAAAAAATAAGAAATTTTTTAAACCTATTCCGTTCACGCGGGTGCGACAACTCTCGATCGATGAGTCCTCCGCGGAAATACGCGACGGAGTAGAGCGAAGTCAGTCGGTGGTCGGTCGTCGCGTCGTCCGCATCGGCATCGGCTGGTTGGTTATAACCAACCCCCCGCAAAGATCGTCGATCCGGTATCAAATACGTTAAAAAGTTTGACATTTTTTTTTAAGAAAATTTCTGAAATATAAGGAAAGAAAAAAAAAACCAAAACCAAAACCGTAAAAAAAGGGAAAAAAAAAAAAAAAATCGTATTAACTACCGCGATATAGAAAATAAAATAATTAAATATGATAACAATATATAAAAAAAATCATAAATAAATCATCATGCGCCGTCCAGGCGTTAAATAATAATAATAATAATAATAATAATAATAATAATAATAATAATAATAATAATAATAATAATAGTTTAGTTTGAAATAGATCGAAAAAAAATTGAAATTAAATAAAAATTAAACAAAATTGGAGAAAAACAAAACAAAAAAAAAAAAAATTGTAATAATAATTATAATTAATTAGTCGACAATATTATGATAGCAAGAATATTGTTTGAAACCGTCACAACCATTTTATTTTTTTATTCCCTTTCAGACCAATTATGTACGATAAATTATCTTAATGAATATTAAAATATAGGTATATACTGTAAACGCGTAAGAAAAATTGAGGATCAAAAAGTTTGTTTTTTCTACCAATTTCGCTGTGGTTGAAATGTTGAATTTTTAAAATTTTTAGTCTCGAACTTATATATGTTATTTTCAATCTATGCATGGCGTATGCACTACGTACGTGTCTATATTTATTTAACTCGTTTCGTTCTTACCATTCTGTAGTATAAAGATTGGACTTATACTATATACGGCGTATTTCGTAAGCGTATCATATATAAATCGATGGACTGATGCCATCGAATCGACAGCGCCGAGAAAAAAAAAAAAAAAAAAAACATTAAAAAATACATTTTTCGATGTATAGCTGCGTTTATATAGGCGTGACAAAATAATAGAAGAAAAAAAAAAAAAAAACATGGCGCTTACGACCTTATGGCATTCTTATCTCAGGATTCTTGCCTGTCTTCCAACGGACTGATAACATTTTGTAAATACTGGTTGAGCTTGATTTGCGTTAGTTATTTTAGAAGCAAAGATTATAGAGTGAGAGATTTAAAAAGAAAAACTGAAAAAAAAAAAAATCAAATAAAAATACAGTTTTTGAAAATTTCTGATGGATATAAGAGAAAAATCAAGAGTTTTTGGTCCTGCGGGAAAATCTGAAAAAAAAAAAAAACCTTTCGGAGTTAATTGAAAATTTTTAGCCTTTATGGGTATCGTATGTGGTTCTGTTGTGGCCATTAGTTTTATAGACTGCTTAGAGGAATTGGGTCCAAAAGTAATTTCAACTGGGTTCGAAAGGCGAATCTTGATGCCTAATAATATCCTCAAGCGGATGATATCGTGTTTCATTGTTATTCGCCTGCGGGAATATGTAGGTACATATACATACAACCCACGCGATTCACCTGAGCGAATATTTGCCATCGAGGGAATTAGCGAATTAGTTTAAAAATATAGTGATAAAAAAAATTTTTATAAAACGAGTTTATCAAATGACATTTTACCCGCGCTGCAATTATGGTACTAACACTGTTTCACACATGATTCCCCCGATTTAAGAATAATTGATCCGCGATACGAATTTTAATTATTCTGATCTAATTTATTTACTTATATATATATTTATTTCAATTTTTTTTCAACGTATTATTTTTATACGTATACATATGTGTATACGCTAAGAATATATATAGTAGTTCGCTAACAGCAGACTCTGAATCCAATATTTGCATACGTATGTAATCAATTTGAATTTTCCAACCGACGTGTATGTATGTAGCTACACCTATTTTCATTTCAGTTCAAATAACGATCGGAACCAATAAATGTTTTCCTCGGCTACTGCACAGATAGAGTCGATACAGAGAGAAATACATCCAAACTATTTTATGACTTATAAGAATCAATGAAATCGATTCAATCGCCAATCTTCTTAATCGCATTGGGGCTAAGAAAAAAAAAAAAAAAAAACAATTTTGCATTTTTTTTTTTCTCCTTTTTTTTTCTCGTTTGTCTTTTGTGTTGGATAATTTTAACCCCTTACAATTACGTAAATGGATACAATATATACTAATTAGAGAACGAACGTGATAACGTTATAAAATATAGTAATAGGCGAGGTTAACGAGAGGGAAAAATTTAATTAACAATTAAGTAATTGTGATGGGTGGGGGGGGGGGATGATTTTCGAGGATATTTTTTACCTTGCTGATTCTTCCGTATAATTAGGATAAAAAATAAAAACAAAAAAATAGTAGTATTTTATTTAGTATTTTAATTCGCAATAATTTTTTTTTATCATATCTTTTTGATTCCTGAAATAAATCAATTTATTAAGAAAAGAAGAAGAAGAAGAAAAAAAAAAAAAAAGAAACGAAATTATGATTTAATGGGAAAGAATTATTTCGGAAAAAATTTCTTTCATCTTTATATAATTGGGAAGAAATATTTAAGCTGATTCTTCCTCGGTTCCAATGTGGATCTGGTAACAGTAAAAAAAAAAAAAAAAAAAAAAAAAAAAAAAAAATGATAATTATAGATTTTTATTTGTATATATACTTTTTGTTTCAATATAACTTCCGCTGTACAATTTTGGAAACCCTCCAAAATATGAAGAGACTAAATTTAATTGGTCAATGTAACGTTGAATGAAAATAATATACTTAGTCACTATAATTTATTAGCGATACCAGCTCGGTTATAATATTATGCAGTAGCAGATAATTTCCTTACATCTTATCTCAAATAAAGAGTTTTTTTCATTTTTATATATTTTATATCTTTGAAAAGTAAGAAAAAGAAGAAAAGAAGAAAAAAAAAAACAGATTTAATTTAATGCGAGTTTTTTTTTTTCCTTTTTTCTTTTTGTTTTTGTTTTTGTGTATAAAACAGAAAAAGAAGAAGAAGAAGAAAGAAAAAGAAAAACTTTGACATAATAAATTTGATTGATAAGGTGTAATTCGCGTCGCGAAAAACGGAAAAAAAAAAAAAAAAAAAAAGAAAAAAATTTGTAGTAAAATTAATTGAATTCGGGTAAAAACATCGTGGCGAGAAAAATTATTTGTTTTTTGCGCAAATATGTGCGAAAAATCTGAAATGAAATAATCGTACTTTTAAATACCGTGAATGAAATTTTTGAAAATTCATTTACCAAATTTTGACCAACCTTCTCCCGAGAGGAACGAACATTTTCGAAATCTTATATCCGCACAACTTTGAGAGAGGATCTTTCGTCGGTTTAAAACTCTGATAGAAACGATCCGTGCGGTATAAAGATGTTGAAATCTCGTGAGAGTTGGGACACCGCGGGGAGCCAGCGCCTGACCGTTTCGAATAGCAATCTGTAACCCGAAATGTGTTTTCCCGATCGTCGCGAACGATTTTTTGACTTATTTCTATAAAGTTAACAAAATTGGTATATCGGGTATCGGGGGGTTCGCATCATTCTCTAGGTATAACCACCGAGGGATTACAGCGAGCCAATTCAGAAATAAAGGGGGGCGAAGACCATTTCCCATAAAACAAAGGCCACTCTTTGACTTTGTGGGGCTTAAACTTTTAAAAAATTAAGTACTACAGCCTCGCTGCAATCGATCAACTCGAATTCTTCGACTTCTGCTTTGGAATGGGTTTCGATGAAAATGGACGTTTCTTTTTTTTTTTTTGCGATGAAGATTTCTTCGATTTATCTGAACGAAGAGTATTTCATTTAATCGCATATATATCGCAGCCTGGGACTCGAATCGATGTAATTTCAGCTTTTTAATCAAATCCTAAAACGTTTACACTGCCATTCAATTCCTCGATGTTACCAGTTCGTTGACTGCATCGCGGAGAAAACAATTTCGCACTAGTTCCTGGGAGTGAAATAGATTGATTTTTACCAACGCGACATCACAGCTCTTCGGGGCAAAATTGACGCTTATTTTTGACGTAGTAACCAATATCAGCTCGACAGGTTTAACGAACATTGAATATCTTGTCGACAGGGTATATTGAACGATCATGTACCTGTCTTTATCGAGGACGATTCAAAATTACAGATTTAAAAGAAAAAAAAATTCTATTCTCGGAAACGGAGGCAGAAAAATGTCTTTTCTGCTGTTTTCAATGAATCTTTTTACACCCTCGGACCTCTACTACAAAAAAAAAGAGAAAAAAAGAAAAAAAGACGGGTCGGAAGAAAGATGAATTGCCACGTGTCGATCGATTCGAACGTTTGCTTCCAAGGGAAGAAATACGACTTTCAATTTTTGACTTTTACATACTAGATAGTATTTTCTAAGGTGTTGAAAAGTGCTCTGAAAAAACCGATGTTACGTATTGTTTTTTTTTTTTTTTTGACTTGACTTGACTTGACTTGACTTGACTGCGTGATTTCATCCCTTAAAATTAATCATCGCGTAAAATTTTTTATATGAGATTTAACATCGAGGAAAATCTTCAGAGTATAATTCATCTCATCGTCGTCGTTTATATCGCTCGATTCAATCTTCGTTGATTGTGTAGGGTGAAATTTAGGATAGTGTATAAAGGGTTGATGGTCAACGTCGTGTATTCTACCATTTACAAAGCTCTGGACCTCGTTAGCTACCAATTCATCGCGCTATTTGTATACGGGACCAACTTCGACGGTATAATTAAAACCCGAGTCGGTATCGCTACAAGAATTTATAATTATAATGTTAGACGTATTGGAGGCAACGCGAAGTAGTTACATTAAAAAAAAAAAAAAAACCTATATACATATATATATATATATATATATATATATATATTCATCGGGACAACAAAATGACAAGTATTACGCCCAACGTAAAATTTTCGAACACATATTTAACAAGAGATTCTTCAGGGTGGATTAAAATTATACCCTAATAATTATACATAATCAGAAGATCAATAATTTGGGATACATATTAGACGACACATAATTTTTTCAGTTTTTTTTTTTTTTTTTTTTTTTTCACGGGATATTTTTCGCATTTTTATTTTATGTGTTTCGTATATTTTTTAAGGGCGGAAGGGGGGGGGGGGGGGGGGGGGGGGTAGGAATGAAAAATCATGTTCAGGATTATCGTCAATATTTTAAATCGCGCAGGTATTCGCGCCGGAAGTATCACGGCCTTTTATGTATTAATAATTGAGAAAACTGATTCGTTATTTAACTAATTTCCCCAGTTTTCTGACTTGACGTATATATGTATACGAATCACATCCAATAAACACGCGATTCTCCCTAACCGTATAGTATTTCTAATTCCACTATCACGTCAGTCGCAATGCAGTAAAATATACCGCTTACTGTTATCTTCATGAACCATGAACTGCAGGTCTTCGGAAACGCGGATCTAAAACCTTATACTGCACGTCTATAAAGTCGTTAATTTTACACTAAATAAACTGCATGTTATACAACCCGTCCTCAACTATACATGGCGTGTGAAAAAAAAAAAATACATATATATGTATATAAATATTTTTTACGACAAAAAATGAAATAAAGAAGCAGAAATTTTATCGCACTTATTTTATTACATATTCAGAATTCGGTTTATAGACTTTTTTTTTTTTCTTCATATACTTTTTTCACGGTATAAAATCATCGCTACAATAGTTTTCTACAAATCGTGCCTAGAAATTTATTCGCTTATTAGCAATTTACGTAGTTAAAAAAACTGCGAATCGCAGTAATATGGAAACTCGCTATTTTGTCCCGATTTTGTGATACAGTAATAAATTTCTTTTCTTTACACCTGCTCGCAAAATGCCCCTTTGCGACCTCTTGAGCGGGCGCAAAACAGGACTTTTCGGCCCTCGGGTGGAAAAGTCTTTTCCACCCGCTGAGAGCGGGCGAAAGAGACTCCTTGTCCGCCCTAGGGCGCGAACTCATGTTTTGCGCCCGCTCACTCGGCCTGAAAAGAGGCATTTCTACAGAGCTGCACGTGTTAAAAAAAATATCGTGTGCATCACGGGCGCGAGGCTATTTCGGCTCGTGCCGCATATCGCACGCTCGCAATATAGCTCTTTGCGCCCTTGATACACAATGTACTATTCTATCTCATAGAACAGCGTGTGAACAACAGAAATTTTTAACTCTTTTTTTTTCTTTCTTTTCTCTTTTCTTATTTCATTCTATCGAATGTATTTCGTATTTTACACTACACATACATCTATTTTACTCCCACGAAGCTCCCCTCGTCCTTCGTCTATATCAGGGTCCGTTTCTACTGCGGCGGGGTTAGAATTCTTTAATGAAATAAGACCGAGAACGAGCTTGCAGTGGTAGTGGTAGTGGTGTGGTGTAGTCGTACCTACGAACCGTGTTGCCCTCGAGTCAGTACTCAGCATGAATTTAGATCAGTTTCGTAGTCATGCTCACGTTCGCTTGGAGTCTGGATGAGCATAGGTAGGTAGGTAGGTAGGTAGGTAGGTAGGTATAGGCACGCGGGCAATGGCGTTAGAAATTCGCGGTTTTAGGTAGGAACAACGAATTAATACCATTCCGTGACACGCCTTGGTATATACTATTTCTTAAACCGCATTTCCTCCCACATATTGCGAACATAGTTAAGGATTTACTCAAGTATCATCGCATTCCGCACACCCGCCGATTAACTTTTTTTTTTTTTTGCAAGATTTTAGGAATCCCAAATTATGCGATGAAATATTCCGATCATTTTAATATACGCAATAATTTCGCTGAAATTAATGATTTCAATGAAATTTCAAACTGCTACCCCCTCCTACACTTCGTTGAAAAATTTTCTTATAGTACTTGTGAAAAAGCTCGTTGCAAACAAACAAAAAAAAAAAAAAAAAAGAAATGAATGAACAAATGAATATCGGTGAATGATCGATGGTATAGGACGTTGGGAAAAATCAACTAACACTTTTCTATTTTTTTTCAACGTATTATGTGCGAGGGAAACGCGGCAGTACCCGACTAGATGGTAATTTACTTCCCCGGGAGCAATTGTAAGTTCAAGTTCTATTGTCGGAAGTTTTTCAGCGGTAGAAATCCGACGAAAAGGGGTTGGCTGTTGCCTGGGGGAAAAAGGCGCGGTTCTAAAGGGCAACACGACCGATCAGTTTGAAAAAGTGATATGGAACGAATCCAGGTTGATAAAAAATGAAAAATACATCTGGCTTTTCCACCAGTTACTTTTTCCTTTTTTTTTTTTTTTTCTTTTTTTTTATAACTTCGATAGGAATTAAAGAAGCGATTTGAAAATTGGCAGAGTTGTTGCTCACAGTGATACCAACGAGCCATAAAAATGCCAAATTTTTATCAATCAAACCATTTTTGAAAACGAGGAAATTGTTTTTTTTACTTTGTTCAATTTCAGTTGAATAATCCGTCGAATCACACATGAAAATCGTTTAATTTCCTGTACGGGATAAATCACCGGACGACATACTACCAATCAAATAATAATCGATCCCTCTTAATCGAAGGAAAATTGAAACCTTCACATCGAAGAGTATCCCACTTTATTTAATGTACGAATTTGTAGATCTGTATGATTGAAGCTCGAATGACGTCACGGAGTCGAGGGTTGACGCTCGGGGAATACCGCATCGATTCTCTATATATATATATATGTACTAATATAAGTATATAAATGCATATATGTATATCTATGCATGCATGTATGCATAGCGGGAATAATATTTCGAGAATTTGAAATCGATTTTTTTTTCTTTTGCTTCTCATCATTTTATGCGTGACTGTCTTACTGTCGAGCCACAGCCAGGGTAGGGAAAATCCAAGCAGTTATATTACCTGGCGCGGTAGGTACGGTATAAAAATTGTACGGTTTCGATAAAGAGCGATAAATTTTTACGATATATCCTTTTTTCGATTTAATACTGTATTTGTATTTCGCATAGGTTTTTCACGTGTTTGTGTGCATATATGCCGTATATAATACATTATCATCAATAAGTCTGGGTATATGATGAAAAATCAATATTATAACAGATCGTATATACCTACCCGTAATAAAGAACAGGACCAGCTGGAGGTGAAATTAATATTTTAACATCTGCACTCAAATAAATATACGAAGGATTTTGAATTTTTGAATTTTTTGAATTTTCATTTTATTTCTGTTACCGGAAGGTGGAGAATTATATTAATAAAGTTTATTACATCCGGGGGATTTTAAGACTAGTAATTTACTAATTACTATGGTAATTCATATAACAGCGCGTGTGTATAATATATACACGTCATCCCTGAAACGCAATTTGATTATTCATGAATATTTGATAGATTATAAATCTGTACAGAATCGTCAATAATTTACTGGAACCTGATCGATTCTACTAAAAATTTTGTCGTATCATTGAAAAAAAAAAAAAAAAAACGATTATATCATATTCGTATTTTATTTTATATATTTTATAAATTTTCGTCATTATGTTACTTCTGGATTTAATACTATTTTATTTCTGCGGGGGACGGAGAAGAAAAAAAATAAAAAAATGAAAATACATCAGCGGAAGACGTCAATAAGTAACGAGAATCGGACTGAAAGAAAAACCGGGCGTATCCTGTGGGAATAGAAACACACAAATTGAAATTCTGTATAAACCTAATCTAAGAGGAAGTTTAACGTCGATAAAATATCGTCGTTTTTTTTTTTTTTTTTTTTTTAATACTTTAATAACAATAATCGTATAAATAATTTTTCGTATATTTTAGCCCCGAAAAAGGAATGAGAAATGAAGACAGTAAGTGTGTAAAAAAAAGAAAAGAGTGAAAAACAAAAGGTTCAAGAAGCGTTTGGCAAAAACAAATAAATAAAAAAAAAAAAAAAGACTGAACGAATAAAGTGATAAAAAATAAAAATAGACTCGAAATTGTCGAAACTGTGTCGAAATTCGACAAATGCAAACGGTACGTTCGCAGTAGCGTTGTCGTCCCTTATCTTGTTACGAAAATAGAAAATTTGAAAAAAATTTATCTGTCGGTCGGTGGATCGATCACTACGTGATTGTAATTAACGAATAACCGACATTGTCGTTCGATAGTAATTAAGTAAGTTGAAATTGTGATTGCCAAGGTGTTCGGTCGAATAGGACGAAGGATGTCGAGCGGCGAGAAGGCTTCTCCGAGTCTTACCATCGACCGAGCTGCCTTTCTTCTTCTCAGAGTAAAGAAGGCCTTTAAGAAAAAGAAACAACAGCGTAAGGAAAAGAGGTAATTTTGATTATTTCAAAACGATTGATTATCCGATATAAAGTTCCAGGGATTTTATTAAACGTTCTGGAAGTTATTGAATCAACAGCTCGATTATTTTTTCCGAATAATTTCTTTCCCTGATTATATGTCTTTGAAACTTGATGGGAATCCCCATCGTCAGGTACAAAAACCGATTCTTACTGCAATTTCTGCACATAATTTTAACGAATTTCCTTACATTCTAGATCAAAGAGTAACGAGATTAATCTCCTTTACTTTTCCTACCCTGTTTTTTTCATCTTTTGATTTTTCTTCAATTTTTTCAATTTTTTTTTTTAATGGCAATCTGCATATAGTTTGATAAATGTGCGAGTTGCAGTTGATTGTATAGAAAAGGAGGCGCTGGGAGCCTGAAGCTCTAGGTTAGTAATGATTAGTTCGATATTGAGTCTCTTTGAACTTTTCTACGTTGAGTGATACTTGATGGAATATGAATATTCGTGTCGTGGGTTGTAGTTATATGCAAGAAATTATTCATACCTATAGATATTACTTCTACAGTACTCTTCAAGTGAAGTGGGGCGCGGTATTCTTCCAGGATTTTTGCGAAAATTTAAATGATTTCGAAAAATCAAAAAATCACATTCTAGGAAATTAGTAATCTTTCGAATGAGACTAGTTTCATCCCGATCGATTGAGAATTGGCCGATTGCCAGAGGACTTCGTGAATTCGGTCGCGTATCATTATTCATTGTTAATTATCAATTATTCGTTATCGTTTTTCAACAACGCCCCGGTGTTGATGGGGGTCATTCCCGATATTGAATGACCACGCATCTTAATCGTTGAAACTTCCCCTTCAACAATCACTGACTTTTCGCCCTTAATTCAAAGTCATTCGATGCGAAAAATCTCGATAAACGTAACCTCGCGCTCAGGAAGTACCTGGATCTCGTCCGCGAGGAAAATTATCGCGATAACACTAAGGTGAGGTCTGAGGGCGTATTAAAATACGACTCCACAACAAATTTCAGTGGAATCGAGCGAAGCGCTCCAGAGTTATCGCCGATAAACGATTCCAACTTCGTGGACGCATAACTCCTCAACGAGTTATCCGGCTGCGGCACATAGGGGGTGTTTTCTGCACGTCAAGCGGTGCCCTTTCAATCGGTATGAGGTACCAAGAGGTACGATAACATCCACTGTCATTTTACGGGTCGTTCGCGACGCCACGACTATCACCAATTTACGAAGTCCTCTGGCAATCGGCCGATTCTCAATCGATCGCGATAAAACTAGTCTCATTCGAAAGATTATCAAATTTCCTAGAATGTGATTTTTTGATTTTTCGAAATCGGTTCAATTTCCGCGAAAAATACCGTGCCCCACTTCAATTGACGACTACTGTATATTTCGTAACCAGTAGAAGTTCAGAGCTTCGAATTAGGTACCTGGGGCACCGGGGATGAATATTTATATAAATAGTATATCTATAGCTATAACTAAAAGTACATAACGTACCTAATTCCGTTGCCGCCACATATTTCCGTATTCGCGGTAAGATTGAATGAAAATAAACTATAGTTATTGTTTCTTCGTGTGTATAATATAATAACGAGTGAAATATTGCTCGGTTTATATCACGATCTAGCCAAAGTTTTGAAAAATAATTCCAAAATTCCAATAATAAACTCGATGTTTTTCAACAAAATAATTCAGTTCAATCGTATAATGATCATTTACGAAATCCGTATAAGTCGGAGTCTCATGTTCAAATCGATTCAGAACGATTTATTGAAACGTGACATTTCATCGAATACGGAATATGATTTTAGAAAATGGGTAAACCTTCATTATTTCTCTTTCTCGTTCGTTTTTGCTCCATTTTTCATCATTTTTTATAGAAGAATAAGAATTTCAACTAATCTTAGCTTCCGGTTATTTGTAATCTCCGAAAATACACTTTGAATGATCTCAGAAACGGTGAGATAAAAAAGTCCATGGGCTAACGAAGGGATGAAAAGTAGGTACCCTAACAAATTTCGGATCTCACGTCTTCTTTTCAATTCAATCTCATTTTCGCTTCGGTTATATTATTCGATTCATCACTTTATCTGCAATAATTATTTCCGCATTATTTTTTCACCCTTTAGTACGTACGTACAGTAGGGTTAATCTCTTTCTTTATTGTTGGAGACGTCCTGGCCCAGGAGAGCATTTGTTTTCTTATCCGTAAAAAATTTTACTCCATCGTCTGATTCGTCCGTTACTCGGGGTATAATCAACGTTCATTCTTTCAAGGGTTTTGTGATTCCGTGGGACTCACCCTTCGTGTCTGAACTAATCCCGCGTCTCTGTCTGCCTTCCGGCTTCTCGTATCAACCGGATATACATACGACGTGGCTTCGATTTCGAGGCATCTTTTCCCTCTTTTTTTTAATCTTTTTCTCTTCGTCTCTTCACGTCTTCCTCCCCCATTTCGCAGATCAATTTGAAGGGCAAGGGGCACAGGAAAATCGACTATCTATACCTACCACGCGATTCGATCTCTTTTTCGCGAATTATTTTACGTCACTAGCTGCAGAGTTGTAATTCTATATTTCTATATCGACTCGAGGACCGAGTCTACTATATTCTTTACTCTGTCCTTTTTTATTTTTCTCCCTTTTTCCTAGTTGATTTTCTCGTCGCCTCCAGGCGAAAATATATTTTATTGAATTCTACAATTTTTATCTCATCCCCGACGTTGTCGCTGCTATATCTTCGAGAAGAATATCTATTACTCCGTAAATCTATTTCGTAGAGAGTAAAAAAAAAAAAAAAAAAATAAAATAAATCAACGGAGTTTTTTCAACATCATATATACCAATAAGTTTTTTTTTTTCACTTCAACAATCGCTTAATGAATATTTTTTCTTCTTCTTCTTCTTCTTTTTCATTGATAAACGTAAAAATGTCAAATTTTCCAGATAAAATATATGTAGGGTGGTGAAAAGTTTGGAGAAAAACAAAAATCGATTTTATATTGAAGTTTCAACGCGTTTTCCCCGATGAAATTTTTACATCGTCTTTTTCATGTAACAATAATAATAATTTTATAATTAATATATTCATCAAAAATTCATACGGTTTTGTCTATGAATTTTTTTCCTTTCGATACCCACCCGCTTCTCTCCTTCGTGTTTTTACTCCACCCTCAAGAACCTATTGATTGCCATCGATACCTTATCCGCAAGCACATTTCGTCCGAACCGTTAAAAGGGTTAAGAGCTCTCTTCGTGCTCAAGGCGGGGTCGCGGTGGCTTAAATACAATACATACTATCCCGCCGACTAAATCGATGCTATTATTCCTTAATTTGATATATTATCTATACAATATCGCGTCTAAACTTTGTCTCCCCTTTTTTTTATACGACGCTAATTTATGCTGATTAAAATCACCCTTAATTATATGCACGAGCATAGACGCGTATAAAATCTTCGAAATCATTACTCCCGTTATTTCCCCGAACGATATATTACCGCATTCGTATAGAATTTCGTATTATACTTATAACTATCGACCCGCATGGATCTAGTGTTTTTATTTTACCCAGGAACAGGTCGTTCCTCTTCCCGCATGGGGTTCGCTGAATTCTTTTAGCCTAGGTGTAAGTATTATACCTAGCACGTTTCGCGGTAGAAAAACAACCAGTCGATCTATTTCCAGGCCCTGTTTGGACGCCTTCCAAGAACCTATAGTTATTACGGTAATTCATAAATATTTCAATAGCTTCGTATAATAATTTATGAAAATTCTTTGGCTATGTAATACCACTCTATATACCAAAAGAAAATTTCACGGGAGTTAATTGAGGTGAATAATTAATTTTATTGCTACCTTTTCGCGCGGGGATATCAGTCTTAAAGTATTTTTCTCGTTTTTTCTTTCCCTTTTCTTCTCGTTCAAAATCTTTTTCTTTTTCTTTTTTCTTCTTCTTATTATTCCATCGTTCCTAGCTCTCGTTATTTATTTAAAAGATTAAAACCTCTGTTTATTTTATATACACGCCACCACGAATTTTACTTCATTTTCATTCCATAGTACCCATTATAGCTCTTTAATTCCACGGGTGAAATAAAAAAAATTTCTTTTCTTTTCTTTTTTTTTCTTTTTCTTGTCGAAGCTAATTACCTGACGTCTAATTACAGGCTTTAGATTTTCTTCGTTCTCGCGGGAGTCAGCGAGTTTATTATTTCATATAAAATCGACAGGGAATAAAACCGGCGATATACTTTAGCTCCTTTTTCAATCGCCTGCGCCCACCGACGAACGAATCTACATGCAAATTATTCTCAATGTTTAAAATTTCGGTCAGAATTTGAATTGAACCCTTTTTTTTTTTCGATTCAAAAACCACAGCTCACCATGTTTCAAACGTCTTGTACCCTCGTATTGCGGAATGTCTTATATTTAGGCATGTGGCTATATAGACGGTTGAAAAATGAAAAGCCTGCGATGAAAATCGATCTGTTCGGAGATCCTCATCCCGCAATTACCGTTCTCCCATTTTCCGCAAACACCATTTAGCAAGCGTTATCGGGTGCGTGTGTGTGTATGAAACTCGGCTAAACACGTGTATAACACAGAATATGAAATGTGTGGGTTTCATATCTCGTTGTCGATGTCCGTGTACCAGAGCAAGTAATCTATTGGATCAGTGATTACACTCGGAAAGACGTGTCGACCCGTAATTAATACCGAGAATTAAACTCATTGAGATATTTTCCGTGCACGAATATCATTTGCATTTTTCAAATCCTCAAATATACATCGCGATGATTATTCGGTCAGATAATTAACTGCACATAGTGTTAGATACAGAGCTCTAACGCCGTTCACTGCACCTATGTCATATGCTATCATGAGAGGCTCTAGATATCAGAGAAGTGTAGTTTACTACACGTTCGGAAACCAGGTCGAAATGCGTTACTGAAATCAATCGGAAAATATTAATTAATAAATGGAAATTTCTGTTTTTAGATGCGTTTGCCAAAAGTAATGTCCGATGTTTTGCTGTTTGTGTAAATTTCGCGACTGGCCGTGCTCCGTCAACGAATTTATTTCACGGTTTAATAGGCTCCGCGGTGGACAGACTCAGACCACAGATACGGAGTCAACGATCCAAAAGCCGGCTCTGAGGTAACAAGCTCAACGAAATTTGAACAACTTTTCGTATTGCGCTATACCACGATCCTCAAGCTCTCACGGGACGAATGGGTGAAGTGTATAGAAAAATGTCGAGTATCGATTTATACTCAATATTTTAGTTTTTTAGCTTATAGTTTTTCCGAGTTTTAGACTTCGCCACGGATGTCTACTTGCTCTATGAGAATTATAACTCACATTTTAACCCAGCCAAAGCCTGAGGGAAAAGCTCACGTAATCAACTCGCAGAAATAGCCGTATTTCAGTCAAGTACGCGACCTAGTCCATATTAATTCCGACACGTGTTGTTGGGGCTGGGCTAGCCCCTGTTGGTTACATTTAATACGAGAAATACTCACAGCAATCCCATTAGAGTAGCTGAACCCACTCGGTTCTACTTAACGGTTCAGTCATTATTCAGAGGACCAGGAGAATCAGGTTTAGGTTTTCTTTTCATTTTCCCCTTTTCCCATTTTTCTTTTACTTCGACGAAAATATCGTATTATTTTCAAAAGCAGAACTGGAACCGCGTGGATTTTTAATTATTATTTTTTCGTTCGGGGGGTCGAATTTGAGTTTTAAATTTTCAAAACTCACGAACGGTGGAAATTCACTCGTTGAATAATAATCCTGTTTTTTGGTATACGGAATACGAAACGGGTCATATTCCGATTCGATTTTCATTCCCATTACGTAAAAATGTAATTACACCTCGCTTATATTAAACTCGGAAGATTATCATTTTATGGAAGGTTTAGCCGAGAGCCTCGTTCATTTTTCCCCTATATAGATATAATTACATTACAACAGTTTTTACCTATCCGATGAAAAGGCGTGTCCAAACTCCGTGACAAGCCATACTCTCGATTAGTTTATCCCTGATAATTTTGGAGTGGTGGGTTTTTTATTTTTGTCTTTTTTTTTTTCTTTCTTTTTCAGACAAACTTATACACGCGCAGTTAGGTATCAAAGTTTTAGAAAGCTTTTTCCCTCGAATGAACCTGCTGAAAGCTTCCCCAGTTTTTACTCATCCTATTTTCTATACCGAAAATAAATATCTGTGGTATTTCCGTAAATCGCTTCGGAGTATACGAAGTCTTATCAATTTCTGTTAATAATTAACTAAATAGTTACCTTCTATAATTAATACACCGCATAGTGAATAGAATTTAATTAATTGATACAAAAATAACTTTCATAGCCGATTAAGTTTGTCGTTGTTTATTAGTTACTTTGGATTACGGAATAAATGAGGAGATAAAGCCTTGGGCCAAGACGTCTCATGAATATTCCGACCATAGACACATGGAATAATGATAAAGATTTTAATGTGAAAACTCGGTACAGCGAGGCTGCGATAGACGTCGTTTGTAATTTTCAAATTAACGATTAATTTTACACGCGTGTGCAGCACCGAGGATATAGCTTTAGATAATTTGTTTATCGGCCTCGTTTTGTGGCACGAATTTACCTACCCTTATCGTCGCATATTATGAACCAGTCTGTGAAGGATTGGCGCGAGGTCGTAGCATATAATAAATGACAAAAATTACATATGCGAATTTTGGCTGATCGTTATTAACCCTTTTGCTCAAAATTATCGCAGATTTTATCGGCTGGAATTAATTTAACGATCAGGGTATGGGCATTAGGGTGCTCCTTGTTCAGGGATCGGACGATTTTTTCATCGGACAATTCCCAAATCGTCTTAAAATAATTCGAAAATAATTCCATTCGACAAAATTAGTTTCGAAGTGTACGAAGCCCCGTCAATTACCTACCCCGAAAATAAAAATTGTGTTTGATTGATCGAAGCACAATCCTCCAACTGTTTATGCGTACAAACTGCATTAGAATTTTTTTTTTCAAATTAGGTAAAGGACAGTATAGTTTATGTATAAATATGCATAGGACACGGTTAGGCTGTTACCTAATTGCTTATTCGTTGGGTAAATAGCTGTTCGAAATTTGCATGGATAGAATACGTGCTAGTGTTGCTTTGTACCTTCTCCACTGTTTAATCTATGGGCAAATAACCACAGGAGCTACGGTTGAACCATTTGAATAATTGTTTTCATCAGGCGAATGAATTTTTTCGTTTATTTAGTATAATTTATAACAAATCGAGTCAGCGGAATATAGACAGAAAAATTCCCTCAAATTTTTCGGGCATTGAATCGTCGGAATTATATTTAAACGAAAAATTTTCTAATCAATCATCATTATTATTATTTTTTATTTTATTGTGATTCTGGAAGTTTAACGAGAGAAACGAGAGTGAAAAATGTATATCTTGACATTAAGTCGTTAAATAATGCGTCAAGTGGATTTTTATTAAAGAAGAAAACGAGGACGAGGCTTAAGAAAGAAAAAGAGGCACTTGATGTCGCAATTACAATTTAGACGATGTTTCCAAGACCCTACCAGACGAATAATTTACGAGGAATCGAACTCGACAGGTTAAATTGGCACGGGGGGTATATAAGCCCCGACTTGTGGCTATCCGATTGCTAATTTATCCCCACCGTTACTTTTACAATTATTTTCTAATATACCGTGGGAATTGATTGTATAGACAATTTACACCATCTTTAATTTACTTTTTTCTTTTTATCTTTATTTACTTCTTCCGAAAATGAGAAGAAGAGAGAGGGAGTGAGGAGCACGAAAACCTGCAAACGAACGAAACTTTGTATTCTTTCTCGATATATACAGGGTGAGTTTTCCTCTGGTATCGAATGAGGGAGGGGCTCATCGTCGCAAACGCTCCGCCTCTTTCTATTCATACTTATTTTCGTCATATCGAGAAGCCCCACTTTTATGCCTTCCTAAGAACAGGTATCATCTTATTTGGGATAGTAATAACAGAGTGGGGTTTCTGGTCGTTTTTACGACACGTGAAAATAAAAGGTAACAAGTGTGAATACAAAGGGGTGGAGCGTTTGCGCCGATAAGCCCCTCCCTCATTCGATACCAGAGAAAACTCACTCTGTATATATACCTCGAAAATTTACCAAAATTTTGTAAAGTCAATTGCACACGCGACTTTATAACATATTTTATATTTAAAGTGTAGGTACTGCGTCGGGGTAGCTATTGCTATAGTGGTGAATCCCCATTAATTTTCGGTGCAAAATACCCTGAGCAACGTCATATATATTCATCTTTTTAATTAGTACGAGGACGTTGCTGCTGCAGTCGGAACTAACTCAAGCCATTAATTAGCTTCATTCGAAATAAGCGCTCAACTACAGTCGTCACGACCTAAGCTTTAAATTTCACAAGCCAACGTATGTAGTAATTAGTTCTTAGAATTGGACAAGATTTCATCCCGACTTTCGCAATTTTTATCACCAATTTTTCTCCCTCTCTTTATTCTCGTTGCTCTTATCATTATTTATTTATTTATTTATTTATTTATTTAACTTTCCGTTTGGCAAGGTCAATTTTTGGCAAAATTTTCATCCGAAAATTGATAGAGAATAGCCGCATGTCGATTAGCATTTAGCGCCGAATCATATGCGGCTATTAGATTGCCAATTTCACTATTTATCGAGAATATAGATGTAGTCGCTAGTTGAAATAGAATTGAGTTAATCACTCGATTAGTGAATGAGGCTGATTAAATATCCGATCGAAAGAGTTGTGTGTATGTGTGTGTGTGTGAATGAGTTATTGAATTTTCGTATTAATTTTCGTATCAATTAATTGCACATATTCTCTCATTCTTATATCAAATCTTGATCCCTCGCAATATCGCCTGTGTCAAAAACTGCAGCTGTGACAAACGAAGGTAAAGTGTACTTTTATGTGAAAAACTTGACGGCGGTATTGATCGGATGTGGAAAAAAAAAAAAAATAGAAAATATTCAGCTCTCCGTGAATCGCATAGAATTTAAGGAGGCAGATGCGTGTGAAAATTATTTGATTTTTATCGGTTTCGCCTCCTTTTTTATCGCATTTTCATTTTTTTTTCATTCCTTTTTTTTTTTTTTTTTTTTTTTTTTTTATACACCATTTGTCAGATTTTTGCAGCTAAGCTTTTTTTTTTACGTTTACCTATACCGTCACGTTCAGCAACTGTGACCGGTTTGATATCAGCACGTTTCAAAATACACGAGTTAAAAATGATTTTTATGTGAAAATTTATTTCACATATGTAAATTTAATTTTACGTATAATATATTACTATGTTTAATATACGATTTTAATTTTTTCTTTCTCATTGATCGTTGTGCATACCTATACAGCTGTAGGAGATAGAATCCTGCATAGAGGACGAATGAAGAAAAATTTTCATTACGTTCGTTGTGGAATTTGAAAGAAAATTTTCAACTATGATATATTAGCTGCAGAAGCCGGAAATTCTATGGTTACGGTTATTCAAAATCTGGAAATTTCAGTTCCAGTTATAAGAGAAAAAAAAAAATAAAAAACAAAATTTTGTTCTCAAATCTTGCGAACGGTTTATGCATAGATGTTGAATACTTATTAATAAATATTTCGTCAATTTTTTTTTCCGTGTTTTGTTGAAATTAGTTTTTTCTCTTTAGAAATTTTGAGCTTATTAATACAGTCGAATGAAATTGGCATGCGGTTTTTGGGAAACGAACCCAACGATTTATGGAATGTAATTAGTAATATAATGATTCTCGAAGCTTTTGCGCACCGAAATTTTAAGTAAAATCATAAATTCAACTTTTTTTTTTTAATGATGTACGAGCACAGGGACGCTCGCTTAATTTGAGACAAGGAAATAGCACTTCCTTCGAAAATCCCTTCTCGTCGTTTGTCTCGGCCCTTTGGAGACTAGAGTTTGATATTCCTCACGCGTATCTTTCCTCTTTCGCACGGCTAGCATATTAGCAGAAGTAAAGCTCTTATTTTGTTCCTCTTTGTTTCTACCTTAACCTTAACCTTCACCTTAACCTTAACCTCAACCTTCATCAACGACCTTTGCCTCACGTTGACCTTTGCTGTTGTAATCTTGGCCCTATGCCCTGTTTCAACTACAACCATGGCTCTACCTGTGTCTCTTTGTTTCCGTTAGTCCTCCACGACTCAACGTTTGGATTTATCCAATTTTCATTCATCAGGTCAACGGGAAAAATGAAAAGAAGGAAAACCCATCAAACAAACGCACAAACAATCCGCGGAAAAATACCTTTCGTTAATTTTTCGGGTAGTTAATTGTTCCATTTTCCTTTACTCCGCATAACGTTGTTTTTGAATTTCGCGCTTTAAAAATGGGATCGAAATATCGCGGGGTAAAAATCCCCCCACATTTGCGAATGGCGAAATGGAGCGAAATCTAGCATCGTTTATCATTTTAATTACTTTTTTTTTGTAGTTTATTAAAAAGCACGATTGCACATCGCCGAAAATTGACGAAAAAATCTAATTGATCAGCTAACTTGCGAGTTGTTGAACTATATCCCTTCAGTTAGAAGTTAGACTCCCGTTTCAGGTTTCGACGCCGTAAACTTCAGAGTAAGTATGTAGAATCGGGTTGTGTTCAAAGTCGAGCTTAGCTTAGGCGCATGTAAATTATGGAGATTTAATCGGAAACTCTGATTAACGTGATAACTCTTGCAGGCTTTGTCTAACCGTAGAAATTTACGAGGATCAGCTATTCAAGCGTGAAGAATTTAACTTCTATTTAGGTTTTCCCTTTACGCGATCGTTTGTCTATCTACTAAATACCTCTATCAAAATCTACACCCAAACCAAAGCCCTTCCAGCGTCTTCTACCCCAATTTACTAATTAATTACTATTCCTATACACCCTATGTACCCCGCTTAACCATCTATCTTATCTTATTACGTTACGAGCTCTTCCCCCGCACGCAGAAACGCCTGTCAAAGAAATTACGCCTTTGCTTCATCCGTCTTGTTTGTGAAATTCAGTTTTCTTAGTGGTCAGATGTTTCTTACATATAATATTACTTGATTCGACGGTTCAATATATTCCGGAATGGAAATCGTCTTCTTTTCATGACAGAGACGTCATATACAGTACTCGTCAATTGAAGTGGGGCGCGGTATTTTTCCCGGATTTTTGCGGAAATTTAAACGATTTCGAAAAATCAAAAAATCACATTCTAGGAAATTTAGCAATCTTTCGAATGAGACTAGTTTTATCCCGATCGATTGAGAACTGGCCAATTGCCAGAGGACTTCGTGAATTCGGTCGCGTATCATTATTCATTGTTAATTATCAATTATTCGTGATCGTTTTTCAACAACGTCCCGGTGTTGATGGGGGTCATTCCCGATATTGAATGACCACGCATCTTAATCGTTGAAACTTCCCCTTCAACAATCACTGACTTTTCGCCCTTAATTCAAAGTCTTTCGATGCGAAAAATCTCGATAAACGTAACCTCGCGCTCAGGAAGTACCTGGATCTCGTCTGCGAGGAAAATTATCGCGATAACACTAAGGTGAGGTCTGAGGGCGTATTAAAATACGACTCCACAACAAATTTCAGTGGAATCGAGCGAAGCGCTCCAGAGTTATCGCCGATAAACGATTCCAACTTCGTGGACGCATAACTCCTCAACGAGTTATCCGACTGCGGCACATAGGGGGTGTTTTCTGCACGTCAAGCGATGCCCTTTCAATTGGTATGAGGTACCAAGAGGTACGATAACATCCACTGTCATTTTACGGGTCGTTCGCGACGCCACGACTATCACCAATTTACGAAGTCCTCTGGCAATCGGCCGATTCTCAATCGATCGGGATAAAACTAGTCTCATTCGAAAGATTATCAAATTTCCTAGAATGTGATTTTTTGATTTTTCGAAATCGGTTCAATTTCCGCGAAAAATACCGTGCCCCACTTCAATTGACGACTACTGTATATGCTATCGACTATCATTTGAACGAAAGATTTTCAACTCGGAAATATCTGCATGGGATATTTCCATTTCTATTTTAAACTCTTCAAGATTATACCGTCAGATTTTCTGCATTCGTTATTAACTTGTTTTTCCATATTTTTGAACGAAAAATCCGGCCGACATTTCATACTCGGTTTCCTCATTTCCTCTATTTCTTATTCCCTTTCACGAGGCAGTATTTCCTTCTGGTTAAGTGTAGTATACATTTCCAAGGCGTTTGATATCTACATATGTATATTACGTCTACGGCTATGTAGGTCGGCGTTGAATCGCTTTTGGTTTATCTGTAATTGGAGCGAAAATACGTTTCTCTCAAGAATACTTTTAGTACTTTTCCTTTTACTTTTACTTTTTTTACTTTTCTTCCTTTTTTCGATAAAGTGAGGAAGGGCTTTCACCACAAGAGGTTAAAAAATTAAATAAAAAATGCATAATTCCACAAACTACACCCACCCATGTAACTGCTGCACGATTTTCACCGGTGCATATGACGTTGCCTATGTTCAGGCGCGACTAACGAATTCAATAATTGAAAAGTTCGATTAAAAGTCGATCTAGTTCGACGAGAAATTCAACATCCAACGTTCTACCGCCGATTCAATCCTTTCGGAGATAATTTCCGAATGAATTCTGCCCGGAATCAATCAAATCATCGTCTGCACCTATATACTATACATGCATATGTGTTTTCCCATCGGAATAGGTACGTGCGATTATTTGCGCATCCATGAATACACACACCTTGTACAAACAATAGATTGCATGGAGTTAGCTGATCGCATTTGAAATCAGGATTGGGAAATCTTTTCGTACAGTAATGAGTCAAGCAAGAAAATCGAACACGGATGGCTTTCATTTTTCACTACATACACACATGCAGTAATGACAAATCGGCGAGTTAGATCGAGTTTTATTCTGCCATTTAGGAACAGCAAGCAGTAAGAAGGAAATAACGAAATGGGAATGTGAGGGTTTGATAAATAACAGGAAAATTTTTTGACATGAAAACGTAACGGCCATAAAACTCAGAAGGTGCAGGTATACGCGCCGTGAATTTATACCAAAGCTCGCCGATGTCGAGACTCTCCTCAGCTACACAGAAACTGCAACGTATGCGGTACAGCCTGCAGTCTCAGCCATATTTCATTTAGCAATAAATTATCTTTTATTTTCATTCAATCGTGTTAGCCGAAAAAAATTGCCAAGTCTACTTTCCTAATCACGTTTCGCAAATTTGATTCTCAAATTCAGACTCTGATTACTCGCGAGTCGTACTATACTAGCGAATTTATTTTATAGAATTTTTTGGGAAACGACAAAATCAATCACAAAATTTTACGCTGATAACTTTCTCATCGATTGCGTTTCGCGCACTTTGCGAATCACGTTATTGGTTCGTGTAATTGTAACGAGTCTCGTTAAGGGCGGTTACTGCTACAATTAGCTAACTTGTTTCGCAATACTTAGCGATAAAGACTTTTCTGAAAACGAAGTTGGGGGCTGTTACCCAAAGACGGCTGGGGCTTCTGGTACGTGCAGTCTTTACAAATGCTTCAAATGAAAGAGGATAAGCCGTTGGATAAGAAGGGTGCCGGAGAAGAAGCGGCGACGCGACGCTCGGATCAACGAAAATCTTCTTTCGTTTGTTCGAACTAAATGAAACTGGTGTTAGTGAGAATTTTTATACCTGTGAAACGGAATTGCGTTGGTATAAGCGGAGATCAAGAGGGGTGGAATAAAGGGGATGATAAATTGGCCAATTTTAACACGGGACTGATAAGATTAAACGAAATCGTTAGTCTTCAACGATCTTCACTTACAACAGTTACAGCATTTTTATTTAACATTTTTACACGTCATTCAATTTCGGGCTATGTACGTTCAATACAATTTTTCCGTTCGAATATGGAATTCAATATTTTCGGCAAAAATTTACTCCAATTTTAAAGAATTCATATTCGATGCTACCGGGTTGAATTTGTTTCAGATATTTTCGAAGTTTTAGAAACTTTGGAGTTTAGAACAACCGAATTCCGAAAAGCAAAACTTTGAAAGTCCAGACCTTCGGAAGTAGAAAATTTCGCTTTATTTCTCGGGATGCTAAGACAGAAGATAGTTCCTTCTAATCGAGGCCCTCTTTACCAAAACCCATTCTATATCATTCAATCGATAGCTTGATGGTGTCATGAATAATTCACAGGATTTCGAGGCTCTTTTTTTCCAAAAAGTAAATATCAACACGATCGATTTGATCAGTTATTGATCTCGATATGATCACATGCGTGAATTCCAACTTTCGGAATTTTCAACCTCTGGTATTCTTCGTTTAAAAGTTTTTCCAATTGGCTAATGTAGGTTTTCGGGGAAATACCTTTCCGAAAAACAGCAAGTCGGCGGTGGTCTAATCAAATTTGGAACTCGAACTCGGCCCCTATATTGAAGCTAATAAAAATTACATGAATTCTCTTTCATTTGTTCAGGACATTTTTTCGCGAGGGGGTAGATAGCGTCAATGAGGGTTTGTTTACTTGGTAAAACTCCAGATAAAATTATTATCACTCATCTTATACTCGGAGAAAGATTTTCTTCAATAAAACACGGTTTGAGTCGGTGTAATTTCGTCCAACGTTCGTGCGGATTTTCCGCCCCTCTTTTTCTACCCTCGATTCCAATCTACCCTCAAAAGGTCGTTCGAATGCGGCAACCCCCCCTCTCAGAAAAAAAAAAAAAAAAAAAAAAAAACAAACAAAAGAAATACAACATAATATTATATAAATATCATGCAATTTGACCTCCCTGTCCAGTACACGCGATCAAATCTTAGTCTACTACGTAAAAACGAGTTTTCCGACCCACTGTTTATATTGGCTTCCATTAATGTCAGGCTGGCTTACTTTATTGCATAATATTTCTGTAAGCGACCGTAGATGATAGAAAAAAATTGGTTAGAAAAAAAAAAAAAAAAAATTGATTGAGTCATCATTCGATAACGAAATTAGTACATTGTGTATCAAGGGCGCAAAGAGCTATATTGCGAGCGTGCGATATGCGGCACGAACCGAAACAGCCTTGCGCTCGTGATGCACACGATATTTTTCTTAATACGTGCTTTGTAGAAATGCCTCTTTTCAGGCCGAGTGAGCGTGCGCAAAACATGAGTTTGCGCCCTAGGGCCGAAAAGTCCTGTTTTGCGCCCGCTCAAGAGGTCGCAAAGGGGCATTTTGCGAGCAGGTGTAAAGAAAAAGATTTATATTTATCGAGGTATAACTTAGCGATTTTTTTCTGGTAATTTTCTGAAGTGGAGATGCGAAGCTTCAGAAATATTTCGCGAAGCATTATACCGATCGTTCAGAATATTGTTATGTAGTACATGGCTAATATTGATCAATTTTATTTCTTTTTTTTTTTTTTTACTACTACTTTTGACATATCTGATTTGAATTTGAATGAAATTTTCGCTCGAGATAAACGCGCATACATACAGATCTTTATTTTTCGTACGGTTATACGTGCATCGATATACTTTTTTATCATCTCTTTGAAAATTCTTTCTTTTATACCCGTGTACAATAAATCTTGGCTCTACAGCCTCCTTCCTCCGTGTCACATAAAGGAGAAATATATATTTACCTACCTGCCTATACCTCGCGATGTATAGGTATAATAGTCATACGTAGTACGTAGATAAATTTGTGCTAACAATCCTGAAAAAGTCTAGATGCGAAAAGTCTAGGAAGCGAAAAAAAAATTAAAGTCTAAAAAGGGCAAAAATCCCATGTTAATCAAATGGGACGAGTATCGTCCTACAGACATGAGGGGTTAATGGCTCTTGAGAAAAAAAAAAAAAATAGTACAATCGTTTTTAGGCTATAAACTAATATCTTGGCCCATACCCAAGTAGAAAAAGTCAATTCGGGAAATAACGGAGACCCTAGTATAGATATACGTTTTTGATGGATTAAAAATAATTCTATAAATCGATAGCCCATTCGTCTTCTGCAGAGCGAAAGAATTACGATCGCCGTGTAGCAAGGCGTGGTTTGATAATATCAGGCTAAAAACTTTCCAGAAATTACATAGTCTATAGAAATTTACCACGTAAATCTGCGTGGCTTACTGCCAATTTATATCGCTTTAACCTAGTTCGCAACTTGGATAAGGATAAAAGATATATTTTTCAACCTTTTAGAATTTTCGGATCATCAAATTCGGCGGAAATCTGCAGCAGATAAATCGTGTCTGAAATTATTTTCACTTTTCACCGCATTGGTGAATGAAGAGCGGCATTTTCCTCCCGAGCAAAAACTACGCTTATGAATTTTAACGTATCCGAAAAACGGGTCGGAAGAAAGACCATGGTTTCTCAAAAAAACTAAAAACATTTTTCATCATACGAAAAGCGAATTGTTTGTATTTATCCCTATCCCAACCCACCTGAGCCACGTTTCATTCGTCAAAATCCCCCGATCGGTTGATCCGAGTAAAAGATATGGGCAATATGATTTCGAAATCCCGTTTAATCCAAGTTGATGAGAGGCTCTGATGAGGGGGCTCGGAGTTAGAATTTGGAAGCGAATTTCCGACATTGATATCGTTAATTTCTCATTCAGTTTTTCGATTTTTCTTTATATCTCTCGTCGTAATTGACGAAATCGTTCTCTGAGCCCTTATCAAGGGGGGTTGATATCGCGGAAGGGCAGTGACTCTGATAAATTAAAGACAAGATCGAGTTGGTCCTTTGAACGGAATTCCGTGGACCTTTTCAGCCGGGTTTTTAGCTCTTTAAAAAGTTTCTAGTTTAATTAATCGCCTGACATCGCGATAAAAGATTAACGAACCTTCTGCATCAACGCCTTGGGATGAAACGTGTTAGAAGTTGAAAACTGGCGGGAAAACTATTACAGAATTAACAATTAACAATTAATTGTTCTTTAGAGCTCCTAATTAATTTTAGAATTTACACACCGCCGCTCAATATAGTTTAAAGTTATAATAGTTGGGTTAGTAGTTCGCTACGAAATATACTCAGAATAGATACCCGGGAATATAGGTATAAGCAGTTTGGATAACCTGATATCTCGATTTTAGTGGATATTGAATTATTCCATCCTATGAAAGTTTGCACCGATTCAGGCCATCTCTCGTTCCCTAATACGATCTCGCAAATCCTATACCAGGATATGATTTTTTTATTTTTATATAGTTTCCGAAATTAACTTTTCGTCTATTAATATTCTGTCATACGTACAGCCGTCTAGCTTATCAAAGTTGAAAATTTTGAATTACGTCAATACGACGGTGCATCTAATTTCCGATCCGTATTCGTGGCAGGAATATATACCGAGATTACGTTTGTAAAAATTTATTTTCTGTTTCATTTCAAGCAGAAGATAAATTGATAAAATATTTAAAAAAATAAGAAAATATATGGGGCATTCCATGCCAAATCGACCTGGCCCTAACCCTCGACCTCTTAAACCTGGTCCGCGATTCTTCGTATCATTCTTCCGACTCTAAATAGCGATAAGAATTTTTTCAGATTTTTCGATCACGGCCATCGAGATGTTGAAGAAAAAACTTTGAAAATTCGTGACGCGCTCAAATTTGTTTTGAAATATGTGAAAAAAATTCTTATCGCTATTTAGAGTCGGAAGAATGATACAGAAAAATCGCGGACTAGATCTGAGGGGTCGAGGGTCAGGACCAGGTCGATTTGGCATGGAATGCCCCATGTATAGGTATACGCACGCGAAGTGAATACGAGGAAAGTTAATCCAGAGGCGGGTTTCGGACAAGGCGAAGCTTAAGAACCTGCTCAATCTACACAAATCCTATTTTCATTCTACCCGCATAGACTGAACATTGTCGATAAATAGGTTGGGGGTAGGTATGTCTTGTCTCTAGAGTCTGTTGGCTTCCTATCGTCCCTCGTCATTCAGTAAACCCTCAAGTTCGACGGTGGTGGACCATTTCGGATGCTGGATCTCGAGGGGTGGTCGGAAATGGAAATGGAAAGGAACAGGGCAAATAAATCTTCCCTTTATTTTTTTTTATTTTTTTTTTCTTTTTTTTTTTTTTTTGCTTCGTGGGTTCTCGGATATAAATTAAGCATCTATACCTACATGCACGCGTGCGTCTACACTGTTAGAAATTGTCGAATTCAACCTTCTAGTTTATTTTTCCTTTACATTTATTTTACATGAAATGTTCATTTTAGGTTTAACGACGGATATACCGGTATAACCCTTACCATTAAATAATTTCATTTTGTTTCAATGTTGAGTTGGGGTAAAAACCAGTTGGGGATGTAAAATTGGCCGAGTTTCTTCTCGTTAAAAAGTATACTTTCAAGAACTTTCAAGTATCCAGGTAGGGGGAAGACGAAAATGAAAAAATAAAAAAAAAAAAAAACGTTGGTTTATCGGGAACTCGAGAGAACAGCGAAGTTAGCAGTTTCTCATATAATTATTTGGGGAAGGAATATTTTGGTCTTAAATATCAGTTCTCATTTGAAAAGTTAGCGATAAATTCATCAAGTATGAAAAAAAAAAAAAACCTATCAGAGAAGTTGAAATTTTTTTTTTTTTTCTTTTTTTTTTCTTTTTTTAAGCTCAGATTTACCTCCTGTATAAAAATTTTCAAAAATTCTATTCGCATGAGCTTAACATCGCAGTTATTCGCTGAGGCAGTAAAAATTTCTCACTTTAGTCATAGAATAAAAAGAAAATAGGTAGGAAGACAAATTTTTTCATTATAATTCTCTAATTAAAAACACAACTTTTGATGAGAAAAAATGAGCATGGGTTTTCTCCCACCTCGCTTTATAACCTCGACAAAAGAGGGAAAAAGAGAATGACAATTTTTATTTATTTATTTTTTCATTATTATTATTATTATGATACAGAGGTGGAAATACTCTCGTAAAAATCTTGCTTCTAGCTGCCTAATGATATGATGGCTGGAGTTTATTTCGGTCCAGAATTTCATTTAAACTTAAAATTGACCGGGTAGGTTCATGCGAAAATACCGAATGAATAATGGGCTATTAAATTTGATATCTCTCGAGTAACTTGTACATTTGGCATTGTTTAGTTGATTGATCGTTATTTTAAAATCAGTTAAAATCTCTGGTTGTTACCAAATCCTTTGGAAAAGCTATGCATTACAGATTCGGATTGAAAATTAAAATTTTTATTAAGAAATTTGATTCATATTCACATATTACATCCGTTATGATCTGTTCATTTTATTTTTACTCTTTTACGAGGAAAGGATACGCCGTTATAATCGGCCTTCAAAAGAAGAACAGACGATAAAAAAAAAAAAAAGAAAAATTAAACTTGGTTAAATAAGTCGTGATAAACCTCAGAGATTTTTTTTTTTATTTTTTTTTTTTTGTAACGATAATTAATTTCACGGTTATTAAACATGGAATTAATTAACCAATCGTCGGTCTATTAGCCCAATAAATCTCGCTCATTTAATTACTCATGTATGTTTAAATATCAACCAAGGACTCCTATGCAGATTCCTATTTTATATATATTAACACGAAAATTGGGTAACTATGTGCAGAAATCAATTAAACACTTGATTACACAACTGCGTGATTAAAGGAAATTAATAAGAAAGCCATAACGTATGTCTAATTTCATTCCAACATTTTCGATTCTGATCATTGATTATATGATTTACGAGAATTATTAGTTTTCAAAGAAAAAAAATGCCTTTACTGATCCCGAAGAATTCTTTATTTTAGTTAATTAATGCGATTTTATTCTCCCCAGTTCGAAGGGTGGAAATAATTCTCCAGAACGATGAGAGAAAAAATAGGAACGTAAAAGGAAGAATCATCTGAAATTCGCTGGGTTTTACATTGCTATGAAAATAGAAAAAAAAATTCCCATATCTAGTTTGATTTTAACGTATGCATCAACGAGGGTGAAAATTCGACTTTTTATTTCCGATCAACGGACCATTCGAGTCCTTGAAGTTGTTAATAGCATTTCCGGTGATCACATGGGGTTCTAAGGTGGTGAGAAACGGTATGAAAAAAAAAAAATAAAAAATAAAAATACTGTACGCTGCGTCTTGTTTATCTCAGACTTCGTCGTTCGTATCATAAAGTTAACGCGATAAGACAGGGTCGCAAATACAATATATCGTGTGAAAGTAAATCGTGCGGGGTGGTTCGGTGTCTGGGAGTGAAAATTGATTAAATTGAAAATCTATTGGCCTGAACTGGTCTTCATATTCGTTCGAATTCATATCTGAAGAACCCGATCTGAAACATGGACATCTTCTCTAGTCAACTTGAACCAACTCGAATACCTCTGATGTCAAGGCGTTAATAACCTTCGTACACGAATGGAACTCCCAAGTTATATCGATTTTACATTACACGCTTCGCCCAACGCCATCCAGTTCCGTTCTTCGACGAAGTCCAGAAGGACGTTTACCCAAACCTCGAGAGTCCAGGACTCAGGGTTCTGCAGGGTTGTCACGGAACGTTTTCTCTCCTCCACGAACAAACAAGGGGCACAAATAATACCTCTTTGTTTAGATTCGTGATATTACTCATCATTCCTATCAGCAGAACCAGAAGGATCAAGGATCAGCTCGTACGATCTGAATTACCCGTGGAAATTAGACGAGATAAGGATGTCTGAGTACAGAAGACTTCCGTTAATCTCACCGAGGATACAGAGAGCTGATATTTTGCCAATGGTCTATACATGCGCGTGTTTATATATGCGTGAATGTGCGCGAGGACAACATTAGCGTATAATTAAATGATTATTCAGAACAGCCACGGCCGCAGTAAAAACACCTACAATTTCCTGTCAGACATTTCAAATTCCCAAGTTAAAATCACGGTCAAATTACATCCGGTAATTCTACCAACGTCTCTATTAAACCATAGGCCCCGTTCCTCCGCGAGAGTAACCGGGTAGAAATGCCGAATGAGATAATGCCGCAGGTCTGAAAGGGAGTACCTCGTGTATAATTATAAAATATCTTGAAAAATCCCTCGGTCTTTATCCAGCGGCATATTTTAGCGGTGATTTCGTCGCTCTTAAAAGAGCCAAAATCTCGTTGTTTTTCCGCGCCGGACTTAATGCGGAGAGATTGAACCTCTGCTCAGGGAAAATAAACTAATAACGTAAAAGTGCAAGCGAAACTGAAGATTGGTTTCAACACCCTTTAGATATCCAACAATTTTTCGGCTCTCAATAATTTTTAGTTGAAGTAAAAAGCGAAGAAAAAAACATTTCCTGAACGACGGGAAATTTCTTGGAAAAAAAAACAAAAAAAAAAAAAAAAAAAAAAAAAAAAAAAACAAACCCCATGCATGAAATGTCAATACGGAATGTTGAGGACGTGAAGAAGTCTCTGAGTGCTTCTGCCACTCTCATACATAACACAAAATCCTAAATGCACGATATTTTCCCAACGATATAAAAATTTGGTCGTAAAACCTCGACGCAATCGATACTGCTAGTAATATTTTTGCGGAGAGGTGATTTTTCAGATACGTGAAAAGTGGCATTGAACTCTTCGCGCCGCTTAACAGATCAAAGAATCAATCCGGAGATGCAGGGTTCGCGATAAAATCTCAGATTTCTGGTCTCAGCGGAAACAAATTGAAATAAAAATATGACAATGGGATCTTGCTTTAATTTTTCATCGGCATCGTTCGATCTGTGGGCACCCATGAATTCAAATTTTACTACGTCGTATGGCAAACGCAATTATCCATCATCCCGAACGCCCAATTTACTTAGTTACGTAAAAAAGCAGACTGCGAAACACTCGGAACTATAACGTCCGACTCGCGTGTAGAGGCGGGTGAATTACGCGAGGGACAGTGCCGATCGATGCTTCGAATTCCCGTGTAGATATATCAGCCCAGACATTCGCACATGCACAGCTTGTATCAATAAAGACCTTGAATGATTCTCTTTACCTTTGCGAAACTTACGTTGCATAATCCCTCTTACATTTATCGATCAATCTATTTCCCCTAATTACACACAGGATTCGAACAACGTTTTATTTACTCAAGTCGTATTACGGAGCCCATCTACCCACCCACCCGACTATTCCATCCTTTGAAATGAACTAAATGAATTGAAATTGCGAACAGAAGCTTTCATCGTTGTACCAGATCTGTGCGAACCGTTAACGAGTGGCGTTAAGTCTTATGTCGTTATCTCCGGATCGCTTAACATTCGCCCATCATTTCACCTACGCGATAATTTAATCTAGTATGAAAGACAGACAAGCACGCGTACTTTATCGTCTCGACAAATTTTTTACACTCATTTTTTTTAACGTCTGATAAAGGAGACGATCGATCTCTCGGTTTCGTGACTCTACGATCTTCGAAAGCCTTATCACCGTTCTGGCCAGTTGATGATTTTTTTTCTTTTTTTTTTTTCTTCAAATTAGGTCAGGTGGTTTTGGATGGCGGTTTCATCATCATTAGCCAACTATGTTTCAGATTTTAATTAGCGTCTAGGAGTATCGACTTTCTCTTATATATATTATTCGTTGACATGAATATTCGCCGCAATTATATATTTCACGTCTTAAGTACGTATGGTTAACGATCGATTCACCGACTCGAATAACCCATATAATATGTGTAGATTCGAGTCGAGAAAAATTGAATGAAAATCGATTTTCACCGCAATCAATCCGCTTCGGTTTTTCCACTGATCTTTCTGCGGCATTTATTCATTGGGAAAATAACGATCAGAATGAAAAGAAGAACTGACGAACGTTGCTCGGCAAATTGGATCCCAAGCTCTGTGCAGCTCTGGCTATGGATATGGGCTTTGATTTTCAGAACTCATTAGAATATTTTAAGGTGGCTTAGCTACTAGCAAAACGAACCATCAGCGATCCTGAAACCGATAGATCGATGCGAACTTGGAACTAAAATTTTACCTGCGCAGGGTTAAATTTCTTCGGTCTATTCATATTCCTGGGTTTTAAGACACCCCGCAATTTAATGCGTCCAATATTACTCCGACAGGAATAAATTCTCGCAATTAAAATCGAGAATGTGCGACGAGAAAATGATGACATTTTTCATTTTCTAATTCACCTGAGCTTTGATCCCTCGATTTTTTCGCTCCCCCTACATCATTCGACACCCCTGATTCCTCACTAAATTTATTTTATTCAAACGATTGACTTCTAATCACTTGAGACCCTGCTTTGAGAAAAAATTTAATGAATTTCAAACGGAGATCAAAGATATTCCCAGTACTGCGGTTCGATCGTTTTCTGCTCATTATAAATCGGAATTATCGCAATGATTAGTTATCAACGTATTTTACTGTATCACGCATCTGAACTGAAAATGGGGTTTCACTCCTATTTTAAATAGGATATTCTTCCGCACAGTATAGTCGGATGCTCGTTAAAAGTCGAGAGTTATTTGCGAAAGAAAATCGATTCCTTTATTGGTCTCTCTCGATACCCATCGCCATGCAAGCAAGTCTTGGGCTAAAGTTTTTCTGTTAAATTCACATCGTCGATTCTGAAGATGGCGGTCTTTCAAGTATGTACTATCCTGATCCGGGAGTGATAACGTCGTCCGACTCTACCCTCTCGAATAATTTCAAATTTTCTTCAAAGTTTAGTTCCTCGAAGTCTGGGCCCAAGATCAAAGTCAATCATGTACGTATACCAGCGGAGTTATTGGATCTAGCTCGCTACTAGCTGCTGCTGACGATGGTAAGGTAAAACTTTCCTGCCCCAATACAGTCTGAGATTCTCTATACTTGAATTGCTTTGATGATCTTTAACTTCGGGGTTCGAAAACTGAATGATTAACGCGCTTCCGCATCGTACAGTCAGCGCAAAACTCTGTATTGATAATCATTATAGATCAGGGGAAGTCGGACGATCGGCGAAATATAAAGGAGAGACGGGGATCAATTAAGGTAGATATCACGATAACGAGGAATCGGGGTGTGGCGAAAATTCTCTACCGGAAGTGTGAGAGGAGGTAGAAAATTATCTGGGGAAAACTGGATCGTACAAACATTTTTTTTTCATTCAAAAATACGAGAAACGTTAAACGTGAAACGCAGATTGTGGCTAGTGAGTAATGCCATACCAAGAACGTCGAGAACTAGAACCTAAAAAGTTCCATTAACATTCAACGTCATCTTGTCTACTTTATCGTTACTTACCCTGACAGCAATGAAAAATGAACTTTGAATCACGCTTTCTTTTTCCCATTTCTTTCGTTTTTGGCTTGCTATCAGATCTATGCTATCACAAAGTGTGGATTCACGCTATTGCGCTAGTATAAGAGATTCAAATTTGCATATCAAAAATGTGGAGAATTTTAAACGATGTAAATGCCCTTTTTCGGTAAGATATACCCAAAATATCTTGCCACGTATATATCTCTCTCGTTTTATTTCGTTTCTTTTTTTTCGAAAGTGTTGATTTCTGTCGAAAAACGACTTCTGCTAATCTCAACGATTCTCTAATTTCTCGGTGTGATTTCACCTCAGTTCATACATCGAGATCTCCCTTTTTATATCGATGTAGGTACTGAAGAAAATTAAGTTATTCTAGGTAAAAAAAACGGGGGAATATAAATCGGAGGTGTTATACGAGGACATTCCCGTAGAATGAGCTTTTTTTCTCCACAGTAACCGCGAGAGGATTATTCTTTTTTTTTCTCTTCTTCTTCTTCTTCTTCTTCTTCTTTTTTGTTCCATTTTTTCGTTCTATTTCTTTCTTTTTTTGCCGCGGTGAAAGTTATACGAAGTGTGTAATTGTATGGGAGGAATCCACGAGGTTGTCACTGAACCAGCGAGGAAAAGTTGGGAAGATTTTTCTCCTCGTCAAACGACTTTGTGACGAGGGTCTTAGAGTTGGTAGAACGGACGTATAGTGGGCCTGCCTTGATATCTAGGTGTATTCCATATATATCTCAACTTTCGCCAAACCTTATTACCTGTTTCCCAGATTCCACGTATTTGTGATGATAAATGAATCTGCGGTCTCACAATTAGTAAATATTATAGAATTGGGGTCCACCCACCCTCAAGTACCCAAACGAGTTTTTCTTTTCCTTAAAAAAATTAAGAATGGCGGAAAGGAAAAATACGAATGAAGAAATTGAGCGAGGTAGATGATCTGAACGGCGCTTTTTATTTTTACTCAAAGTATAAACACCGCCAAGTTTAAATCCCCGTGAGATTTTCACGACTACTATAAATGATGCAGATGCATACGTAAGCCCAACACTTACTCACTTTAGGTACTCTTCATGCTTACTCTCGCCAGTCGCTATACCCAGTCGAGAAAATCTTTTCGCAGAGGTTTTATTGTATGGTATACCTGTGCCTGTGTATATTTCGAAGTTTTAACTTTGCTCGGGGGTGAAGAGACTGGATAATTATTTACCCCTCGAGAAAGTACTCTTCGGAGCATTGTTCATTCTCAGAATTTCCCCACGTACCTACATACCTACCATTCTGGCCATTTTCGAAAAATTTTTATTTCTCCCTTTCGCATTTGGTTTTCTCAAACCTTTCCGCTATTTTTCTTCCGCGGTCTATACCGTACCTCGACAGTTGTATTTTTCCACCATTTCAACTTCTCGGGGAAGAGAGCTTCTCTCCCTCCGCAACCCGAGAGCTGAGAGATATTTCACTGCTGTAAAAATGGACCGTAAAATCTTTAGATAATAGAGGAAACTTACTTCTACTCGATTTATTGGAATTACGGTATCCCGCATGGATACCATTATCCTCAAAGACATATCAGACTCATGACACACGTTACAATTTACGAACAGTACCTATATTATTTCCTAATGCGTTCTACACCCGATGTCGACATTTGGTTTAGGGTAAGAAATTTATCGACTGTTTCTGAGTCACAAACTACGTATAATATATCATACACAAACCCCATTTCATACAATTCTCTATACAATTTACGTTTGTTGTAACCACCCTTGACGGAAGATTTACCTCAATATACGTACCCCTCCGGCCCCCTATTCATACGTCAAGAAATTAATTTGTGTGCGTTTTTCCTCTTTCTTTATTTTTTTCTCGTTTTTTTTTTTGTTTTTCAAAAACGCTTTCATTCAACGAATTAAAAAAAATATAGGCGTTTCGTTATTCCGAGTTATTCGGAGTTTGGTTTTTTCCTTTTTTTTTTTTCACTTTTCGGAAACTTTATCATCGAAGTTACGATTCGTTTTATGCTTCGATTAGTCATACCGTATAAACTATCTCTCTTCATTTACGAACCTTTAGGTATATATTTAGGTAGGTTTACATCGACTACGCGATATCCGCTTACGCTTAGATATTCTCTTTGCTGTTTCACTACGTGAAAAAGGGGTCTTCGCTCAGGTTCGTATGTCGAATGTTGTTGCAGAAAGGAAACGATATCCACCAGTTCGTGGATACGAACGTACTTGATTAGATTTGTTTACTCTCTTGTATACCTTCCTAGCGAGAATTGAGAGGGGTTGTTTCCTAAAGGGGATGTAGCGATCGGTACAGTATCGACGAAAAAAAAAATAAATAAATAAATCTGAAAAGGGGAAATAAAAGAATGAAAAAAATTCACCCCTCATAGAAAATTCCTGTTTTATTCTTTACGGATGAAAATATTCACTCCCTTATTCATTTCCCTTTCATATGTGTAGAAATTGTTTTGAAAAAAGAAAAAAAGAAAAAAAAAAAAAAAAATTAGCACGCTTTCAAAAGAACCTATAACGTTATAAAGCAGGTTTTAAACTGAAGTAAAAATTTCTTGTGAAATTTATGTTATTCATTCACTCGAATTCGGCACAATTAACTTTGAGTTTTCGCTACGTAGAGTTTTTCATTAACAAGTTAATTATCGTACCGAACAGCGCGGAGAAAGTATATAGTCTTGAAATAACAGTGAAAGAGTTGATATACGAAGTTGATAAGTAGAACAATGATGAATGTCTTCGAATGTAGCCTAATTATGGTATTTAACTTACCTCTAAGTATACCTTGGCAAAAGTTAATAAGGAACGTTAAAAAAATGAAGAAATTTTTTGATTTTTATACTCCTGAAACCCCGGGACTTTCTATATGGGCAAAATATGGCCCGGTCAATTTTTCGCCGTGGACAAAAGTTCCGAAAATTTTTTTCCCAATCGGTCAAAGACACTTTGAGTCTACTAGAAACTGACGCGAGACTTGGTATGACGTATAAACAGGCTCAGCATCAAACGATCGAAGAAAATTCAATTACAAGATCAAAGTCAAGCCCCATGCCCGATCGACCGAGAATCTTGCGTCTATACCTTGAGGGCTTAAGGCTTAAGTTATATTTTAATCTCTTTAGTCAACTGATCATGTCCTGATGAAAATACTCTCCACACTCCGATCTTCGGGAATTTTTATGTTATAAATTTCGAAATCGTGTTAAACCAATCCGGAATTCTCGTTGTGTAGACATTTAAAAATTGGAAACTCCGACCCGACCCTTTAAAAATTTGGTTAAAAAAAAAATGCAAATTTCGTTATTTTGCAGGCCATTTCTGAACCCCTTATCAAACTGGTTGTTTATTTTGGCTCCAAAATGGGTGAAAATGTTAACACAGCGTTCGCAACTCGCGTTAAATAACTGGATTATGCAATTTAACAATGCTGTTGGAGTTGGGCGCGCGACCCTAACCGGAATGCCTCTAAATGCTTCGAATTCCATCCTAATTCTCGGTTCGTCAAGAAACAGGGTTAACCCCTTCTCCGAAAGGGGACCGTAATATTCCTCTAATGGTGACCAGCCGGTTCGTGTAGGGTTTGCTGTGGTAGCCCGCCAAATTTTCAGACGCGTTAACCCCCGGGGTGTGACTCAACGATATCGATTATACTTGTTAATTAAAACACTAAAAAATTTTACGGAAAATCAATAATTATTATCGCCATTTCTCTGGCCGATGATAAATTTCACTTACGATCAGTGCAGCGTTCAAGAGCTCTGTTTCTAGCTGGGAATATTCACCTGGGTGTGGCCACTTCCCTGATTATATATCAGCCCAGGAAATTCGCAATATGTATACAGATATGCATTCGAAGCCGCAGATCCTGATGGAGTAAATTCAGATCTCAACAATTTCAATTCAGAGATTTGGGCAGGGAATTACATCCAATTTGTTGTGGATGGGGTCAGAATGCTGTAGGATATCCCTTCTTCGTTTTAACTCTTTTTTTTTTAACTTTTCTATGCAAAATGTACAGAGGAGAAGAAAGTGAAATTCAGTTTTCGAATCTCGCTTTGTAAAACCATTTTGACTCCTGTACTAACAGTTCTGCTTGTTTTTTTTTTTTACCTCTTTTCCTCGACTTGAAATAATTCGTTTCTTGTGGGAAAATAAGGCGTCTGAAAGAAAGAGGGAAAATTAAACTACAGAGTCAACGACTACGGGAACTTTTCACTCGCTGAATAGATAATCAAGAATAATTGAGAATTTAGGCTTCGCCCAGCGAGAGGTGTTGAATTTAAGTCAATTAAATCTGCCAATTAATTCACAGCTCAAACTAAATTCGCAGTTCGATTCTGCGCACGAAATGTCCCCGAAGATCCCAGATCCCAAAGCCCGAAGGACTTGTCGACCGGCGTTAACATCATTCTCGAATTATCCTGCGACCCAATTAAGAGGAATGAACATTATGCTGACCCGTAATTGAACGTCGTTTACTTTCTCCAGAGACCGCAACGAGTTTCAAATTTATAAATATCCGAAAAGAAAAATCTTCTTTTGGAAAAAGACTGAGACTTACTTTCCGAAATCTCGGGGTTGAATTCTCACGATTTTTACAAAAAAAAATTTAGAAAGTCGATTGATCGAGTGGGATTTTTTCAAAGCACCACTTCAGGGGTTCTTTATTTTATCCTGCCACACATGAATGTGGATGAGCATTGAACATGCCCTCGATTTATGCTCATGCCACTTATGCACACCTTCGTGTCTGACAGCAACGATGATTCTTAGGAATTATGATTTTACCCTGCAGAATTCAAAGAATTCTCGAAATTTTCGGAATGCCATGTACCTACCCTCGAGTTCGAAGTGACAAATGATGCGGTAGATTCGTCCTCATGGTCGCCTGCAGAATTTTGTAAAATGGCAAACGACAGTCGACAGGACTTCAGGAGAGTACCTTGGGTTGTCCTAAATGTATATGCTGATCGACTGATCGGATCGAAAATCGAACCGTAGAAATTTGCAGACGTGCAATTTCACGCATGAGAAAATCTTCCCGCTCACACATAAGATTATTCGAATAATCTATACACACGTATTATCGATTCCGTTATTTGACAGCATAGGCATGGTATACGTATGGGGTTTCACACGCGTACAGAGAAAATGAAATTTAGAAAAATTGACATCTTATTAGACGAGGATAGCTTCTGGTCCTTTCTTGCAATTCTGATATACGAAATATCGACGTATGCCGAATCCCGGGATCGGAAATTGCGGTAAAAACTGAAAATAAAATTAGGAAGCTTGATATCGGGTTCTGAAATTGTAAATTCCGCTCCATACTGAGGTTTCCTATTCCCCATAGTCTCACTCGGAAAATACCGCGGCTTAGTTTCGCTTTAATACGTACTGTGACTAGTGAGCACCAGCGGAGAAATTAAAAGTCTTATTTAAGCGTGTGACGATACACACTTAACGCCCACGTACCACCTACGTCGTATGGAATAAAGTTAGTAATGAAATGGTATAATTCAGCGAATTTTTTAACCGTTGAATTCTCGTCCGGTTATTAAATGCAGAATCAATCCTGTGCGTCTTTTTTATACTTTAAAATATTCAAGCCCTCTAGCCCTGCCCTGTGATGGAGTCGGGGAAGAGGTGAATTTTTGAAAAGCTATCTACGCAGCTACTTTTCATGAATGAATAATTTACCGGAGGAAATGAACGATTTCTTTTTCTTTCTTATCTTTTACGATGTATATTTGGGTGTACATCTCTATCTCCTCGATTTATCGATCGGTATATAAAACAACGAGGTTTGTTTAAAAATTCACACCGAATTTGGGTACATGAAATTTACATGATCATCGAACGTCATAATGCTGATGGCAGCAGAGAAGGTGGAACCTCTTTTAATATTTATATTTATCTGTATATTCACCGATCGTCATCCCCCTGTACAGTGAAATAATGTCTGTGGGTATACACCGGCATCGTCATTGATTTTCGATAACCACTCTCGAAGGATTTCATCGCGTGCATGGGCTCGGGTAACTCATTATACTCGTATATTAACGCGAAGAGAAAATAAGAGGAGGATCCACGCCCTCTTCGTTTAACTAACGTCATGTCACCACGGAAAGACCCGGATCTTGTTGAAATATTAATAGCTACACAACGCTACGGTTCTTCGGGGTCGACCATGGCAACTTTACACTCTTTAGTATGTACATACACACGAATACCTCAACCCGAAGTATGAAGTATATTCAAAACACGAAAGATAAGTTTCTCTGAAACAGGAAACGGCAGACCTTACAACTAGCTCCTCGCCCTTTTCCCACATTCTATTCTTTCCGAGGTTATCGATCATCGCACGGTCCCCAGAACTCTGAATTATTTTATGATTATTCAGAAAATATTCATGGACCTAGACTCTCCGAGTCAAGGAAAACACTTTCGTTGATATTCCTTGTCGGATAAAATTTTTAACTCTTCCAGTTTCACTTCTTACAATTTTTTTTTCCCTCCCTCTCTCTCTTTCCTCGTGCAAATCAGCTCGGAATTCGGGGCTAGAAATCCGGCATGAATCTATTTCGCACAACACTTGAATCTTCCGACCTAAAGACGGTGATAAAATAGGGTCGATTCTTCCTCGCGCGATTATGACAGACAGAGAAAAAGTTTCACCATTTATTACCGGCGTACCTTACTCCGGTGTTTCGTACAAAGCTGATGCCCACTTCCGCTGTTACATGGCTGGTCATTCATTCAGAGAAATCAGACCTCGCCGGATCCTTGGGCTCATGATTAATGCCTCGAATCTTTATTCATGCTTCGGAATTCAGAATCCAGAGAAAATTAGCTATACAAATATAATGTCGGATCATCAGCTCTGCAGGCCCTCGACTTTACGACCTTAACGATTCTCACGCGAACAGTTCCAAGGGAGTCGTTTTAATTCTCACCTAACACCCTTTCGCACTCGTTCATGGCTCCCGAATCGGCAATTTTCACCTACGTGGCTCCTCTTCGTCTCGTGTTAACTCTTTTTGCTTATACCTACACGAGTGTAACGTATGGGTTACCCGTTTACTCGAGACGTAAGACACCCCGAACTCCGACCTATCATTCATTTTTACCTCATCAATTAGGACTATTCTCCAGCTCTTTTCCCGGTCTTTCGTCTTGGCAATGAATGATGATCTGGCTGTAATTGTTAGGACAGAAATAACGGTGTGGGTTGGAGTTTCTTGTTTCTTCAGGAACGAAGCAGAGCTCTGTTTTATTATTTACACATTGGGTTTGCACTTAGTTGATCAGAAGTATAGTTTTTTCATTTCCAATCCACCACGTATCCACGCGTATTTTATTATCTGCAACGTCACCCAGTGACCAAGAGGTGCTAAACCCGTGAAAGCATTTCAGTCGGTTAAAAAGAACCGTAAGAAAACCCATTTGTAAAATGTACTTCCTTTCCAGCACTATTATTAGAAAAGTACCGTCTGTAGACGTGGTTTTTATTAGCATTGAGGTCAGTCACGTTTTCTCTGTGCACACAGTTCGTTCTTTCAACCTTTCAGACAACTGCAGTGTTCCTTATTCCTCCACAAACAGTACGAAGAAGGTTCAAAGGCCAATGCTACCAGCTTCGTGTATTCGATTAGCGATTTGCAAGCTTGTTTCATGGGACTTGTAAAGCTTTTATAAACTAATTCCGCGTTCAATTAGCCTCTCATTTATTCAAGAAATTCTGTTTCATCTATTTCCAGCGCTCCACCAGTCCAGGAATCCAAACCAGAGGTGAGAACGGGACGAGGTCCTGGAGGACGACCAGCTCCGTTATTAAGGTCCAGGACTTTGCCGGCGATCGTTGCTCCGGGGCTAAATATTCTTCAGGCACAAATCGACGCCCGTTATCATGGTGAGAATCGGAACCTCGCTCAATTCATTCATTTCATTCCTTAACGGACATTTTCCCAACAATTTTTACCGCCTTTCAATGAAGAGGAGATATTTTTCTCCGTGGCTAGTGACGTGGCTTTTTCTTATTCTTTTTTCTTTTTGTACATATCACCGCGAGAACGTCGACATCTAATAACACTTTTTCGTTAAAATGTGTCGACTCTTGAGTGGCGTCCATCGCATCTATAAGTCCTGTAAGAATATCACGTATCTCTTAGCAGCGGGTGAACGTACTCCGAGAACTTCTTTACTAGGACGTTGACTCGGCTACCAAAGTTATACCGTACATCCAAACCCCGTCACATTCACTTTGACGGGTGAGGACAAAATCAACCCAAAAAAGTTTGGGGATGTAATTAGTCGGGTAAATAACAACGGAGTCCCTCGCTAGTCCCCAAAGTCTCGCCTTTCCTCTCATTTTTCTTCCTCTTCTGCGGCTTATATTCTTATTTAATCTATTCCCCCCTCATTTACCCCTAGAATATTTTTCTCCAAAAAATTCTATTCATCTTCAGCAGTGTCCACATCAGGTCACCCTGCTTCCTCGAAGAGCTCGAAGATGGCAAAAGCAAAAGCAAAAGCAAAAGCAAAAGCAAAAGCAAAAGCAAAAGGAAAAGAAAATTCAAAAATATCCTTCGCCATTACATAGTAACGAAGGTTTTTCTTTGAAATTTGAGAATTGTCAAGCCACCTGTATCTCCCTTTAACAATTTCAGCCGCTGCTGCGGGAGGCGTATTTGCAACATCCGCTGACCCTGTTTCCGGGAAACGTGGGAGTACAACGTCGCACTACGCCAAACTCTTGACCCCCAGGATCTCCTTCACGGATGACAGTATATGTGAGTATCCGAGTACCGCGGTGTGTTACGATCTAAAAACGAAAAAAAAATAAAATAAAATAAAATAAAACAAAATAAAATTAGGTTTTCTTAGAAAAGGAATAACAAATATCTCTTACTACAAAAATGACGAAAAAAAATTGCCGAAAATTGTGATTATAATTCACGGATTATTTAAACGATCCGAAAAATAGGTCTACGTACTATTAGGGACATCATATGCCCACCGTGATGCTTATAACAATAAGTTATACGCTCTAGTAGCTACGCCAACAAATTACTTATAATTTGTTTACCGTAGAGATTGGATACTCGGTTCTCTGCTGTTTTCGGGAAAGCTATTGCAAGGCTGAATACTCGAGCTGAAGGGTTATCCATGGTTTGTTAGCGCTCGAGATAAGCTAACGACCGCTATACCCCGGGTGGTTAATTTCAAGTCTAAAATTGATCTCGTGCAGGGATATTCGGGGAGAGCCAGAGAGAGAGAGAGAGAGAGTGCATGGGAAAGGGTTTCTGGTCATGGGATGGATATGCAAAATTTCGTTTTATTTTTACTTTTCTTTTTCGAATATCTCCCCGTTATTTTATCCCTCGAATTATTACCCTTAGAATAATTTTTTTCGAAAAGAGACACCGTCGAGACGATGACATAATAACACGTCGTCATCAAAAGATTTTTAGACGACACGTATTTGCCAGGCTTCAACTTCCAATACCTTTGTCATCGTCCATTATCACTTCCGGAAGCTCTAGGCGCCGCGATGGCCAGACTCGTCAATCTTCAACGGCAATTCGTCTTCCTTTTCATTCTTTGATGAAAAAAAAAAAAAAAAAAGAGATCAACGTCTTTACTTTGCCTTTTTCTTTCTTCTCCTTTTTCTTCTTCCCATGTTTCGGATAATCTCCTGGAAATTGGCTCGAAATTTAATGGTCTCAAATTTTGAGACACTCAAAACGCTGCAACGTAACATAAAGCTTCGATTTTAATTCTCTTACAAATTTATAGAAAGACATAAAAGTATGGAAAACCAATCAAAGTCTTTCCCAGATAAATTAGCGGCGGAAAGGGTCGAACTATTCCTACTATTTATTCCAGCCGAACGTCGGGTCTCAGATATTAGCACTACAAGCTCAAGAGATAACAGCAAGGACTCAGTTTCCAGAAGTGGAAGATTGAGCAGTGCCAGTGTGAGCGGTACTCAGCCTTTGACGAGACTTGCACGCCTTCTAAATCAAAGACCCAGTTTTACTCCGAGCGATGAACTGCCTAGGCGTCTTTCCTGGGAAAGGTATGTACCTCATTTATTTTCAAAATTCATCAAATTTTACTCCCCAAAGTTTGAACGAAGTACTATTCCCGGTCTGTACACATATCCAATACATCGAAGGGCTGCAGGGCTTTTCCGAAATGTCAATTTTGAAGCGCCAGAAAATGGGGGAACAAAAGAAAAAAAAAAAAAAAAAATACAATGTGAGACGAACAGTTTTTGACACTTTTGAGAAACAAGTCAAGGGCCTCAATCATTTTGGCAATTTTAAAAACAGGGAACAAGTTTTATGGAGCTTTGAGTCGGGCGCCTTGCGTCGTCAAAGAGGACTCCCTTGCAGGAAGGTTTACTTAATTAAACTGGGTACGTACAAAGCGAAAGGAGATGGTAACAGACGGAATTTTAGCAAAGTTTATCACGTTAGTACATCGACCGAGCTGGAAACCCTTTTTAAATTTTAAAGTGCAACAAAATGTTTTTGATAAAATAAAGGGGGTGCGATTAATTCCGAGGTAAAAATTTGTGAATATATATATATATATATATATATAAAAAAAAAAAAAAAAAAATATTAACAACCGGAGAGATCCTCGCAAGAAAATTCCCACTGCGTTTAAAATCATTCGTTATTCAGTGCACAGAGTGCTCCTGAATGATGGAACTTCTACGACCGCGAAGAACTCGACAGACTCGAGAGGGACTCCTCCCTTCAATTCGGACGTTTAAATGAAATGTTTGCATAGGATTTCGGAGCCGAGAAATGCGTGGGAGTACAGAAATCCCAGCTTTTACGAGTTCGCATAAATCTTTCAGGCGGCAAAGGGCTGCCGCGATTCCCTGCTCGGATATCAGCTTATAATCTAAAGTATTCTTGTAGTTTGCTGACACGCAAAAGTTTTTTGGCTTTTTTTTTCTCTTTTTTTTTTCTTATATTTTCTCCTCTCCTTTCCCCCTTATCTTTTTATCCTCTAAGCCCCGCCAGCCCATCGGCCATCGTGTCCGAATTGACTTTAGCCCCTCGAATTACGCCCGAATAGTTATCGTCCGTTTCTACTGCCATACGCCGCGGCCACGTCTTCCCATAGCGCCGATTGAACCGACGACTGACGAAATTTTCTTCCGGTTTATGAACAGGCAGGAGGAATATTTGGAGTTAGAAAAGAGAGATTGGCGAATTTTTTTATTTACGGTTGTCTGATATTTCGACTTTTTAGCTCTTTATTTTATCCATTTTTCAATATACGTGCGACAAGAGACGATTACCCTTCAAATTTCGACTGAATAAACCTCGTTTATATTTTGAGGTGTATAATAAAAGCGGGAAATTGAAGAAATTTGAATTTCAAAAGCGGGTCAACAGTCCCAATTACTACGCCAAGTAAATAGGGTGGTAGCTTAAAGTCTTGGCTTTGTGAGGACACCGAGAATCCCGGATTCAAATTGCCGTTTCTCTCTTAGTTCACATCTCACTTCACCGTACGTAGAAGACAATCGAAACATCCGGCTGTCAGACTTGTTGGAGTAAATATTTGACCCGGTTTTAGTCGTTCGAAAAGCTCGTTGATTTAACAAAGAATCCTTTCTATTCGGGCGTTGGTTCAGACACTTTCAGGGTAAACCTCTTCGAAGGATATGACGAACGACAGGACATACATAAAGAATTTCAAAATTTCACTGCAGTAACTCAATTTCCTGTTTACAAAAAAAATAAAATAAAAATAAAATTCATACCCAACAATCTTCACGGCTTTCCAAAGAGCTTTCAAACTCGATCCAGTTATGCTGGTACCTACATCATTTGAATCCGTAAAAAAAAAAGAAAGTCGATGAAGCAAAAGTTCCCCTTTTCCCTTTCATTCTTTATTTCTTTCAATTTTTCACCAAGAAAGGTTCGCGGCAATATGAAAATCGTTAAATCGTTGGGGCAGTGGGAAATATATCAGCTTACCCGAAAGCTGTTCCTTGCATCAATCCTCCTACACTGCGCTAACGTAATTGTAAATAACAACAAGTGAAGTTGACGTTATCCGGTTAAGGAAAAGCCGCGGATAAAGCCTAATGGATGGGTCAAAGGGCAACGTATCATTTGATTAGGTTCGTAGGAAGATAAAGCTCCCTCAACCATATACGTAGCCTCTCAACATTCGGCTCGTACACATTTATTATTTACGTAAAATTTAGAAAAATTGGGGCTAAGTCGTCGGCAGTAAACCAATTCGGAAAATGCCAAAGTCGAGAGGAAAAGTTTTTGAATTTTTACCAAAAACTAAATGCACTCACTTATTCGGTGAGAATATTTTTAGGGGTGGAAATGTTTTCGGGATATCCTATCGGGGACGATGAAAGTGAAGTAAAAGTGGATTTACTCTATATCCGAGAAAATACTCGTCGTATACTCAGAAACGAAAATGCGCGTAAGATTAAAGAGCAGACGTTGGCTCTAATGCTGATCCCTTCGCCTCTTCGGTTTTTACGTATAAAAGCCAGTTTTCTCATCTCACCGAGTACGTAATTACAGCTGCAAGCGATATGGTTCTTAAAATACACCCCCGTACACAACGGGGTTGAAAAATCGATGGCTTCAAGAACGATTCGCGACTTTTTATTGCTGGAAAAGGCTCGCTTTCATTCGAGACTTTCGTCTCTCTTAGCTGCATAGAGGAGCGATCAATATTTTTTAAATCCAAGGCCAGAGGACACGTAGCTACGTATTGTACTCGACTGTAAGTAGGTACGAACTTCAGCTCTGCTCTGCAGTCTGAAATGATTAAAGCTCTTGCTGACGCCGCCGAAATACGCTTTTGCAGATGTGTTGGTTGACCTAGTGAGTAAGGGTGGGCGGAAATTTAGTTCCAAGCTAAAAATCTATAGGTACATCACGAATGCACATCCCTATTTCCAAGTCGTCGATCAATCCTGACCTCGAACCCCTCGGCCTTCAATTAATAATCCATAAATAATCTCGCCCGTTACCTTGAGGAGACAGACATATACAAAGTATCCCTTCTTGTTTTTCGGAAAAATATTTGACCGATGAGAAAACGGTGTACATTGCATCGCCGGGGATTTTTGGATAACGTGTTTTGTTTGCTATCTACGCATTTTCAGTATGCCTTATGCCTAGGTAAGATAAATTGATTCGCCTTTCCCCCATTTCCCGAAAGTCAAATGTCATGACTCTTGATTTTGGACTCGACGTTGCCCATTGACTAAGACAGATAAACCGCGAGTCGACGTATGCAGGTATGTGTGTTAGCGGATCACGTTTTAGGCACTAAAACCACATCCTAGGCCCGCACGAGGTTCCGGTGTAAATATTTGATGCCGGTGACGATGCGATTTATTAAGAATTAGAGCCAACCGTATTTTCCTCACTTTCTAGGCGTATAGCTGCCGGGTATTTAGCTATTTACTCGATCCAACCAAAAGCTGAAATTGTTTCGAAGGTCCGATGAAAAAAAGAATAAATAAAATAAAAAACAATGGTGGAGAAAATTCTGTGCAACAAACACTTTCTCTTCTCATTTCTTTTTTTTCTTTTTCTTCTTCTTCTTCTTCCGCGTTTTTTCAAGCATCATAAAAACGGTGCGAATTCCTCCCTCCGCAACTACCTAATTAGCAATTAATCAGCATCTAAAAAATACCTGAATTTAACCACTGGCTCATCCCCTAACAATAACTTCAAAGGGTTACTTTGTTTTTAAAACTTTGGCAGGCAACGGTTCGCCAAAATATTTCGCATCAGAGTATTCCTTTGTTCGACTATAGCTGTATGGAGATTTTCTGTTTTACTCATCAATTTTTCATACTCTAATATGACCACGATACGATAGATAGATTGATTGATTTTTTCCTTTTTTTTCTTACCGTGCAAAAAGTAGTAAAGATATTTTTTTCTCATTCGGCCACTTTAGGAATTTCACTATGGTTATAGACCCCCGAAAGATACATTGAGGAATAATCCTGAATGGGAAATTTGACGGAGATGTATAAAAATTTTTTTTTTCATATATTTCTCCGGTGGGAAACAAGCCATGTTTTCAAGCTATCAATCATTCTGTGATATATCAGTGCGGGGGGATCAGACGGGGCTGTAACTCTACCAAGACGAAACACACCTTAAATATAAATATGTGTATAGGTTTAGGTGCGAGGCTTTACTCTATAACTTTGTTTTCGATAAAATTTTATTTCCTGGTATATAGGAATGACATTTTTCAAAACGGGAACAAAAGGGGGATGGTAGAAATAGGGCCGAGAATGAGGCGAGGGTTCGGTAAGGGTGTTAGAAAATCGAAACGTGGGGCACTGCAGAATAGCATCAAGGCACCTTTCAGAACCCATGATTCTCACACGCAACGCTGATTGTGAGATTTATCTAATTGGCGCTACGTGGTGTAATTGAAATGATTTGTTCTGACGTTGCTCAATCTAACCAACCCCTGCGGCGTTTGTACCGACAAGAATCACCCACACCCTCGACAATCCCTTCCTTTGTTCGCGTCCTAATTTACGAAAATCAAACTTTCACAACGCGCGAGACTTCCGCGAGGAGTAATGGCTGATGAACAATGTTCTGTAGACATCAGTCAACCTTCCATCTCATTTGCACAAGTTATATTACACGGGCTCATAGCTCAAGGGATTCTCTTCGATTGGCACTAGTTTTTATAACGGTTTAAAATTTGCCAAAAAAAAAGGTTCATCTTCGCTTAAAGCTGATTAGAATCGTATTTGATCTTCAGGCGAGAGGGTAGCAGCACTGGTTCCTGTCTTCCGAGGAGCGGCTCAATCGACAGTGTTGCAGAATGGGGTCTCGTCGGGGGTGTTGGTGGTCTTGGAAGTTCAAATGCCATCGCCCAAGGAAGCAGTTATGGTTTATCCGTGGACCATCCCCCGCCCAGAAGAAGCCCAAGTCCTCTTCTTGGATCCAGAAGTGATCGGCTGAGCCTCGTATCTCCGAATATTGGCAGACGAGTCAAAGGGCATCGGGCAGTAGTCGGTGAGTCTGATCTGAATTTTGTTTCACCGTCTTCACATCTTTTCTTATATTTTCTTTTAATTACCACACCTAGTATTTTCTGGACTCATGCATGCAATTTATCGTTTTATTAACCACGGGTCTTTGCACTTTCCGATGAAGACGTCTCCCACTCGCATTCATATCTTCCCACCAACGTCGTTGAATTATATCATCAAAGTAACAGTAGAAAGTAACTGGAGACGTGTATGAGGGAAGCTAATCAAATTTCCTCATAGTGGAAATCCGATTACGACAGAGGGTTGGCGAAATTCTCGGTCTGACTTGTATTCTTAGAATTCACCTGCTCGAGTTAAGACGACCAATTTCACACGTCCGGTTTCTTGTCCCCGGTCGTCAACCCTCACATCTCGTTTGTACAAAATTCGCGAATTCAACGTTTGCCCTCCGTCCCTCGTTAGCCACGATGTAACACCCTCGTCAAAAATCACCAGGGGCTTCAGCGGACCCGGTTCAGTGGAAATGAGAAGCACTTTTCTTACCTGAAGAGTTGCATCGATTAATTATTCGCAAAAACGATTCGTAGCTCGTTTGATATTAATTTTGAGAAACCCTCCCTCGCTTCTATCTGTATCTCAAAGGAGATCTTCGTTATATACTACACCCACGCTGATTGGCGGAAGTTTGTATTCATTGCACAAAGGCTCTTTGAAAACGGGCAAAGCGAAGCTGCCGGTTATCCAGAATTCTCAGAATTCTGATTATGAGTTAAGGAATCTAGTTTCCATTCAGGCAAATTCAAATCACAGCAAAATTTGCGTGACTTTTTTTGTTGTCGTTTTTTCGGGCCCTTTGGGATCTCTTATGCTATAACCCGGCAGATTTACGGTTGAATTAATGCTCGAGTGGGCCTCCCTATGCACTTTCGTCTTTATATACGTGTCTTTACAGTCCACTGGTAATGTGACTGGAATAAACATATCATAAACGGGAAAATGACCTCTAACCTTTATTCTTTTCCCAAAAAACGAAACCCAATGACCGCTAGACTAGCAGTGAATTAGATTTACTTGAAGAAAAAACTATGATGCACCTCCCGTTTTTTTTTTCTTTGTCCTTCCTTGAAGAGGAAGAATCTCTTCTCAGTTGGAACGACAAAATTATTAAATTGGTTCGTCTTGTCCGATGAATTTTTTTCTATGAAAATAGATTTGGATTCAGCTGGGGACGGAAGACAGTAATCTCTGTTACAGTTTCGCAGATATCGTCCATTATTCAATGACGATACTAAAATATATATATAATGCAAAAGACCCAAAAATTGGATATGCTTTTTGCAGAAAATAACGTCAAGTTATATCGAAGTATCACTGGCGCTTGAATTGGCGTTTGCCAAACTCAGGTTTGGTTCCGTTTCTCAGACGAGGAAGGATTACCACGTGGAGGTGTCGGTCGCTCCAAGGTGTAGTTTGCCTAAATTATTAATCATCCAGGAAGGCAGAGAGCTAAAGGCTAATCCAACACCCGTATCCGAGCCACTTCAAATCGGGTTAAACTCAGCTAAGGTATATGAACCCATTAGGGGACCGTGGCTTTTCTAATTATGATACGAAAGCCACATTTCATGTACGTAAAATAATACTTCTGATGCACTTCAATTGCATCATGGATACTTTTACCACCAAGCATTGGGAGGAAATACCTGACTCATTACACATTCAAACATATTTGTATGCATCTAGTAACTAGAACAAGTCTATGGAGAGTTCAGATTCGTAACACGTATTCGTGCTTCTGAACGGTGGTATATTCAGGTTCGAATTGAAAATTGACTTCGTTTTTTAGAGCATACAGTAATTCGAGTTTTGTCAAATCTCTTGGAATTCTTCAAGTTCACTTAAATCACATCTTAAAATTTTCGAAAATTCTGTTGGATACTTTTCGGAATCTTTCGAACTTCGGGTATTCATAAATCCTTGGAATATTATGGGAGGAGTTAGGAAATCATGTGAAATTATTTGAAAACTATGAGAATCTTCGAACTCGATGTACGGACAGAAGACGTGATTAATTTCTGACCCCTCGGTGTATCAGCAGTTTTCACACATATTTAAGAAAAGGATATATCGTGGGTGAGAATTCCCCAACTTTTATCCCCATAAACAACTGTTTCCCTGTTAAATCCGTGCCGCAAATAGTCCGGCCTATAGTTTGGACAGGCGATTTAACCGTGTTAAATCTGAACGACATTTCCGGACGGGGTGGATCCCAGAAATCTTTTTTTTACCCTGTAGCCTTTGGGGCTTAAGGATATGTGTGGATCGTTCGGTCGGTTGACCCAACTTTCGTTCTCGGGAAATAACGTTTCTCCGTAGTAGTTTGACAATCCAAAATAAGGATTCCCATCAGAGTTTAATCCGGGTACGTTATCTACCTTCCTACCTTACGGAGACCCGACCTGCGGTTAGAAGTTCTGTACCCTAGTTCCGGAATATATCTACGTATAACGTTGGCTAGGTGTCGTCTGACAACGACGAGTGGGTGATTTTCAGTGGTAGAAAGCCTGTCGCGTGTCAATATTTCGCAGCTTTGAACGCTTCGCGGTTTTAGAAACGCTCGTATTCGCATTCGCGTTGGCATCGACATCGGCATTGACGTTGGTGGTTCTCGCAGTCCCTCGTCAACGACACGAACCCTCTTCGAGGGTTGCATAGTAATTCTCACCATACGAGAACGGAATTTAATGCGGTGCCTTCGGGATGAAGATATTTCACTACCGCGGGACAATCGTTTGCGAATCTAATAAAACTATACCAACTAAAGTTACACGACTGTAATTATGCTCGAATTATATCATTTTGACAATCGTATTGATGTCGCGTAATCATAGGTACGAAATAAACTTTTGGCTCTACTGTCTACGGATTCAAAAATTAACCTCCCACAAAATATTCATCATTCATTTATACTAGAGCTGCGATGTAAAAATATTTTCAACCATTAATATCAGAGGTTCAAAATCCAAAAACTACTTATTCAATGTTCATTAACTCGGGCTAAGAATCTGGATTTTTTATAATTCGCGACTTTAACTGAGCCTGGAATCGATGCAAATAGGAAAAATGAAAATTGAAAGTAAAAGGTTGTCCTCATTTTCTACATCATTGAAAGTCAAGCGGGAATTTTCTTCGATCTATTACGTGCCTAGATTGCGCAGTGTTCCAGTGTGCAAAAATTAACTATATACGAAAGAGCACATTAACAACACGCGCTGTCTACCCGCGAAACGGAGTTACGTCAATTGGGATTCACAACGAGTGGAAAACAGCCTCACATTACTATAGTTACATATGGATACATGCCTACACATAAACTGATCGTTCTGCAATATATTTGACGTAAGAACTTCGAAGGTTTGCGTGCTACAATATTCCGCAGTACGCAGAATTCGAAACATCTTAATGATTTTTTATACGTTCGATATTTAGCGATAGATTTTCTTCGAACAAGTTTTTTTATTTTTTCTTTTTTTCTAAATTATTATTGTCTTATCATCTGTTTTTTTTTTTTTAAGGGTTAATTATTTTACCTCTTTTTCAACGGCAAGGGGCTATTTTCTACCCACGTTAAAACTGGCTTTAGACACGTAATTAAAATGAACTTTAATCAACAACAGATTTAAAGCCTCTGATACACACCAGGCAGTATACCTATCTATACGAATGGTAAAAAATATTCATATTATCCCGTAATTTTACTAATGAATATCGATTGTACTACCACGTGGAATTAGGGATGAAAAATCACAAAAAGTACCGATTTTAACAGTGGTTCCGATTATTCCCATAACGTGATGGAACCGTTTTTGAAAAATATGAAATCGGGGAAGCTAACTGTACATGTCTCGTATCAAGGTCCAGAAATTTACATCATTAATGTCGTGTAATATGAAAATAGAGGAAACGAGAGGTAGCGGTTAATCTCGGTGATAAAATATCTAGAATTGATTATAAATCGTCAAGGAAAAGGCATGCAGACGTTATACGTAGAATTAGGGAACCAACACTAACACACACGAAGTAATGAAAAAAAAAAAACTTTACGGTAGAACTTGGCGGCCATTTTGACTCGCTTTGCCTTAAGAAACGACTTTGGAAGTTGGAGGCAAGAACCTTGTAGGCCGATTTCTTTGCTAGCATCACTTTCCTGCGACATTAAACTAACTTACTTTATTCAACCAATGAAATATCACCTTTAGACATTTTTGACCAATCGAAAATCGGCGTTAATAAATTCTCTCTCTCTCTCTCTCTCTCCCTCTCATTTCCTCTCTCTGGATTCAGGCATGGCCGTTCTCATTGCCGTTTAAAACCGGTCGCTAGCCCCCCACGCCGTAAACAAAAGTATAATCCTCCGACGAAGAACAGACCAAGTCCTCAGGACTTAAGAGGCACTTAGGACTATCCGGAAATTCTAAAGGGTTTCCCAGCGGTTGTATAAGCTGATTCAACCAAGATACGAAAAGTCGAGAGCTTTATTCGCCCGGTTGTGAAAATAAGGAGGAAAAAAAACGAAAAAAAAAAAAAGAATTCGATTTTTTCACCAATTATCGGATATATCGCTACGCTTTATCAACAACAGATCTAATCGAGCCGGTTTTATTATTCGCGAATTATATTCCCAACGATATATAATATCGTTATTATCGATTGAATTTTTATATAAGTTTTTCATTTTCAATAGCGAAATAGAGTCGAGCGATACACACGTATCGTGATACCGTATAGAATATCGGAATTGAACCGAGCTGTACGAAACCTCAAGATACTCTCGGACCCTTTTATGTTCCTTGTGAACGTCGAGGTTCAGATATTACCGTCGGAAATTTTTTCAAAAGTTTTTAAAACGGGCGCCGCGTTGAAGTCCTCACGATTTTTGAAGATCTTTGAAAAAATCGATAAGATTCTGAACCCACGTTTTAAATCCGAGCCAGATATCCTTCTCGGTTTTGGTTTTAAAAAATTTCCAAGACTCGAACATGGGTCAATTATTTCCAAACGTTATTTTAGACGTATACCTGGAGCCAGTCGACGGCTCAGGTCTCCAGGCGAAACATCGGTTTGCAAGACGCTCGAAAAATGAGTTAAAATAAGAGATAAATTTCGTTGATAATTCATACGATATTTTTCTTTTAGTCTTCATCGAGACATTGTGTGATACGTATTACGTGAAACCGTTACTTTATTTGTGATGCGGGAATATTTCCCTTCGTTTTACGATATGATAAACGAGTTGTTTTTTTTTTTTCTTCATTACACGATATAATTACCGATTGTGTGTATAATGTGTGCGTTATACCGCGTGTGCTTTGACTTCAATTATTCTTTCATTTTTTTCGAATCGAATTCTTGAAATTTAAGCTGTGCAGGCTGTATATGGCAGTAATTGAAAATCGAAAAAAAAAAAAAGGTTTACGATGCTCCAGACTGTTCATTTAATCATTCAAAGCCCTTATAATCTTATCTGAATCTGAACTCAAGCCCCCGTTCAATTTACCCTGTGCGTATAATTATGACGTTGTCGGGTGAATTAAAAATCGGATAAATAATTAAACGATTCAGAATTTAACGATCGGAGTGCTAACTTCTGGTCAATTTTCATCCTCGAGGCTGTGTTGTGTGTGACGTACAACTTTGTTGGAACCACGATTCTGGAACAATTTATCAAACAACCACGAACTGGGGCGTTTATTGGCTGATTTGAATTCCTCTCTACCCATGAGCAACGGTTCAAAACATTTCAGGGTACACCACGTATAAATTAACTCAAGTATACTTCACGAGTCGGGTTTACAGACGAACTAATTTTACGCATCGTATATTATTATGCACTGATGGATTTTCGGTACAGTATACTAGAAAGTGTACCGTGAAATTATAGGATACCTAGTCGTGAAACGGAGGATTCCATGTCTTTCGAAAAGGGAGAAAAAGAGGACAGAGTCGTCTCAAAAATTGAACAAAAAAAAGAAAATTGCAATTTTCATAAATATTTCCCAACCGTGGATTCAACCCTTGAAATTTACCCGTCAATTTTCGCCCTTACAAAAATGAACATTTTTCTGAGATAGGTGAGACAAGCGGAGTGTAAAGTACGTCAAACTCGTTGTCAGTCATTTTCGAAATCCTCTTGCGTCTGGTTTGGCTTAGATTCGAATATTTCTATAAAAAAAAAAACAAAAATAAATAAGTTAAGAAGTTTCGTCATTTTAGTTTTGAAAAATTCTATAAAAATAGGGAATTTTTGAAACCGAGCACTGATCCACCCATCTTTTAATGTGTGGACGTAGCGTGGGCACGAGGCAGGTGCCTTTGAGCCCTACCTGGCTGGCAGCTCCCTGTTTCTCTCCCTCTCTCCTTTCTTCGTTCCTGTTTCGTCACACACGAATCCCGCACAAACACCGTCGTACCTTCGAGTATGTATGTCTTGAAATTAACGAATTTCAAACTCACCTGCTGCCACAACACGCTCTGATGCTCCCAGCCCTACAGCTGTTGCTGCACTTTTCGCCCTCGATCACTATTCCCTCTCGTTTCAATTCCGTAGTGTAGTTTCTTCCTCCGAGAGAATCGGCCAGTCCTTTATCGCGGTATTCAAAAGTTCGAAGGGCTCCGGTTTTACCGTGAATCCGAAAACAATTAAACCCCCAATTCGCCACCAATTAAACTCGCAATTCTCACAGCACGTCGATGAAGGGCCGACTGAACACAAAAGAAACCCTTACTCTGCGGCTTGACCATACCTGTATCTAGATTATAGACAATGAGTTTAACGGCTTGGAAATATTTCGCCTAAAACTTTGAGTTCCGTTCTTTGAGTCCGACTAAAAAATTATTTGGAAAGATTTTTTCAACTTTTATTGATAATAGATAATTCAACGGTACAGTTGGCTCCGTTTGATATTAGAAACGCGTTTTATCTAATTTTGTTATTTTTTTTTTTTATCACTCGACGAGCGGAAAGTAGTGACGTAAATTTAACGCGGGTGATTTTGCGCCGGTAGAAAAGTCCGAGTATGAAACAAATTACGTGATTCAAAACCCGTGACTGCAGCAGCAGTAGTGCCTATTAGCAACAGGAACAGAAAGAGCAACAGCAACGAGACTTCTCATGCTATACCTACCTGTAATAAAATACAACTCGTAAGAATCAAGTCAGTTGTAATTCACCTCTGTGACCAGGAGCATGTTGCGTTATGCAATACGGTGTACGGTGTAATTCGACCGAGTCGCGTAATTATTTCGATCCTGCAGTTTACGATTTTTATTTATCAAAAATCTGCAGCTCGTTATTTGTGATGTTTCATTCAGTATTCGTTGAACTTTAGAGACCGTGGATCGCGGAGTAAATGAATGTTTTTTTTTTCCACAATTAAAAATACGCGGAGTTTGACGAACCCGTATCGAAGGTTCGCGGAAAATAAATTTTTACCGAAATTTTACAGTGCGAGTCGTAACGTTATTCCAGGAAATTAAATCACTCACAGATTTTCCATAAACCGCAGGATTTTTAATCAAGTTTTATATCTGTTTATCAATAATCACTAACGACGATCAATAATTAACTAAAGTGAAATCAGTGTAGTGAATTAAATCTCTCGGTCTTGATTGATCAGAGAAAAAGCAATACAGACTACAAACCAATGCCCGAACAATTTGCGAACATGATTTCCACCTGATTTCATAAAAATGATTAACGAGACTGAAAAGTGGGGGACAATCATTCGCAATCACGTTTTTTCCAATAGAAGTTGATCAAGGTACGTTTATTCCTGTCTCTCTCTCTCTCTCTCTCTCTCTCTCTGCACATTTCACGGTGTCACTGTGAATCGTCATCAATATTTCATCGAATCTTTGTAAAAAAAATTTTCTTTATCAAAGAATGAAATTCTCTCTACATTTTTTTCCGCATCAATTCTGCAGTTGTTATAGGCACACCTTCGCCGCGGTGTTATAACTGGAATAATGTTTGCTTGAAATAATTGCCAGTAAGTCGTTTTAAGTCGCTTCCACGACTTCAATTTTTTTTTTTTTCTTTTCAAATTCTTAACGCGCATGAATCAGTTCGCGAAAATTATGAATTAAACTGATATTTAACCACCCATTTCGCATCGTAGCCTTGATAAGAAGGCCTTGGTACTGGTCAAGGTAGCATGCGACATCAGCTTTCCAATATCGAATAATTTGACCGTGAATTAGTACTTCATTAGACGATTTGTCTAGCTTTATTTTTGAGTTATAATTTCTTAGCTATACAAAGAGCAGGAATTAATTATAAAAGTTAATTGGGGGTTCTGAGGACCCCAATTATCAGCATTTTAACATCGCGTCATAACAGCGACTTTACCTTCACGATAGCCAAGTCCCGAACGTGTTGCAGTTACACTCGGCGTTCGAAGTGTACATTGAACGTGCAAGGCGTTACAACGATGTATAAAATATATTTTAATATCAAGTCTATCGGAAATTGGCTCACAATATCTTAGAGAAAGTTTGGCACCGTATCATTTTATACTTTTGCAATAAACCGTGGAACTATTTGTACAAAGATGAAATTTACCCAACACACACTCTATAGATCATAGAAATTGAATGTATATTGAAATTTTATAACTCATATATCATGCGCGATTAAAGCCATGGCAATGGTCATGATAATCATTTATTACAGCTCATCGAACTCGACTGATTATCAGATAGACCGGAAGTGGGATTAGGTGGTGCCTTTGTACGTGTAACCAAAGCAAATGTCGTTGTTTATCGCTGCTCTCTTTCCTCATCATCGTCATATGAAGACATGTTCCCATTTGCATTTCTTCTGTTTTTTTGGATTTCCCAAAATCATCGCCCGTCACCCTTATCAGATATTTCTATCCTCTGATTCTACGCGCATTTAAAATTCTGGAATTCTGCATCACTGCGAGTTTCTTATGACAAAAGGTATTGTACGCATGTCAAAGTCGTCGGGAGTTTATAGTTTCCCATTTTCCTCATCAACGTCACGATTCGTATGGAGGCTATTCTTCATCCTTGCGTTTACTCACTTCAAACTCATCTCTATCCTCGCTGGCTGATATCTGATTGAAAAAAAAATTGAATACTCTGTCAGCTTTTTGATGAGAATTTTTAACGGAGTTAGAAGAGCGTAGAGCGAGTGTCTGGGTAGTTATTTTTAAACTCGTAACTACTAGATATCATATGCATCCTGTAGATTGCGCATCGACCGTGACACAAAAACCCTGACAATGAGAAGTAGAAGGATGTGTATAGAGAGGCAGCTTTATTCATCTGCAAATGTCGCAAACGTCATTTCGAGGGACCGGGATTTACCTGAAAAGCCCAGAGTTTGCGTCAACTTAGTTCGTTTTTTATACCATACACACCCACGTTCCTTATTTTTTACGTTTTTCCTTATATAGACGCGATATGCTTCGTATAAACTATCTTTTTCGCCCTTTCTCATACGTCGAGTTTATTTGACAAAGCACCCTTTCCTCAACGGGGTGGGTAAAAACAGTTCCCGATTTCACTGGTAGTAATACCTTAATGTAGCCGAGGAACCGCGATCCATATACACGTAGTACGTAGTGCATGACGAACGTCGAAAATTTTGGAAACTTTTTGCATTCCGAAAAACTGAAGTCAAATTGGTGTTTGTGAACGAAACTCCCCGCTCATAGAAACTGAATCCTTGGTATGTACAGGTATGTAAATAAAAGCTGGTGTGTAACTCGCATATGTATGTGAAAGAAAAATGAAAATGAAGGGAAAAGCAGAGGGATTAAAAAAAAAAAAAAAAAAAAGCTGGAACAGAAAATATGGGATATTTTTACTGCCGGATGTAAAGGGCCACCCTTTCTCATGATTCAACCGTCCAGGACGAGGCTCGTTCCTTGCAAGTTCTCTATTATAAAATCTTATGTCCTTCGCGTTGTGCTGAAGACACTTAGGGATCCTCCCATCTGGTATACAATTTAGTATAACTGGGTATAAAGGTTCCCATTTAATGGTACGTCCCCCAGGTTCCATACGGTTTTTTTAGATACGTATAGGTACATACGTATGTACATACATACTCAGTCCTCGGTGTCATGCTACAACTTCCGCCAGCTCTGAGAATGGGAAGCCTTTAAACCAACGCCTTTCGCATCTTGTCTTGAAGAAGAGGAGAGACGAGAAATGGAGAGAAAAACAGTCTCGAAGAAGCTCTGCTACTGTAAAGATCCGGCGAAATGAGAAAGAACCCGGATTTTTCGTTACCCGTAACGAAGCCCAAACCGTTTTTTGAATTCATGGTAACAGAGTGATATAGGGTGTGTTTCAATTTTATTTTTTTTTTTTTTTTCACTCCAAGAAAGGTGAAGTACCTCCGTCTTGAGGTTTTTAACAGAATACAAAAGTCGGGGATGATTAAACACTCGGAAAAATTCGCTACCCATTCATATTCCATTCGTTTAAAACTACGACAGTTTGATTTGTTCCAATCGAAACGTGGAAGAAATGAATAAAAACATTTTTTTTTTAAACTACGCTCAGTGTTTGGGGATAATAATTATCGACAAAACGATCGTCACGCAAAACTCTGCCTGTACCTGTATACCTGTGTCATAGTCGACGCTGAATCGGATACGATTAATTGCTCCAATTTAAACTGACAGATATACAATTTCATCGCATATTCCGCGGGCTACGTTACATGGTTCTCACCGTATCCCATGTCGTCTGGTTTTGATGATTAACTAATAACCGCCGACTGTAGAAACCGCTGATTGCATAAACTTTTTTTAGCTGATCAAACATCCAACTATATACGAATTGATAAACGCGTTTAAAGCCATAGAGAATTTTCCACATGTAAAAGATGACAGTTAATTTCAGTGATTTCATTTGAAACCTGAATGCGTTCGTAAAATGAGGCTGGATCAGGGATGGAATAAAGTTTAAGGTGAGCCTTATAATATACTAATTGTCCAGAAATCATTAGGCAATGACTTATTGCGATAGTTTTTTAAGAAGATCGATTTCTCCGGGTTTGAGTTACGCGGAGAAATGAGTAGGTACTAAAAATGTCTACAAAGCGTATAAACTTTTGACCCGTTTCCAAAAAATCTTGTTAAATCGTCAAAGTGAAAGGGTATGTGACCGTCCTGCAGCGTGTTTTACTATCGAAAGCAGACCGTCAGCGAGGTGTTGAAGTGGCCTCGTAAAATCAGCCATTCGCTCTAAATCACCACCGAGCTGCGGTAAAATGGGTGAAAAAAAAATGAGAAAGAATAAAAGTAAAGACGAAAGACAGCGGGGATTCCTCTCGCGTAATTTATACACAGATAGGATGTCGGAGCATCCGTAATACACAGTGCAGTCAAAAGTTATTCCCATAAATTATTAACCATATAAATTGTGGAGAAAAATTATTCGGTAAACTGCGATGTGCCGAACCCACGCGAACTCTTCGCTATATATATGCACGTTCGTGAAAAATTTAGAGGAGAGCGTAAAATTGATAAAAAAACTGAACGAAAATTATGAAGGAGACGGGGGGTGGACGAAAAACCAAATTGAATATGCGGGCATACGATTCCCGAGTTTTTAAATTATCAATTATTTATCACTGCATGGGTATACATTTTGCTCCGTTTAACGCGTTCTGCGGTATTTTCATTTCAAAGAGCTCAAAGTAACGGAGTTTGCAAAAACTCTCTTCACGCATGTCTGGGTAATTACCTTATCCCCAAAATGAGCTTACAACAATTATAAATTAGCTAACGAGGTCTGCTTTGCTTCTTTTTTTTTTTTCGTTTTTCGGTTTTTCGGTTTTTCGGTTATCCCTGAAACGGCGTGGATATAAATTTTACAATAAACGAAGCCTACGCGTTATTGGATACCGTGAAACGTCTGGAAAAATCGAAGCAGTATCTCCGCTACCGCCACAGTGTCGCGACCCTCGTCAGGGGGAACCGAAAGTCGTTCAAATGCCACCGGTTTTTTTTTTTTTTTTCGATCCCATGAAACTGACTTGCTAAAGGCAAAAACAACCTGCCACTTGCTTTAGCTAGAGCTAGAAAACCGTTCACCCTATACCCTATATCCTATGGGCTGTGGAATAAAAAACTTATGGTTAGGGTTAAAACAAGATTTCATTCGACCAACCCCTGCTGCTAAAAGATCATCCCTTCGGGCACGTATATTTACCGAATGTGTAAAACGGCTAACGAACCATTCGCAAGAAAACCGCGAATTTCCCTGTAGTTTTTTGCCTAATGGTTAATTAACATTTTATTTAATCTGGTCAAACGATATGAATTATTTTAGACAATGGGAATTTACTTGACTCAATGATTTATGTGGGAAAAACTACACTTGCGTGGAAACCTTCTTTCTTTTTTTTTTTTTTATTTTATTTTTTTTTCTCACACACTTTTGCTTTTTTAATGAACAAAGAAGAAATAAATTAGACACTCGTGGCGTTTTGACCTTCAGGCAAAAAATAAACTGGGGGGGGGGGGTTTAAAGTGAAGGGCGGGCAGAAAAAGGTGGATGAGAAATTATAGTAATTGGGGAAACAGCTTGGGCCAACGTTTTCCGCATTTTATTGGGAAACTTAAATTGCATCGTTCAGAGACGTCGCGCGCTGCTCAAGATGTTATTGCAGTCGCTGTTTGCAGAATCGTTTTTTTTTTTTTTTTTTTTCTGAGTTTTTTTTTTTTCTGAGTTTTTTTTCAAGTCATACAAAAATTGTTAATTATTCTAAAATTCTGATGAAATCTCATGGGAATTATTATTATACAACGCAGACTTCGAACATCTGGTGAATTCGAATTGCATAGAACGCAAGAGATTCCGCTGCATCTTTCCAATTTCGTAAACTAAGGTGAAAACGTCAGAGTTTGACACGCCTAGCTTTTTTTTGTCTTTCGATAATCTAGGTCAGGTCCCGCGATTTCCATAACTGAAAAATTATGCATAATCATACGTTTACACAGTCCTGTATGTATGTACCTATACCTATCGTCGTTGAGGCACCCTACGGCGTGTGAGACGCGATCTAGATCCTCATTTTCGTTGCAACGACGGTTTCCTGCACAATATAATAAATGGGGTATAATAAATACCTAAAATCGCGTTAAAATTTTCAGAATTTTAAAGGATTTTCAATTTTCAGAATTTCAAAGGATCATTTCATCCATCGTTATTCATATTTGTTTGAAAAATTTGAATATAACTCCGATGTTGTAAGGCTAAAGCTTTTTCCTTCTTCCTTTCTTTCTTATCGTTCAGACTTTTATCCTCAAGGTTCTTATTTTTTCCAAGTCAGATTAGATAAGTAATAAATTATTCTAATCAGTTGCTAGTAAATCTTGGCGAAGTTAACGCTGTCTGTGAACGTTTTCTTAGTTTTTTATTATTATTATTATTATTATTTGAAAAATTGATCATTTTTTATACGGATTGAAGCCGAATCCCGAAATTTTTATCGTCTATAAATTATACGGTTCAGCGAATTTCTCGTACCTATATGAACGAAGGGATACATAGGTATATTCCCAGTGAACATACGAGCTAGCATCTCTCCCTGTATTGTATAAATAAATTGTGAAATGTTAAACGGGAAACGCCTAAAGTGCAGGACTACCTAATTAATGTTTATTTTTATCTTGCAACTAACTAAGACGGGGCTATGAGCAGCCTACTCGATCTCAAGGGACGTGAATAATTCCGTAGAATAAACGGCAAGCCCGGCAGGGATGTGTATACTCAAACTCCCGTATTCACCGAGTACATTTTCAAAAACCACTGCATATTCCCAACAATTTGTGCAGCATTATTCGAAACAGATATATAAATGCGAATAAAATTCGCCGGTTTAAAGTCGGAGCTGTATATCACGCGAAAGTTGTGGGTATAAATTCTAAGTACGAATGCACACGCATATATAGGTAGGGGGGCTTATATCGACCCTATAGTACCCCGTCGATGTGGGTACAACGAACTTTGTCACTCTCGCAGCGTATAGCCGCAGTCGTTATAGATACGGTATAATCTTATCTAATAATCATATCGTATATTCGATTATTTGACCAAACGAATTATTTCCAGAATCGTGTTTACCGAACCCTCATATGATACGCTGATCGGTCTCGATTGACGTCAATGCAACTATGAAACCCGCTGTTCTACCGACCTCCGGGATTTTCGATTTTTCCTCATTTTATGACCGACGATTGGATCCAAGTGTCAATTTTCAATAAAAACTAGGCAGAGGATGATGGAAATGTAACTCGATCCCTCTGCGTTTTTTATTTTTATTTTTTTTTCATCCCCTGGTTTTACTGAAGTTCTAGAATTTTTTCATGGCCGTACTGTACATCACGCATCTCCTAGTACATGCATAAACACATTTGCACGTTATGCAAGGGAGACGGAGTAGAAATTTCGAATCGATAAATGTCTGCGAGTCTTATAGGTATATAACTTACTATCGCACGGTATAAGCATACAGTGTGCGACTATAGGTAACAGATTAGCGTTGGAAAGTAGAATATAGAAACGGGTTTCCCACATATATACAAATATCCAAGACAATGGAATTACCTTCCTCGTGCGAACTAGGATTCCGAGTTTTCACTGCGACTGAACTTTCTTCGTGAATTTTTAAACGTCGGTTATTTTTTTTTTTTTTTTTTTTTTTTCTAATTTTTTTCCTGCACATTTTTCTGGTAAATTTTATTCTCTGATTTCTCATTGCCGCGTGGTTACGTATATCTCATATTATAGACAGTCAACGGTTTACTTCGACGAGTTATAATATTCCTTTATGGTCAGTTGGCATTCTCCGCGTGGTTCCACACTGCAGCGGCAAGGTCGTCGTCTCTACCTGATCCTTAGGACATTTACTTCTCTTTAAGAAGAGAGAAAATTGGTAAGAAAAAGAAGAGAGAAAAACAAAGAAGAAAAAAAAAAAAGAAAAAAAAAAAAATTCTTTTAGGCTTTTGAATTACCGGAAATAACCTTTCACGAACACGTTATACTGGTATAGGTTTAAGCTGTTATGCCTTATACACGAACGAGGCAAGACGAGGCCTCTCCATCTCTGCTACGCAGGTAGAAATACAAGATGCAGTAGAGACGACAGGTTGAAACGAAAAGAAAAGAGATACCGATCGGTACTAGGGGATGAAGAATTCGAATTCACCCAATTCCCCAAAAAAAAAAAAAAAAAAAAAAATAACTCCATAATAATAAGAGAATAAAAAAGAGAGAGTTTCATAAACTTTTACGTCAATCTGACCACCATAGGAACCAAAGGACCTCTCCTAATTTCTAGCATTAGATATCGGTAGGTCCTGACGACGATACCGATACCTATCGATAAAGTAATTTAAATAATTTTAATTTATTTGAAACCCCAGGTTCCTATCTCAATTCTAAGTCCTGCCCCGAAACATTTCAACTTTCCCGTTTAAATAACACCCGATTTTTTCTACTTCAGTGTCATTTTTTAATTACGATCGCGTCATCGCTTTTCTGCATCTGAAACTCCGCTCCCTTCTTAGCTACGGTAGTAGGTATCCGTGAAAAATTTACAGATCTTTAACGGAAAAATTTTACTCACCACTATTTGGAGATGAGAAATTTTTTTTTTCGCTGCGCTCTAGCCGCGATAATTATGTCGTTGAAAATCTGTTGAATTTTTAACACATACCTACTACTACAGATAACGAGTGTAACAAGTTTCAGATTTTTCTGAGCCATACCGCGATAGGGAGAAATAAAATTAACCGCAAAATTTCACCAGTCGTATTGTATTCAAATGGAGAAATTCTAAGGCTGAGGGGCGATACTTAGAATTGTTGGGGTTTTGATACATTTTTTTTTACATATTTCGAAACCCCCTGGCCCATGGGAGCATCGAAATTCGAAAAAGATCGAATTGAGGAGCACCCTAATATATATATACGTAGTATAGAAGCAACGATAAATCTCAGAGCTGTGCTATAGTCCATTCGCAAAAACTCTCTAGTAATTTTAGTCGGACACCGATGTACGAGGATGTAGTAGTACCTCTGGTAATTAATTCTACGAAGTAAATTTGAGTTGCGTCGTTATTTCATTTAAAAAATCAACTGAATTTCCATTTTTGTGTGTTTTTTAAAATTTTTTGTTTCCTGGAAGAAGACCCATAGTTTTTCTTTCATCTTATCTATGAAAAAAAAAAAAACAAAAGAAAAAAAAAAAAATTGGAACCCGAAAACCAGATCGTTTTTGTGAAAAATTAAGCGAATTATTGCCATATGATGAAACGGCGATTATCCTTCGACGATATTGTGGAAAAATGATATCACTCAGAATGAGGCATAGTGACGTCGTACAGGGTATGGAACGGGGTCCCCCAGGTCTCGGTTTGGTAGGGATAGAAAACGGGCAGCTGTTGAGCCCGCAGGCAGCCCCGTGCCCATGTGCTAAGGCAACAATCCAACATCGGACGAGTTGGACGCCGTTCAAATTTTCGAACCACATGGAGCGCAAGGCTCCGAGAAAAAACGGTTTTCAAATATGTGTAAATAAACGTGTTTTTTTTTTTTTTTTTTTGGGAGGGAGGGAGGGAGGGGGTGGTGTACCTGCATGTGAAAATCAGTGTCGGTCCAAGTGTTGAATCTGATCGAATTACGCGGCTTTTTATTTTCCGTACAAAACTATATAAATGAAGAATTTCGGTGGGTCATATCGGCCGAAGTTGAAACCGCGTCTATACCGAACAAAATAGATCGAGAAAAGCGAAGAGAGACGAAGAAAGTGGGATTCGACATTGAAAAATCAGTTTTTTTTTCTTAAAGAAGTAACGTATTTTCATGGATACGTTGGAGCGACGGTTTCGTCGCGGAGATAAGCCGATACGAGATTCAAATTCCTCGAACATATTGTGTGGCATATGTAAACCATGGAACTCATATCGGGACAGATAAGGCCTTAAACAGCAGCGTTGACTTACTGACCGAAGAGGAGTCGCTCGAGATGAATCTCTGATATTTAAATAAAAGAGAAAAAAAGAATGTTATGTAAAAGTTGAACAGGGACGGTCGGTATGCTTCCAGTGTGATTATAACTGTGATATGAGAATAGGTAATTTCGAGACGAATTCTTGTCGTACTGATATAAACGGCGAGAATTTTCGGAGTAACCGAATAGATCGCGTCCTTGAATCAAATGCGACTACGTATATTCCAGGATCCCTATTGAACGCAGTTGCGTTATTATTATGCTAAGATCTAGAGCGAAGTAATAAAGACTAACTATGACTGGGTACGGTGTAGTAAATTCAGACAAGGTCGGTCGTCGGTTTCGTACGCATAATCATAAGTCTGTATGACTAAGAAATATTTCTCTTCTTCGATGTAAATCATTATTATTCCAAGATTTATGGAAATCACGTAGTTATTAAAATCTCGATACTTTCTTACTCATTAATTTATTTACTTTTTATCGATTCTCGATTTTCTCGAAAATATGAGAGCATTTTCAAAATAGCAAAGCTACGGGTTTTCAAAAGCGAACTATATGCTATGCAAATCTGTAAACGCAGTGCAATAGAGACAATTAGAGCAGTCAGCTCTCGGCACGCTTGTGGCCCAGTGCCCCTCATTGTGTAGAAAAATGAACAAAATTTTGAACAATGTCGAGAAGCGATATACCATTGCCGCAATTCGCACAATGAGATCGAGTTAAAAAGCGAGAGGAAATGAGACTCTGTTAGCCGTTTCCGCTCTCGGTTAACCTCGGATTTAGAAATCAAGTTTCATGATGATTGTGTACGTATGTGCCTATGTTGTACCAACGCTTTTTCTCTATTCTCTCCGTCACGTGGTGTTCGACTAATTAACGTAAATTCGTTCGCGGTTTTCGGGTACAAAAGTCGACGGTGATTTCGACCTGATAATAACGCCTCGATTAACCGTGTCGTTCAGAAATTTAATTGACTTATTTTGTTCGCATACGCGCGAAGCAACGTGGGGTAGATTTTATTTAAAAACCGAGTCCCACCCTCGATTAGAAATTCTGTTACAATAAAATTGCGTCATTCACGAAGCGGAAAAACCCGAAGGAAAATTAGATGAAGTAGTGCACATTGCGTTTGTGCATAAATATAATCACGATTCTTCGTTTTATCTTATTCCTTTCTTAGCCACGTGCTGAATTGCGTCCATTGCCGTTTCATCTTTATTACGAGATATACCACAGCGTCGATTCATTCGACGAATGCTGATTGAGTATAATCGAATTAAAACTAAACATGAAATAACAATTATAAATATAGGTTTGCGGATTTCCGGCCACCACAACGTTGATAAACGTGTGTTGAGTCTGATCTTATGCATCATGAACTTATTCATTCGACCGTAAATATTTACGTTAAAAAAAAAAAAAACCCGATTCTGGTTAGTATTTGTCGTTTGAAATGCCGTTTTTACAGTGATAATAATTTGACTCGAAAGTTCAAGGGTTTTATCGAATCGAATCACGGCGGCCATATAGGCATACGTTAACGCAAGCTTCGATCATTTTTCTCCACTTATCGAAATTGCGGATTTTGCGAAAAGCAGAGAAGATACTCGGAGAGTAATTCCGCTCTAATGAAAGAGTATGAATTTTATTTTCGCGATAATTTAACGTAGCAAAAAGGAAAAAATCTTTTATCTATTCCTCGAGACGATATGGCAATCAGTTTCCTCTCGCCAACGACCGCACGTGGATCATTTATCGTCTCACTAGGTTTTACAATTACGCTTAAAACTATGAATAATTATTTTTTCCCCGTTGATATATCGATCGGAATCCGGGAGATTTTAAAGACGATGTAAAAATATTTGAGAATGAATCGTCTCAGCTAGAATTACACGCGTACACACATATCATATATGGCAGTTTGTTTGACGGGAATAAATTGTTCTATAGGGTATAATGAGCGAAAGAGTTTGAAGATGGACTAAACTTAAAACTGGTTTATTATTTACTTAGGGCGAAGAGCGGTTAACTTGAGTAATTCTAGGTACAATTGACCATTAAGTATGAGAGGAGGGTCTTCCTCGGCTGGACACTTGGTCAATTTATTTATCCAATAATTTTTATTACTGGCGTCCGTTATAGTCGCCAAGCTACGAGAATTACGCTTTAGGTTTTGACCGTAACGATCTTATAAGAGGCAAAGAGATTGAATATAGACAAGAAGACGACGAAAAATTATTCTATTTCACCGTCAGATATATGACTTTGCGCCGGAACATATCCTCCGCCTTTCCCAGTTTTTCAAAAATTTATTCTCCGCGGGTTTTCTCAACGGAATATTATTGCTCTGTCGCATTTGATTCGAACTCCGACTTTGAACATCGATAAAAACGCAGTTTTCATTTTTCAGCTTTATTAGAACCAAAGAAGAGAGAGACTTTTTCTTTATTACAAACAAAAAAAAAAAGATACCAATAATATGTGTGGATGGCTGACGATGAGATTAGTTTATGAATAAAACAGCTTCCGATGAAATTTCGCAAGGCTGCCTCAACCAGCCCTAAAATGGAGCTGTTGAGTAGAAGATCATCGAGTAATCCGATATCTTCATTGAGAAGATCGCGGTCCGTCCGAGCCTCGTTAAAATTGGTATCAAAAATTCGAAGCCACGCAACGCTGGGTGTTAATACACAGAAAAATTCGCCCCTGGTCTCGTTAAATCCCGAGGGGGTATTGCGGGGCGAAATAACATCGCGAATTTCAAAAATGGAAAGGGAAGAACGAGAAGTGTTGAAAAATTTTGTCGAGCCTAAAAATATAACGGGAACAATTCACGGCGACGAAAAGTCTCGCAAGGGTGTTGAAAAAGCGGGGCGACTACCCCTGTCAGAAAGAGAAAGGACAAAGGCGAGTTACGGGGTGGTGGGAAAAACAAAAGATGGTGAAATTTATCAGAGGGTAATAAGCGCCGGATTTAATCTGGATAACACCCCAACTCACAATCCCAAAGAGTTGGGAGGAGATAAGGAATCGGATAAAAGAGCGAAAAATGACGAGCTCGTAATCGATAGTTCCGGTACGATAATAAAAGCGGAAAAACTATCGTTCGCGGACCGTATTCGACGTCGGCATAAGAAGAACTCGACAGACCTTGGAAATCTCGAGGTAAAAAGATCCCCGAAAAAAGAAAACCCCTCGGCGAAAGAGCACGTCCAAAAGTCCCCAAGAAGTCCAGGAAATTTTTTTCGCCGAGATAAACAACCGGCTGCTAATGTACATCCGAAATTTACCAGCCTAACTAACAACGACGATTGTGTCGAGGTCCCAGATTCTCCGACCGAGAGATTTAACCGTAGATCTAATAAGCTGCTAAAAATTCTTGGGGAATATAATTCGTACGAAAATCCAACGTTCTGTTTAGACAGTTCGACAAGTTCCGAAATTTCTAGCAGACTTTATGCCATCGCTGAACGGGATTCTCCCATCGTTGATGGAGATGGTTTACCTAGGACTTGCCAATTCCAAGATACGTCGAAAGAGTGCGAAGTAAGCGACTCTAAGTCAGACGGCAGCGATGGTAGCTGGGTAGAAATTCAACAAGGAAATGAAATAATGCCCAGTATTGGCATATCGGTGAATCTGTTGAAACCGTCTAAGCCAAAGACGATGGACAACATTGCGAATTTTCTGTCTAACAGAAGGGGGACGAGTCTTAGACCGAAAAAATTAAGGAGCAAAATCGAGGCCAACGAATTTGAGGAGATCGAAATAAGCCCGAAATCTGTACAACTCTTTCAGACTATTGAACCTAGGAGAAGACTCCACACTTCTACTTCGAGTTCGAGTAGGTTATCAAATATAGTATATGATTTTTATGGGGAGATGATATAAAAAGTTATGACATCGGACTGGCTATATCGAGGGCCCCTTTTCACCGGAAGATTTTAATTAGCAAACTATGAGTGGTCTCAGCGCTCGTTCTACTGGTAATTAAATCTAGCGTGAAATTACGCATGGGGGGTATAATTATTGCCGGAAAATTAAAGTCGAGCCAATTTAACTTCCGAGATTAACATCCTCCGATTTTCAATCAATTATCGCGGATCCGGGAGTCACTCGATTCGTGTACCCATACAAATCAGGAATTAGAAATATCGCGGTGAATTCGATTTCCGAGTGATTGTGTACCCACACCATAGCAACAGGGCCATCGTGCTCGACGTCATTTCCAGGCTTCGGATTGCCAATTATCATTTTTCTTATTATTCCGATAAAACTTTGACTGCAGATTAAAGCGTCAAAGGTCGCTTTTAGTTCTTGAGTGGGCGATGATATTTAGAGTAAAAAATCTTGCGCCAGTGCCTCCGCTATTCCCTGCTATGACGCAACTCGTTAATTAATTGGCAACCTCCTTTCTTCATAAACGACCGCTTCGATTCATAACGAAGAACTCAATTCTATTAGAGCAGAACTCGACCGAGTACGACTGTCACTGCTGCACCAGCTACGACAGAACGTAGAGAATGCACTAGGTACTAGCCGGGCTCCATTAAGGTCTGAGAAGGAAATTTAATTCGCTTACTTCAGTCGCCCAGACTGTCAGACTGATAATTTATCGTATTAATATGTTCCTCAGACTCAAAGTTACACGCCACCTTTATAATACACTGACCTAGAAAATTTCAACCAATTAAGATTGCAGTAGCTTCAAGTCCCTTCAGCTCATATCCTTATTCATGATGAGATAATAAAAAGCAGAAAATTGAATCGGTAATCGAAGTGTTAATCAAAAGCAAGCAATCAAAAGCCACTGCAAATTGGTGATGAGTTTGGGACCGTTTCACTTCCCCTTGCTAGAGAGTTGGAGTTTTGAAAAATATGTCCACTCTTCTTGAAGACGAGATAATATTGACCCAAGCAATTAACTGGTTTGAAATTAATCTTACGTATAATGAGGCCTCAAAACCTCATAGATGAAAGTCAACAGCGGAAAACCGAGACCACATTTCTTCGCACATCCCTTTTCGATATCAATTATCTAATCCTAATGAGATGTCGGTCAAACGAGTCTGTGTTAACTCAAATATTCATCTTATATTTCTTATAATTATTTATAGTGTTGCCTTCGCGACAAGGAATGGAGTTCCTTGAAGGATTTGGAAAAAAGAAACATCAGCAACAACAAATCCATCTTGTTTCTGCTACTCACCTGAATCCTCTCACTGCACAACCCAGTCTCAACATACATTTACATGGTACCTATTATTGTTTTATGATTTCATTTATCGACTCTATCATCCCCATTTTCAGTTTATAACTATTTTAGTTCAGTTAATTTTACCCCGATTTCTACCCCCGCAATAATCATTAAATTATTTGAATAAACGTGACGAATGTACGAGTGAGAAAAGCTCAGTTTCATCTTTCGATTTACAGCTTTGTTCGCTGCGGTTGAACACGGGCATCTGGAAAAGGCGAGAACTATTCTCGAATCAACGGACGTTGATGTAAACAGGTATGTACCTATGTCAAATTAGGGTAAACACAGACGCCATTAATCAACACCCTCAATCACCCCTAGTTTTTTAATTTTATTAAATTTCCTGGCCAATTTCATCCACACATATTGGACGCGCGTACCCTCAGATTTACCGCAGTATTAGTCCGGTTTCGGAGAACCCGCGTTCAGCCTTTTGAGGTAATATCGACATTTCTAAACCATATTAATGTCTGCCTGGTCGTAAGTCACGAACCTATGTCGCGTATGCCTCATATCGTGACGTGAACCTATTAAAATTTCATTCAACACGTCTGCTCGTATTGCATAAAATATTATTCGAATAAAACTGGGAAATAATAGCGCGTTAAATTTCACGATAATAATTATTTTATCTAAACTTTTTATTCTCCTCTCTTTTATTATCGTATAGAATTTATCGCTACACATGCGTTTGCTTTTAAAAAAAAATTACTACATATACTGGGGGTTTTCTCCCCGGAAATAAATCAATCCAAAAATGTTCGAAGAGATATAGAGAAATAAAATGAAAAAAATTAAAAATAAAAATAAAAAAAAAACGTTTTACCGTTTTAACTCGATATATGTGATAGTAGGTACTCGCACGTGATCAACTTCTTTCGAGTAAATTCAAACAGTTTTAATCACGGATTATACCTTCGCGATTCTAAGGGACATTCTAGCGTATGATCGATATCTATTTGCTATCGGATTTCGACGGATTGATAGACGCGGATTTCTGTTCAATGTATTTCCTTTCATATGGAAAAATGCTAAGGTTCGAAAAGGAATTCAAACCTTTGGTTATAACAGACGGATAAAACTATTCTTCACATAGTCTGATAATCAGCAGCTTGTTATCTTCAATCAAAGTCAATCCTACCGCGATCCTTACAATATTATATATTCTAGCTTTCAATTTCACACGCTTTTTAGTCAGCTATTCATGGAACAGCGAAATTATACAGAAGTTGTGAGTCTCGCTGCCTTACAGCCCCACACACCCCCCAAGAGAATAATGAATCAGAAATATTTTTAGGAGTTTAAAACTTTTCTGTGCTTCATTTTTCGATACAAACGCATCTCATTTTATTTCATGATTTTTCTCATTCGGATATAAATCGCGAAAATTTCAACTCGTAGCCTCCCTATTCGCAGCTGGACCGTTATTTCTTGACACTTTATTAGTTTCGCGTTGACAATTTGATCTTGCGCGGGAAAAAGCTACACCAACGATGTTTACCAGCCACTGGACTAGGATACATAGGTATACCAATATTCCTTCACCTCATGAACGACCAGTAACAAGGGTGCAATATACTCCGCGAAGAATTTCACCGGAGATGTCATTTCGCCGAACGATATTTTCCCCGCTTTTGTCTTTTATTAAAAATCTGCCAAGTCGCTATCTGCTCCATCATGTGTGTGTGTTCGCTTCCATTAAATACGAGAGCAAAGATTCATTGATATAATAAGCACGAGCATGCGGGGTTAAATTATTACAAACAAAGCCGAATTTATTTATCATTTTTTTTTTTTTCTTTGAATAAGGAATAACGGGATTCAAAGATTACCCAAATTCATTTACCTTTCGTTTCAGCGTTAACAGTGACGGATTATCTCCTCTGGACGTCGCTGTGCTGAGCAACAACAGACCTCTGGCAAAAATGCTCGTTGCATTTGGCGCCCAGGAAGGAAACCAATGTGAGTTCATAAAGATATTTATTTTCAACTGCATTTTGAAAACCTTCACACCTCGAGAAGGGCTCGGTGAAAATAAGATTGAGGGGTTCTGGCTTATAAATAAAATAACCTGCTACAAATAGCGGTTAGCTAAGGGTGGTGAAAATTTATGAGCACAATCTGTTGAGTGGTAAGAAAAGCTCCCTAAAATCTACCGTGAATCAGCCTAGTAATTTTCAAAATTCGCACACGTGCTCAGTATGCAGAATAGTTTAATTTCTTTATTTTACAATTTACATACAGAGTCTCTATGGTGATACGTCCGAGTTTATAGAATTACTGTACGGGGCCTGAAATCTTGGCTAAGAACAAAAAAAAAAAAAGGATCAGATTAGAAAATGAAGGAAAAAGAAAGAGAAAAAAATTCTTTCGCAGAGCTTGTAAGCTTTTGAGGATAAAAGTAAAGAGCGTTAGAACTTGTGCCAACTTCGTGTCTGTAGCTATAGGGCAAAGTTAGTGAATGTCGACCAAAAAGTTTGAAACATTTTTTTCTCGATGTTGCGCTGCTCCAAAATAAAAAATCTTCGTATGAAATTTCGTCGTTTTTTCCTTCTCTGTTTAAAAAGAAAAAAAAAAAAAAAAAAAATGACATAAAAAGAAAATAACAATATATTATTACTCGCGAAGTTTGAAATTTTTCCATCGGGTTGGATAGCAGAAACTCCGCCGTCCATATTCACTCACTTTCCATATTCGGAGTTTCTTTGGCTACGCCGCACCGTCAGCGAAACTTTAATACTGAATGAACCGAAAGGTTTTCTCAATGGGGTCACTAATCACTCTTAAAGTTCGCGACTAAGTCTCTAAAGTCGATATGAAATCGTATACGAAATCTGATGAAATCTTATAAAATCCTGATAAATCATAGAGAATCTCTGAACTCTGAATGGAATCTATGAAGTCTTGGATTCACGGGGTGTTATAGGTACTTACTACGTAATTTTCCGATAGGAATCACTCGGAGCTGTATCGCTCAAGTACCGCTTTTGAAAAGGTCGTAAAAGTCTTCCGCATTTAATCTGCGTTTCTGTTTTATTCGAAGTATTTACACCAATCGATACAGCACTTATCTCATCCGTATCTACGCTATTTTAAACTTATCGCGTTCCCCGCTCACGCATTAGAGCAATTCACAGCTTCCGTTTTATGGGGGCAAGTACATTTGACGAAATCTATTGAAAAATCACCCACGTTTTATCGTAGTCTTGGCATAATGCATTCCCATATGTAATACACACCTAAAGAGTTTTCCCACGCCCTAGATACCTGCGGTATCAGATATATCGATCTATTATTCGAAATTCGATACTTTGGCGAAGCTCAGTTACCTCCCCACGCCTCTTTATCGTTTTTATTCATTGATTCCTGACGGAAAATCTATCAAACGTGAAAATTTCCTTTTTATTTCTCATACTGTATCCCCATTTCTCGTGAGTTGATATCACCGTGGTGATAACTTCGCGAATAATCAGTAATTCGAACGTGGTGCAAGACGAGGTTCACGTAATCGTGGTCAGAACTTACTTGGACTTGGTTCAAACTCCAGATTAAAAAAAAAAAAAAAAAAAATCAATTGCAGATAATCCCTTTGCAGTATATGAGTTTCTTGAATTATGAGAATTATGATTTTATGGGAATTAATGACCAGTTGGCAGTGAGAAAAAATATACTTATAATCTGCCCATTAGCTTATCGCGAAATATGTAATAATACGATTGCGAATATACGTGCGCTCTGAATGACGAAGAAGGTTTTTTTTTCATTTTTATATCGCACGAAACGGGATTTGAATTTGATACGTCTTTGAAGTAGGTATAGCCATGCAGCCATCCCTTGGGTAATGTTGTGTACGTAGGTACACCTACCTACGTCATAGCTGCAGCAAACAGACTTTTGTTCTCTTCGTTATACCCAACGAAGCATATTAATAACCGTCCTTCATCACCATGTGCACATTTCCTTTAAAGAAAATATAGTCAAATGAATGATGTTATCAATTGCGTGTGTACGCGGCGAGCTGGCTGACCATAGGTCATTAAATGAAGACATTTTTTCGCGGAAACAAGTGTAAGAAATACTTTGATATTATCATTTATTATGAGTTCAATTTGAACTAACATCAAGGGAATGTAAGTAAACAATTCTTCCTCCTACGTACGATCTCAATAGAATCGCTATCTGTGGATCAGAAACCAGAATATTTCCGGTCTTCATTCGAGTCGGAAGTCAAAATTAGTTTCAAACTTGAACTAATACGTGATTTCGATTATATTCGTGACAAGTGGCTCCTGAATAATGACAAAGTTTAACAAAAAGCTGCGGTACCAGTCTTACGAACCATTTTTTTAATAATAAATTTTACTGTCTGTATTCATTCGAAAAATTCGTATGAACAATCGTCACTTTATTGGATAATTTATTCGATATTTTGCGTTTCTGCATAAACTTCGAATTCATGTTTCGTCTCGAAAGCTCGAATCCACGTATGTGATAGCATATTGAGGCCATAGTGAAGGAAGTCGATTTTGAATGATGAATATCAATGGAAATAAACTATAACTGAGTCTGATGATCCCAGTAATCGAAACAGACTAACGATTAGAGAAGATAAATGTTTGATAGCGATTTACACCCAAAAAAAGATCGTGACTTTTTCAAACCCACATTTCATCGATCTCATTGCTAGTGTAATAAATACTTGAAATTATGAATACCCCAAGGACTCGGGGTAAACTTGGTAATATTTACTCGTTGACCGCGATCTTAGGGATATCCGGCACTCACTAATGGGATGCTAAATAAAAAGTTCAAAACCATTCGGTCAAGCCCTTATTGAGCTCCAAATATTGATTAGTAGATCGTCAAGATCTCCTCGTTTAGCGTGCAGACAGACAAGGCTATAACAATTACCATTAAGAAACAACAACAAAAAAATAAAATAAAAACCAGAGAAGAAAAGTTAGAAGAAAATTGTTATAATCTCGCGTGTGATCATGAAGCGTTTACCCACTCGCGTGTTTTTCCGTATAAATCATACCAAGGACAGAATTTTTATCAGAACGAATATTTCTTCGAGGAATTGTTTTCATTTTTACGAACGGATAGCGAATTACCAATAAATTATTAGGAACAAACAGAAATTGGAGAAAAAACAAAAATAGAAAAAGTTAAAAAAATTTTAAACCTTTAGAAAAAAATCCATAATTCGATGTAGAAACTATATCGGATCGAAAAAGAGTTTAAAAAAACGTCTGATTCGTTGACTCCTGAAAAAACTGCAAAGAGTTTTTGTAATATCGGATCGTCTGATTAATTATATTACGTGCAGAAATTCTGTGCACGAGTTTAACTACCAATTTCTATATATAGTACTTTCAAGATACACTTGCAGGCACCATATATGTGTGGCTAGGAACAACTCGCGCACTCATATACCTGTAATGTTCATACACGAACTTATACACGTGTGCAAACGTACTGTAATACTGTCGTGCACCTATACACATATGTATTTACGTATGTATACATGTACATAAATATATACAGGTATATGTGAATACGGTAACCACTACTGGTTGATTTGTTCCTTTCTCGCTTTCTCAGTCACTCGTTCGTTCGTCCGTCCGTCCGTCCGTCCGTCCGACTTACTGGCTTTTGCTTAGCTTAGCTTAGCTTAGCTCAGGTTGGCTTGGCTTGGCTTGGCTTGGCTTGGCTTGTTCTGGGCTTATTGCCAGCGGCAATTCTTGCTACTTACATACTTGCTATGGATATTATGTATATCTGTTTGTTAGTTTACCGCAGAGTTTCTATAAAGTTATAGCTCAAAGTGTGATACTAACACTCGAAGAAATAAGAGAGATAGAGATAACGAGAGATAGATAGATATACAGATAGATAGATCGAGAGAGAGAGAGAGAGTTTACTCCTAATTATATCCCTTTGTATCGGTAAAAGGGAAGCAGCATTTGAAAGTGAACATTTTCGTTGCGGAATGTGTTATCCAGTTATCGGGACAGAGAGAAGAGGAGCTAAATACGATACACATATTACATACCTATATCGGATTAGGAAGCTGTGCGCGAGGAGTTGGATATGAGAATTCGAACGCGAATGAAACCGGACAGAAACGTTTTAATTACAACGATACAATCCGAGGAGAAACCAGATAGGAAATGTACCTCGTGTTGTGCTTTAGCGAAGAACTTCATGACGATTATTTGAAATTCGTTTATTTTAACGCTTTTCTCTTTTGCTTCCGTTATAATATATCTACGACTTTATTAACAGAGCGATAATAGACTCGTTAATCCTTTGCCTAATTTTCAATCTTTTAATCAGCGTGTAAACGACGAACATTTACGCAATTAACGTCTGCTGATCACAGGCTGATGATGAGTTGTCGTGGAATTATAATCGCTGTGTTGTATCATCGGCTAATAAATAATGGCATTAGTTTTTATAATTCGGTAAAAGCTCGGCAATATGAAATATGAGAAAGTGATATAAAGACTAATAGTAAAAAGTAAAAGAAATTGACCTGAGCGTGCGCGGGTCTGCATAAAAAGTTCCTTTATGTTTTTAGTTTAGTCGTAAAAATACATACGTAGATCGTAAAAATATGATTACTCGTAAAGTTTGAGTGTAAACTGACAGGGTATATCGAATACCTGTCTGTCATGATAGTGCACCAATCATTAGACATTTATATTTTTATTTTTACTCTCATTTTTCTTGAGACTAAATTATCGGCTTTCAAGATGATGCTCGCCAATTGCTTGGCAAAACTTTACATCAACACGACGTATTTCACCACGAATGACCTTCATTTTCACGAATTAAACATCGAGGGTAAATTTGAAAAATAATAAAATATAATAAAAAAACCTTCCAATTAAACTACAAGCAGAATCATTTTCCAATCTGCGAATCCTGTTTACGTCTCTCGTATCTCCATATATTTCAAATCATTTTCAATCCTTTTCAATTTTTTTTTCTTATTTTTTTTTTTGTTTCGCACAATTTCGTTCCTCACCTTGGCGAAAACAATTTTTTTTTTCAAGAAATATAATACGTCTGGGGCATAGGTAGCACAAATCTTATCGCAATCCACACTTTCGTTTCTGCTCGTAAATTTTGGTCAAAAAATATTTGCCAGTCGTGTTAAACCCTGTATAACAACACTCTTGCTATATTTACTAATATTTCAAGGTATATCTAGCTACTGTTCGAAATATGATAAACATCGCTCTATATACAAACATGATGACCATATAACATACCAAACATCAATAGCTTTGCAATATTGCCTTCTCATGGATACAGAAATGTTTTTCAAACTTACACGCCTCGATCATAGTCTCGTTGAATTATCATTACGTTTTTAATGAATTTTGAAATTCTGATATGCCGAAACTTAGGGAAAAATGAAAATAACTTTAATCCAGTAATAATCTCCTCGGTTTGATTTGATTTTCTGTATTCAATACGCTATTTGTATCATATTAAATTCGTATCGATTATTTTTTATTTCCGTTTCATACATCAGTAATAATAATGAATTTCACACGTATATCGTTCGTCTGTAAACATTAAAAATTCAAATTAATAATTATTAATATTCTCTTACACCGACGACTCCTCAGTATTGCCTTTTAACATTCCAGCATTACTTGTATTCCCTCTTCCATCATTTGCCATGAAGAGTTTAAACGTCTTCACTGTAACATTTCTACTACAGATTCTTGATGAATGAAAATCTGGATCGCCGGCGATCGAGCAATAGAGAATTGTATGAGATCTCTTTGTGTCTTCTTTTCCTTTTTTATGTAACTTAATCTTCATTAGAGAAATCGGAATCCTTAAGTCACACAAAATCACAATATACTTGAAACTCTAACTTATGTTCTTCCTGTTTTCAGTCAAATCCCCAGAATCATTGGGTAGTCATTTGGCATCGTTACTTTCCGAGGCCGAACATAGAGTCCAAGAGCTTGGTGGTAGCTCAACGAGTACAGGAACAACCCTTTTGGAGCCACCAAGTCACAGAGCAAGTTTCTCAACTCCTCACAACAACTTAACAGGATGTGGTGGTAGCGCGGAAGACAAGCAGCTTGCACTGTGGGAAAGGAGGGCAAGAGCCTTAAGAAAAATGCTCCTAGGATTCGACCAAGCCCGTAAGATGAATATCCTGCTCAAGAAATGCTTTTATCAATGAATTCCAATGCTCATAATTATGATGAATTTCAGGACCACCAGATATGCCATTTTTAGTGGCAGTAGACGTCACTGGCACAACATCTGTAACGGTCAGATTCCAGGAACCAGATTCCCACGATTCTCCAATATGCACTAAATTCAAAGTACAATGGAGCGTCAGGGAAGATTTCTCCATAATATGCGGTGACAGAGAAGTTCTTGATATGAAACAACGGGAATGTAGAGTTGACGATCTCACACAGGGGCAAAGATACTACTTTAGAGCAGCTGCTGGGAACTTGAAGGGCTACAGTAGATTCAGGCCTTCGACTCCTGCCCATGTAACACCTAGCAGTAAGCGTCTAACTCACTTCTCAACCAGGGAAATGAATTAATGATAATTGATTGATAAACATTTTCACTTAAAGGCTGGAGAGATATCGATGGTCGTTTACCACGCTTCGCCGGTCGTCTTGAGCAACTCGATACATTATTCACGGATATAAGACGGCCAGAATATACACAAGAGACTCCGGCTGTCCAGCGAAGAAATCATAGGAAAAAGACTACAATTAAACAGCTTTTCACAGCTACTAGTAAATTTCAGAAGAATTTAAGACGGGGAGTTTTCCTCGCGTGTTTATTGTACCATGAAGACAAGGTGCTGGTAACAAACGAAGATTTTTTACCAGTTATTGAAATCGACGAAACTTATCCCAGCTGTATTTATAACGATTTTCATTGGCTTATGAAAGTTGCGTGTACTTGGGACGACGTTAAGTCCCTTAGACAAGACATGGAGAAAAGCCATAGCAGCTCAACTATTCATTTTAGGATAAAACTACTTCAAGCGGCTGCTCAAATGCAAGTAAGTTGTTGATATCTCATAAAAATCCATCAAGTTATTGCAGCAGACAAAAATCGGAGAGGATTATAGATTCATAAAGACTCATAACTAATTGTGAAATTATTTTCAGGCCGCTCTTTGCATACAAGATTTGGGTCAGTTGTATCACAAGCCGATAAGAGACGTGCAAGGAACTCTGGTTCTCTCTACTGTAAATTACGTCAAATCACCAAAGCTGGTGTCTGTTTTAAACAGCCGTTGGCTACCGCTGAGCAAAGTTACCAAAAAACTGATCACCCATGAAGATAGCAGCGTTGCTGATATCCTGATGGCTAGTATCCAAGAACAAATGACCTACCATCAAGTCAGCAGTGTCAATCTCACCAAAGGATTGTATTTAGGATACCTTAAAATGCAGAGCAGTGTAGATCTGATTCAAGTCGTTGTACCAGCTAAAACTCCAAACGTTTTACCGCACTGCAAGATTCGCGATAATCCTCATGTCTCTGCGTAAGTTTTGTGCCTTAGAGGTAGTTATCTGCTCTTTATATCCCCACAAAACCAAAGGGCATCTAAAAAAGCTTTCAGTGAGTCTCATGCAGGAGAAATAAATATCTAAAAAACTCTATACTTCCAAAGCAAGTCTTGAGGGAATACATGATCCTTAAACTCTGAATATGTAAACTTTTTCGGGATAAGAAAGTTACTTTTCCCTGAAAACTGAACTGTTCTCTTTATTGCTCGAAATGCAAATAGAAAAAAACAAAAAAACTAGTCCAACGTATTATATTCTTCAACTTTCTCGATCGGTGAGAATAAATTGATGTCTAATTCGTCATTTTAACAAATCTACGCATCTTCTTACAGAGAAGAATGGGACTACCTGAAACGAATGACCAGAATTCAACCTGGTGATCAGCCTGCCATAGAAGACTCTGAAGAGAAGGAGAATCTGACAAATGAAACTCAAGGAACAGAGCAGCAGAAATTATTCGTCGATCTAGTCTCGGCAACAGCTAGACGGTTGTTTGGGTACATGGAAATAAACGTAGATGATTCATTAAACCACCGATTGTACGACGCAGAAGTCATAGATTTAACACCCGATGTTTCGTTCCTGATAACAGTACCACCAGCAGAAACTGCATGCTCTGTTCCTGGGACGAGGGAGATTCTTTTGAAGAGAGGAGATCTCCTGTCTTTACCTATCCAAGTATTTGAGATGGTGCATTTGAACACCTATCAAAAAGATGTGATAAATAGATACTCTAGACTCAGCTGCATTCTTGAACTCGACACTGCCTTGGCACAGCATAATCACAGGGAAGCATTCAGCTCCTCTGAGCTGAGCGTTGCTAAAGACAAATTAGTCAAACTACAGGACTTACAGTCCCAAGTTAATACGGTATGGAAAGGAGCTAGGTGGCTCATAGACGTCATCTCATTTGCGAGGGATAGAGGTTCGTCGCAACAAAACGTGAGTTGATTCTATTATTTTATTATTTCATTATCATAGTCTATTGTCTTATCTTTCGATTTTCATTTTCAATAAAAGCGAAGAAGTCCTTGAATTACTTTCGCATTAATTTTACCCATGAAAATGTCCATTAAGAGTTAATGCAGTTTAAAAATTGTTGAATTTCTCGTTTCAGGTCGCCAGTCAAATCTCTGGAATTTCAATGAAGCATCTATTGAACTTAGACCGTAATAAAAACAGTAACAGCCTGAAGAGGAGTCTATTACAATTACCTCCGCGAGATCCAAAGCTGGTGAAGTCTAGTCCTGGTCGTGGGAGCTGGCCGGGACCGAACATAACAAATTCAACGTCTAATTTGCTCACGACAGAATTTAGCAAGAGTGAACAACAGCTGCCTAGCGGTCAATACATCCGCAAAGGCAGCAATACTTCGAATATTTCAAACACCTCTGAGGTAATCAAGAGCTCCGTACCGGCGAAGAGCAATCTAATTCCCGTCCAGAACTCTAGACTGCCTCCGTCAAAGTCTGAGGACACGCTACTTTTAACTCACTATAAACATAGTCCGAGGAATAGATCTGCTACTATCACTTCCGTGTCTGCTAGCACCAGTCCGCTATTGAGTATAAAACCGATAATTTATGGGGGATCGCTGCTGAGCGTATCCACGGCCATGACTAACACGACTAGTATGTTGAGCGTTAGTAATACCAATTCAGATAGTTTGCATTCTCTGAGCAGCGACGAATATTCCACACCAAATTCTAGCGTCAGTCATAAACCGATCGGTCACATAAAGTCTAAAATGTCCAAACCTACAGCCAGCGTGGCTGCCATTGCCAGTTCTGTAATGGAAAGTCAACTGGGTGAAGAGAAGGATGAAGCTACTATGATGCCTGCTCCACTACCTGGAATTCTACAGGTAAAAATTTTGTCCGTTCTTTAGTCGCCGGTTTAATTCAGTCTGCGATTTATAATAGACTGTCTTGTTTATTATCGATTAGGCTTAACTAAATATTAATAGGAAGCAGCTCAGCTTGTGAGAATGACACGCTAGTACATGAAAATGTGCGAGTAGATATTCTAAACATATTCAGAAGTTATTTAGGTGTGTAGAATCAAAGTTTGATGCAACACACTTAGTCATAATAGAAATGAACAGATATGTCTACTAATATTTTTCTTGTAGGAGACTCGAGTTTGACGTACTGAAAATATAACCAGCTCCACACTCGGTCTCCTAACGTAGCCTCGGTATAAGTAAGCCTTGCATTAACTTTTGCTTCGCTTTAGAAATAAATGAGCAATAAACGCGATCATTTATTCAGCATAATGCATACATCGGCTTTGAAAAATTTATGCAACACGCTTATCAGCACTCTGAAAGTTTCTCATAATGATCTGTGATCTTCTATTATATTTTTCAAATATCAACAATTAGGTTTCCAATGAAATAAAAAATCATATGCAAGCAAAATTTCCTGATAAATTTCAATATTCAATACGCCAATCATTGAATTTACAATCATATACATAAATCAAGATTTTGAACACGTTAGCGAATTATTTCGCCACTGCAGTTATTCTTTGCACAAATATTATTCATTGGGCTAATTTTCTTCATTATCTTGATACGCTTCAGTGTATGCATATCTATAATATAAAACCGTGCTGTGTTTCATAATTGGCTGTAAAATTCGCAGTGGGCTTTTGTGCCATTAGATAATCATTAGAACGGTTTTCAAAGTTCATTTTTTTCTTATTCAATTTCTCCTTATAGGTATACGCAGCGTACGAGACAGGCCTTGCTTCTGGCACGAGTTTGAAGCTGCATGTGACTCCGCGAACAACAGCTCGTGAAGTGGTTGACTTGGTAGTGACGCAATTAAATGTTGCAGTAGTCCTGAAAGATCAGGTCGGTCCGATTTACACTGCGGACGAGTTACCAAATTTTTGTTTAGTCGCTGTTATCGGGGCGAGAGAACGGTGCCTCAGGGACGATTTCAAGCCACTACAACTACAAAATCCTTGGAAAAAAGGACGATTATATGTTAGGCAAAAACAAGACGTCTTGGCTGCGCTAGAACATAGTAGTAAACACACTGCATATTTATAGCACAAAGAGGTTGACGAGGAAAAAACGGAAAGCCCGACTTAACAGAGCTGTACGTTGATAAAAGTCAATCATATAGCAGAAATTTGATCTTTATTATAGGGTCAAGTTAATTATGAATTCAAGTCCCCCGTTGAACTAGCTTATAGCTTGCTTCTATAGTTTGTTATTCAGGTAAAGCTGGAACATAAACTTACCGACTCTTTGATATAAGTATTTCTTTTCGTTTCGCAGTACCATTGTTATGACGAAAGCATTATTTCGCTGGACATTGTACAGATAAAATGACATTCTGTAGATAAATATGAAAGCGTATTATTACGAAGAAGTGTAAAAAAAAAAAAAAAATGTAAAACCAGCTTTAAATCATTGCATGTAAATGTTGTTGGGGAAATAATTTTATTAGTATCTCAATTTGAAACTAACATTCCAAATTGGAAAGATTACCGGATCTATGAAAAGTATTTTTGAAGATATAGGGATATAGATTGTATAAAATACTCATAGTTTAAACAATTATATTTTAGGTACTGATCTCAGTGTACTAATATCGCATAAGACTACACAGTGAATCTGAACAAGGGTTTAGCTTTGTTTTATTTCCACTTTTTATTCTTCAACGTAACATAAAAGTGAATAACTAACTAAAAACTGTTATCCAGCAAGATGTAAAGTAGCATCGTTCTCCAGTCCTATTAGATGGTATGATATTTCCAAAGGAAGACTTAGAATATAGAACTTGAATGTCGGGAATTAACTTATCGAACTATGCGATCTAACGCAAATAAGGAAATGAGATATACATAGCATAGGGTAGCTATTATAACTGTCCTAATAACCATTAAGAAATGATGCAGAATCTGTTATAATAAATGAACGTTTATATAGTGCTCAGATTAAAAATTAAGTCAGATGCATTCGCTGACTATGGGAGAAAAAAAGATGATATATTATAATTCTTAGATATACCTATTATATATTCTAAGGCGATGACTTTTCGAATCCGTATTGCTCATCAGAGTGAGTGTAGATATATGTGGTGTAGATTATGAAATATAATAATATTAAGTAAACAAAATGATATAAATAAATGAATAATACCGTGAACGTGACGAGGGCTTATAGACTGCTTTAGGCTTAGGGCAAAAATGCGTATAATTTATAAACGAGAAATCGTTGTGTGTTGTTTACCAGCTTTATGTTGAATAGAAATATTTAGTTATAAATAAATATACTATATATGTATTATATTGTATATCTCTTTAAATTCTTTTACTTATCTATTCTATTCTATTCTATCACCTATCAAACGCAAATTTAAAGTAAATATTGCCGCAATTTCGTCTTGCAATTATTTTTGTTTTCAAACAAGTTTGATGTCCTCGGGAAGTTCCTTATAGAGATTAGAAGAAAAATACCCATTCATTCTATAAGAGTTTAACGATCTCATAATAATCATCCGTTATTAAATGTGGTGTTTAAATAAAAGATACATTTAGAAGAAGAATAGAACAATTTTAATGTTGTCAATTCACAAGTGAGATATACATAATTCACATTATATTGTATATCAGTTGTTTGGGAACATAGCGAATTACTCTGTGACACCAACTATACATTTAAAAATCGTATGTTAATAATTATTGTAAGGAGAAGCGAGTTCAGTAACTGTTAATTATATATCGAAGAAATATTCCGCTCTATGTGGCAACAAGTTCTTTCATCATTCTAAATTACATAGTTAATACTAAAGAGTTATAGAGCATACAACAAACGTCCGAAATTCTATTCTATAATTAAACGATCATTATAGGCCAGAATATTGCAATCGAATGCACATTGATTCTCTTTCTTTATTTTGCGTCGGAAGATTAAGTTCACCTGATATACAAGTCCAAAATAAATTGTGGACCTATCCAATTGGAACTTGTTTTCTTATTCGACTGTTCTCTCAATTTATAGTTACGGTATAAATAAATTGTCGGAACTAGTTGTTCCCTTAAAACTCATCTATAACGAAAGGATATTATCAAACAAAGATAAATAACGTTTAAAATAGCGGTGCACATATTTTTTTATCTGATGACAAAGCTTGTTGTATTTTACATAATATAAGCTTAGTCGCAACGATATGGATGTTTCAATGATTTAACATATAATGAATCAATGTTTGATGTAGAATATCCGATTATAGATAAGTATTATTAAAGTATAGTGTAATAATATGATAATTTCAGAGAATTGGAAGTGAATTATTGGATACAATAACAATTATTATACAATAGTACCTCCATAGATATATTATATGTATATTGTATGTATACAGAATTTACGAGCCTGAGAAAAATGTACATAAATTAAAGCTTGAATTTTCATTTCAACTGGTACGTTAATTGAAGAAATTTTTCAATCGATTACAATTTAAATACCAATGTTACTGTTATTCATGGTCATGTACTAGTGCACGGGGTGTCTGAAAAATTCCGTTACATTGAGCTTCGAGTAATTTCTGCTTCTTATTGTTTTCTGTTCTGAACGTTTACTTCAAGCTCTTTATAAAGGATATTCCGGGCTCCTTGTAGAATAATTATGAATATAAGTATACCTATGTAATATAGACTTGATGTTTATAGAAAAAGCTTTGATTAAAGACACTGTGTACGAAGAACTTGCACGAAATAAAAAGATAATATTAAGTTTCAGACTGCAGTTAAAAAGACTAAAAAAGCGAAGAGCATCTTGCGCCAATTAGTTATGAAACGAAATTTTCCAGCTTGTATCCACCAAACGCCTGATTACAGGTGCTTCTTATTAGGCGCTCTACCTCTAGATAAGTAGTAATGAACAAAGCAGGCTTCTGAATAGGACATCCTAGTGTCCTCTGCTTTGTAGTTCTCAGCACCCAGGTGCTCTGTAATCCCTGCGAGCATTCAGTGGCCAGAATAGGACCAGAGATTGTCAGATAAGTATGCATTATATGCTTATGTTTTACTTCGCTCCAGCTTCCACTAATTTGATATCTGAAATAGAGAGTTGTAGGGAGGGAAAAGTGGGGAACAACCAAGTAATCATTTATTGGTATATCTGAGGATTTATCGCTCCTTATTGTGAAATATTGTCATTTGCTTCCTAATCATTGGTTCCCAAAGTTCTAAGTATTTTTAATAAAATTCCTGTTACAGTCGTGTCTCGCTGACGTAACCCCCATACGTAGTCTTTGAGGCCACTGACCCCGCGACTGCGACAGATACCCGTGCCCCGTACCCTAGGTCAGTGCGCCCGCTGACTCACAAGTCGAATCGACGGGATGCGAAATGGTATCTCCATCTCGCGGTTGGATTGACGAACTACTTTGTAATGAACGTAGGGTGCGCCTTATTATCTGCAACGCGCGTGCCATTTGGGTAGAAGAAATTGCATACAACAAGGCGTGCAGATATTTACGACAAAAATAGTTCGTCAATTAGAACGCGAGATGGCAATACCATTCATACTCTGTTGGCGCGACTAGCCTAGCGAGCAACAGCACTGACCTAGGGTACGGACACCTGTTGTGGGGTCAGTGGCCCTCATGGCGTCGAAGGGGTTGCATGGGGGTTGCGTTAACGCGATACGACCGTGAAAAGCATCTCAATAGAAATACTCCGAAAGCAGACTCATAATTAAAAAAAGATTCTTGTCTAGTTTTGACTTTTGAGCGTTATTTGGTATATGATAATGACATTATAACACTTGTCCTTCTGTTACAGTTAACCGAACACTCTTTAGAGTAGAAAAATGCCGTCCAGCAAAGATTGTGTTTCGCAATTGCAACGAACTAGTGGATATTGAACTCAGTCTTCGTAGAATTTGTTACAGATATATTATGCAGACACGAAAGTCGTGTATATCATGAAAATTTGTGTGCCAGAAAACGAATTGAAGAGAGATTCGATCAATTGCGATAGATACATATTTATGTATCGGGTCAGATGCTCTCTTGATACCAGAACGATTTCCCACTTCAAATTTTTCCAACACTGAAAAATAAAAATTTCAAGTCGAAAATCATCTTGGTATCAGGAGAACATCTGATCCGAGGAGGTGTGCGGAAATTCTCGGCGGGAAAAAGTAACAGTGTATCAGCAAGCAAGCACACTTGTAGACATTGTTTCATGCACATCTATATTGCTATATCTAAAATGCTTACGTGATTGAGAGTTACTGAAATTTAAATCTTACTCCTCATTTTCTACTGTTCCTGAAATAAGAAGCATGAGGGGCGGGGAAGGGGGATGAATTGAAAAATAACGAAGTGATCGATTATTGAAATATCTGGGAATTTATTACTGCAGTATCGATACAATATTACTCATTGTCTAAGTCACGTATGATTTGTAATTGTTTCTTAACAATAAACATGTACCCATCGCAATAAGTTATCACATAATTTAAACCGAATTTCACGATCGAATTGATGAACCACTTTTGTCGGTAACGTCTACGCGCCTTGCCATATGCAACTTTTTCTACATACGGCACGCGCGCTGCATACAATTAGGCGTACCCGGCATGAGAAGTTTGTCAATCCAACACTGAGATGACGATACCATTTCGCACCCCGTCGACTCGACTTGCCGGGCAAGCAGGAGCACTGACCTAGGGTAGGGGAACCTGTCGTGGGGTCAGTGGCCTCTGTGGCGTCAAAGAATTCGTTTGAGGGGCTGCATTAGCGAGATACGACTCTAACGGGTATTTTATTAAAATGACTTAGAACTTTCTGAACCAATGACTAGGATGCAAATGACGATATTTCACAATAAGGAGTGATAAATCCTCAGATATACCAATAAACGATGACTTGGTTGTTCTCCACTTTTCCCTTTCTGCGACCCTTTATTTCAGATAATAAACAAGCGAGAGTTACAGCGGGGTAAAATTAAGCATAAAATAATGCATAAGTACTTATCTGACAATCGCTCGTCCCTTTCTGGTAACCGAACGAATGCAGGGATTACAGAAGACCTAGGCGTTAAGAACTTCGAAGCTAAACGACGAAGACTACGATGCAAAGGACCTGGACGACGAGAGTGACGGCATAAGCTTTACTATAGGATGTCCTATTTAGAAACGCGCGCTCTACGAGCACTGCATAGTTCGCATTCTTGAGCTGGCCCTGCCTTAGTCACATCTAACTAAGCTCTGTAATCAGTCAATTTATTGTTAGACCTTCTGTATCTCAGAAAACAATAAATCAATCCTATGAATTTTTGGTGAAGAAAATTAAGTCTGAGATTTTCATGAATAATCGATTCCGAACACATCGCCTGATCGAACTGAATTATCCTGCGTATATTTGATCATGTAGGCGAGGAAACGAAAATTTTATGAATAACCGAGTGAATAATAACAAATCGATCGATGATAAAAGAACGTCAAAACCTCTCTGCGAGGAGCATGGGCCGTTTTTAGATACCATGGAAATAAGAGAAAGTCTAAAATGCTAATTGCGGAACGTAAAATGCAAATTATACATTCGCTGTCTTTGAATCTTTAGATCCGTTGCTTCGGACCGATCCTATCTCGCGAGTCAAGGACTGTCGGTTATCACAGACTAAACATGACGATGTTGATTCAGCAACAGTCAAACAACAAAAATTCCAATTATAAAAGATCCTTTGCTTCCGCGTATCGCATTCACTCTATGAAACAAAACAGCACCGTTCATTATCGTATTCTGAAATTATCACGATATTGCAAAATATATTATAGTATATTATATTTTTCTTTTTTCCCCCAATCCCAGGTTATAAATTTATAACTGTACACCCACAAGCCGTTTTTTGTGTTACTGTACAACTTTTTACCCGCAATTTTTAAAACTTATTTATTTATAACGTAGTAGGCAGTGACTGAATCTGCAATCCTACGGATACTAGATTGCCAAATTATTCCCAAAGACTTTATCCACAGTATGTACCATATTGTTGTGTGAGTAAGTTTTTGTCGTTATAGTACGTACAGATTGTACAGTTAAATTTGAATCGCGAGCAAAGACGTTCAGGTCCGCTGCCGTTTGGCCACCGCGTTGACCCGCTGCGTATTTGCCCTCGGCTGACCTCGATGCGGACAGAGACTGACCTACTGCTGAACGAGAGTCGTAACTCGTACATATACATAAATATATGTACACATAGGTGTAGGTACTACGTGCGGTTACAGATACGGTCCCTCCCAGGTCCGTAGGATCCACGCCCGTGATGATTATCGCCACTTTAATCTCCGCAAAACATGTTGGCGGATCGAAAATAACTTGAGGCGGAATACAAAGCGCGACGGAAACTGTTAAACGTATAAAAAATGAAAGAAACTATATAAAGACGTGGCCTTGATTCATCTCATTCCTTTTTTCTCACTAACACGCGATAGGCTATATCCTCGAGTCTGGACAGGTGCGTTACGCACGCTAGAAGGTAGTACATACATTAAACGTATGTATGTATCGCACCACTATGGATACAAGCATTCCTTCGACGACAGGTTTCACTCCTATATGGAATATTATACCTTATATACAAGGAGTCATTCGGATTGTTTCTCACGGAAGTTTGCCCTAGAATCGAGATGTATGAAAAAACTGTACATCATAAATTTACGACCTCGTTGCAGCATCGTTATAGCTGTACCAAAATTTGAACTTATTTTTTTCGGGGATGTATATGGCGCTTTCCATCCATTACCGCCCACGTTTGACCTTGACATTTTTATTTTTACTCAATTTTTTCGCATCTTATAATACTATATTAAAAGATCATCTGTGATTTTTTTTTTTTATTTTTTCGCGAACCGTTTTTTTTTTTTTTTTTTTTCATAAATATCACCAACTCTGAAAAGAACACATCCTTCGAAAATTCCGAAAAAAATTACCGATATTCTACGTGGACGGGTACCAAAAATCGAGTAGTCCGAAAAAGTCGAGGTCAAACGTGGCCGATAATGGGTGAAGAGCCCCATATAGAAATTGCAAATACAGGTTCTTTTTTTTTACACTAACTCGTATGTTTTAATAATTTTCTTCTTGATTAAGTGGGTCTTGAATGGTGTAAAAGATGGCCTAGCGGTATTCGAACTGTTCGAATATCTCACAGTGTCCAACGTTGACCTGAAAAAATAAACTAAAACTCGCTAATTGGAACAGCGAGAGATAGACCTTAAATATTTCCGAGTCACTATACGGCGATGAATATATGTATACTATGTATAAGTATATTACACGAATAGTTCAATTATCGGATATCGAATAAATGAATAAAAAAGCTCTTGTTTCAATCTTCTCGATCAAAGAGAAATACCGGTCCAATTCTTTGGTCGTACCTCGGTCAGCCGACTGACTGCCTTATACCTTACCTCTTGCTTTGCTTCTGTGTCCTCGACTCTCCTCTGTGCCACTCTGACGATCTTGTGAATCGGGTCGATTGCTGCAATGCTTTACGCCTCGATACAACTAACTAACTATAGTTGAAAGAAACGGGCAAGAAACGTATCGAAAATATTTACAACTCGCTAAAAGCACGCCCTTTCTTGATGATATACTCATTTCTAATCATCCCGGTAATTTTAATCCTTTTTACATCGATTTGAAAAATAAAATTCGCTGGGTCTTCCGACTGAAAAATTCTCTTTGACTTTATGAGCTCTATGCACGATACTGGACTCTGAATGGCCACCTTGTATACAGGCTGCAACAAACACACATACAAATATGTATTACAGCGTGCCTGTCTGCTCAGCACAAGGTCTTGCCATTCCCCAGGTAAATTTTTACACCCAAGTAAAGTTTATTACACTAGTGTAAGTACGAAGACCCTTGGAGCGCTCTCAACCCTCAAATGGTGTTCGTGGTCAAGCGGGGTAAATTGTTATATTGACGACGATGGGATGGAACATCTATAAAAATCATTCGCAAGGAAGAAAGTCCTGTTTCTGAGTGAGATAATATCGTAAAAAAACTGCCTCTCCCTATAACAGATAAGGAGATCTTATTTTGCACTAATCCCCGTAATGAGAGAAAAATGAAATTCGATTATCCCAACCCAGTATCTCAATCGTAATATTTTTCACTCTAGGCTCAGATTTGACCCCTTGTAGATAACGTCCTTGTCAAAAGATACTCTGAACCGAAAATGAAAATCTTAATGATCTTATCATGTCTGGCTAGCTGTATAATACATACGCGTGTAGACGAAGCTGTAATGTGGGTGAGTCAGAAGATCAGCGGAGGGAGCATATTTTCTCGTGGTGCCCCACCCGCGCGACTCGCAGCACTAGGAGGCCGAGGCATAGGTTTACCCTCACAGTATTTGGGACACGGGCATTCAGTTCCTTCGAGGCTAACTTAGCAAACGGACGCCTTCTCCCCGGCCTCGAATTCGCTGTGTATCGGTTGCCCCGCAGTGTAGCTGTCAAGAGGATATTTCATAGCTGCAAGTGTGTTGACAGCGAAGGATCTGGACCGTTTTCAATACCGGAAATACTCTCACTTCTGATACGGTTGCCGGCTTTCAACCGTTCCGAAAATTTGTCTATCAAGAATTTTCATTCGAAAGAAATCTACGGTTTCGCTACGTACGTATAGACCTATAACGATGCCCATGATACATGATGTATCTTTATGCTGTAATAAGAAATCTACAACTCAATCGTTGATTCGTAAGACGTAGTTATATAGTCCTTACGTACGCGGCTTCTTTTCACACCGATATCATGTCCGAGGATTATACTATCGTCAGTTGGCACGCGAGAAACTCTAGCCTGCTGTAACCATTAATATTTCGTAACTTGGCCTCAATGTTGAACAGCGCAAAGACGTATTTCAGATACCTGTGTACACTATTGTCCCAAGTTCTGAACGTCGAGCGAAAAGGAAAAAGAAAAGAAACAAAAAAAAAAAACAAAAAACTAAACTGATGCAAAAAAAAAATCAAAAATGAAAATATTTAATGGGGTTTATATAGTATGAAATATATAACCAAATAATGAAAATTGATGGAAAATTTAATGACCCCACTTCCCCCAAATTCGGATAAATAAAACTGATGAAAATCCACCCCGACGACACTAACGATGAGTCATTAAATACAAACTCGTAATTAATTTCTGAGATAATTAGGCAAGAAAAAAATCCCATTTAATTGTAGCACCGAAGGTGAAATTAACTGATGCATTATTAATCAGCGAGTAACCCGAGGCAGGGACGTAGACCAGAGAAGAGATGATTAAAGTCTGTCAACTATGCAGTGTAGATTAATCAGCCGTTGAAAATTAATTACTCGAATAATTATGCTGTGAAAAATTTTTTTTAAGAATTAAAAAATTAACTGGTGATGATGAAGTATGAAACCATAAGTTTTTGCTAAATTTAAAAAAATCTGCCAAATACGATCCCAAGTTTAGTAACAGGTGTTTCAAGTTCGATGTAAAGCAGCTTTCACGTTGACTTAAGTCGAGGTGAATATTGCATGCATCTAGCTTGAAACATGCTTAACATGTCATTGAACACGTCCGTTCAAATGGGACGCAACTCTGTGCGTGACTTTCATTTAAACTAGAACTCGCCCTGACCAATAAAGCGATATGTCATTATATGAACTCTAAACTAGTAATGGGGTCCTGCAATTAGTGCTGATGATGAATACTCGAATCCAACTATTACGTCGTATTTGAAAATGAAAAAAAAAAAAAAAGAAAAACCGAATCCCCTAATCCTTCTTTGATCGTTAGAACGAAGAATATATGTGAGGTAAAAGTCCGCAGAATACGTTAGTGACGGTCTTTTTTGCGTCTCAATTTTTCTAAAGGATCATTTTGACGGAACTGCCAGGAAATGCCAGAGGGGTGTACGAGGTGTCGAGGGGCAAATTTCGTCGCGGGTTCCCTCCAGCTAAATGCAAATCCAGGGGGTGGCGGTGGGACAACGACTTCACCCACTTCCGATCCCTCGACGGGGAGGGTCCAAGTCCGAGCGAAGGTTCTATATGGATCTGGGAAAGCCATAGCCAGCATGCAGGCCCAAGAACGGGCGACGAGGCACTGATTAGGTAAAAATATAAAGATGCTAAAGTTTCAATATTTCTATGGAAAAGGAATCGGGCATCAATTTTCACATTTTCGATGACTGCAGTTCCATTCGAGGAGTGTTCACGTTTTTCGAAAAATTCAAAGTAACGATTCGTCGATATGTTTCATTGAGAATAAATCGCGCAAGATAATTAAGGAGTCGATCATTTTGCATAAAAATCCAATCTTATAGTCCCCAGAAATTTTTCAACCCTCACAGACGATACCGAGCAAGTATGAGACTCGGTTGCACCAACTAGGGTAGATAATCTATTGAGTCATTTGAGTGGGTATAATATGAGAAGCAGAAAAACTTCTCAAATTAAAGTCACGAAGTAAGTCAATTGGCCGAGTTAAGTGGTGGCCGAAAAATAAGTAGGTTTGAATTTATATTTCTTTTTTCCGTTTATACATGTATATGTATCTAATCTAGGTGTTTATAACATATACTGCTGCGGGTTTTTAATACAACATGGGCCCCACGAGGATCCTATTATAATAACGATCAATAAAGAACGAGGAGAGCAAAGTTATTATCAAGGAGCGGGCCTCTGCGCGATTATAACAGTAAAAACGTGCAAAAACGGGGGACAAAAAAATAAACTTGTTGCCTGGGGCAGAGCATGTCCTACGGATAAGATGGGCTCTCTGACTTGTTCGCGAGTTAGTCGAAGCCTTGACGTCCACCGGTTGTACAGCCGTCAGTCGATTAGTTTTAACATTTTTTAAATATCCTGTGATTTTTCCGTACTTTATCCCGCGTTTTACACCTCAAATTTTCATCGTAGCTTCCGCTTAGCTACGCTAAAATCGTACAATTTTTATGAACGGAAGCCGAGGGTGCGCGAGACTATGAATTTGTGAACGAAACTTTATTCAAAGTAAATTCCACGCGATGAGATTCAAAAATCTGTAAGTCTAATACCTTATATCTTATATTTTATAGTGGAATCACCCAACTGCCTACCATAACAGTTCCTGATCGATAGCTTATTGGAAAATGTGCCATACCTCATTTGCGATTTAAAGTATAAAAAAAGTATAAAAATTTACATACAAATTCCTTCGTCTGATTATTCATCATCCGGACTTCTCATGGTTCAGATCTCTCTGTCCCAATAACCAATTTTCAAACTTCAAACTTTGTCTTTGAATTTTTTATCTTTTTTACTCGCGATGAGCCGTAGCCAAAAATGTAGAGCATGTAGAAATTGGAAGAAAAAAAAACCTGGCTTTCCCTCGTGAACGGAAATTGCATCCAACTTACGTTAAAGCGATCCAAGTTTCTCTCTAACGTAACGAATGTGCAACGCTAAGTACATATTAGTACACTGCACTCACCGGTGTCGGATTCGTACACTTTATAGGAAAGTCAAAGTCATGACCAGCGATGCTCGAGGTGTCTTCGCGATTGATTAATTTAATTTAATAAGTTATCGAGGTAAAGTCATTTCGGCTACCTATACTCTTCTATTCTATTAGTTTGAATCGCATCTTGATCAATGTGGGACACAGATAGCAGTACTCTGATCAACTATAGGCATTATATTCAAATGAGTTTGACCGAAGGAACTCGAATGGTTATGAGTTAGCGATCAGAATTCAAACCACCTGTTAATTTCTCTGTGTTGTATACATGGAGGTATGCGATTTTATTGTGACAATAATGAAATTAACCGATTTACCTTGACATGACACCAACAGACCCGTCTTCGTCTTCTTCTTAATGGTATCACCGACCTTTGCACGCACCGTAAATGACCCACCAAGCTCTACGTCTTCTGGAACCGGAGTCGATGTCGAAGAGCAAAAAGTACCAAATATACGGACACCCACCGAAGAGCTTACCAAAGACGTAAAAAAGCCCATGGAAAATAACGATGAGGAATCAGCGCCGTTCGAAAGCCTGGAGAAGGTGGAAATCGCAGAATCGACTACAGAGTCGATGATTGTAACGAAGACCAACGAGTATGTGAAATTTGTCCCGATTGAAGTAAACTTGACAAACGTATCGAAGAACGGTGGGATAGAAAACAACTTTGCTAATAAAAATAAGCCGCTTTTACCAACGGCAAGGAGTGACTCATCACGGCTTGAATCCCGAGAAAAGGGAACCGGTAGTGAGCCAAAATTCGTGAAGGTGACGACCCTGGATGGCACAGGATCTTCTCCGGGTCTTTCGCGGACCTTGAACCCCTACAAAGAAACCGTAGAAAATGTTTCCAAGGTTTTACTCTACCCTGTAAACGGGACGACCATTGTCTACCGCGAGACAACCTTCAAGCCAATTCTCCCTAATGGGATAATCAAAAAAACTGAACAGGCTAACAACGGCCAGGACAGCAGCTACCTGCCTTTCTCCACCTGGAGTAAAGTCATCCCGGAAATAATCGAGGCGAGAATTCCTGAGGACGGACTGACCACTATGGACGAAAACTTCCAATCGATAGACGAAGTGATTGAGGCTGCAAATTTTGGACTCGAAGCTATGAACGATTTGTACTACATAAAAGAGCCAAAGCTATTCTCAATGGGTTAGTATCTGCCCGGATATATTAATCTTCTCTTTATAGAATGCTATTGTGTCTTGTATCGTGTTCTTTGTTCCTTCGATCGATGAGTACATACATAACTACGTGCAACAGAGTTATGGACGCAGTTCCGTTACTGGCCAATATAACAATTATATTACAACCGTTAATTATCCGGCTATACCCAGCTGCTATTATAAGCATCGTTCATACTGGGCTAACTGTGAGTTTAACTGGGTCAGAAGGATTTTTTTAATAAAAATCATAATACCACTCGCGGACTTCGTTTTCTGATTGGGTCACTCTGGGTCAGGTTTTAAGAAAGGCGTTAAGTCTCTATCATGAAATCATTATCTTTCCGAAAGACTGAAGTTCTTAACTATAATGAACGTTTTTTGGTCCTCCAGTTTGAAAAAGGATTACGATTCCAAGTATTTAGAAATGGGATTTAGACTGATCGAATGTGTCAACATTCTGCTTAACTATTTCAGGATTATTCCTAACTGATGATAATCCTGGCCGTTACGTTGCCGCGTTCAATGACCAGACTGAAGAAGCCAGACAGCTTGCAAGATTTGGATTTGCAGCCCTCGAAGGCGCTAGATCATTTGTTAGCAAGTGAGTCAGCTTAGTGGTGGAAAATAATCCTATGACTATGTCAAAGTTTGGTAGAATTTATGCATGGTGCATTTTAAAATCGAATTCTAACGCGCGAGATGTATACAGCTTTTGGTATCGTGAAGGTAGAGTGCGAAAGTTGGAAATTCCATTACGATACGATCCATTACATTTCCGAATCCGTTTAGGCATCCAGATATCAGCAGAGCTGAGACATTCGATAAAGATACACGCCGGACTGCTCTTCATCGACAATGTCCTCGAAGGGGTGTTCCCCCATGTCCTCCAGCAAGTATAAGATATCGTACGACCGATGGGAGCTGCAATAATCCCAATGAACTTTGGTGGGGTTCGGCTATGTCCCCGATGCAAAGGTATAGTATAATGATTTTTTCTAGCTAATGATTTACTGACTATAAACTTTCACGATAATTATACCATTTCTATGTATCTACGGATATATTCAATTGTTAGTTTTCTTGATGAAAAGAGAATGAGATATTTGTCGAGACCCATAATTTCATAGCAACCATGATTTTCGTTGATCAATTCTTACCCCATGATAAAAATGACTCAGGTTTCTACAGCCAGTCTATCAAGACGGTATTCAAACGATACGGAGATCCGTAAACGGAAGATTACTACCAAGCCCGAGGGAAATATCTGCCTCGATTCACCAGGATCAAGATATTCCCCTCGCTTCTGTTACACATATGCTTATGCAGTGGGGACAATTTATTGATCACGATCTTACAGGCTAGTTAAAATAATCATCAAATATATCTCCCCTGTTTATTTACTATGAATACGTAAATTCAATCTCATATCGTTCCTTTATATCCACCTCTCTTTAGCTACCGGCCAAAGCAGAGGCTTCAACGGAACAGTACCTCAATGTTGTTTGAACGGAGGAGCGTCCTTTCAACCCCCAGACTTTATGGTAATATATATCTTTAAAAGGATTCGGGGCATAGTTCCGAATTTCAAAAGTCCCGAACGTTTAAAATTCCGAATTTGAATATTACCGATTCACAGTTTTTAGGAAATATATTTCCCCGAAAGTCCGCATAGACGATTTAAAAAACTTTCAAACGGAGAACACTAAAAGTTTCAAATTTCGAAAGGTCAAACTCTCGAAACTTGAAATTCACGCATCAATTCATTCAGTGTTCAATGACTGATCGGGCTGTATTGATTGCATCGAAACCAATAAGCGATCGAATTATTCGTCCTGAGATTTACTACTTTTTAAGGAAAACTTTCAAAATCCTATCGATTATTTATGACATCATGAAGTTATCGATTGAAGTTGATAAAATGTGTTTTCGTAAAGAGAGTTTCGACCAGAATGAACTATTTTTCGTCTCTAAATCCTGAGAAATAGACGGAAACTTTCGGATCTTTTGGTTTTCGGGGGTCTGGAATTCCAAAGGTTTGACCTGTCTGCATTCCGAAATTTCGGAATTTTAACGTTTCTGAAAATTTGAAAATTAAAAATTCTGAACTTCAACCCGGCCCCATTTTTATCTTCAGTTCGAAAGCTTTTTTCAGTCAGTGGTCCGAAATTTGGCTAATAACACTTGAAACTTCGTCCAATTTCTGATTCACAGCATCCTGAATGTCTACCCATACCAGTTCCCATCACAGACGAATTCTACGGTCCCTTGGGAGTACGGTGTTTAGAATTTGTTAGAAGTGGACCCGCGCCGCGTGAAGATTGCGGTTTCGGTCCCAGGGAACAACTCTCTCAGGTTACAAGCTATCTGGATGCTTCTACAGTTTACAGTAGCAACGTACAGCTGAGCGACAGTCTAAGGCTGTTCAGAAATGGTAAGTAGCAAATGAATAAATATCAAATTTTCGAATTGATTAAAAATTGAGTGAATAATGAGAGGCCAGTTCTACGTGACATGACTTATCTTATCTGCTACCTCGGATTTTTATAGCTACCCATAATCTTATCGTATAACTTTCATAAACCAGTTATATGCGACTGTTGTTAATCATTTTTTTTTTTCCTTTTATAAATGCAGCACAAGGCCATAGAACAATGCGATATAAGTATAACGTATAGAAAGTAGCGTCAAGCTTAGTGGGTTCACGTGTTTGGTTGATTCTCGGGGAATTCCCTTTCTTCGCATGTACTTGTACAGCGAGCTTTAACATCGTCTGATTATGCCCAGTGCAGCTAGAGGTTTTCTCATAAATGGGGATAAATGAAAAGGGGAAATAAAGAAGAAGAGGAAAAGAGATTAGGCCTCCGGTTACAGGGCTTCTTCTTACTGCAGAAAGGGAAGAATTTTCTATATTTCCCTTTTCCAGGCCTCCTACAGTACGGAAAAATTCAGTCTAGGAAGCCGCTACTTCCTAGACAGGAAACGGACTTTTGCAGACGTGGATCTTTGGCCACTAGCTGCTTCCGAGCTGGTGATGGCCGGCTCTCTGAACAGCCAGCCTTAATATCAATGCACGTTGTATTCCTCAGACAGCATAACAGAATCGCGACTGAACTAGCCGCGCTGAATTCTCACTGGAGCGATGAAAAAATTTTTCAAGAAACTCGGAGAATAATAGGTGCAATAATGCAGCACATCACATATAGAGAATTTCTGCCCATCGTTATAGGTAACGAAACTAGACAATTTTATTTCCTCTGTTCCGCTATTCAGGGCCAGGATTTTCACCGGAATTTTTAAACTCAGGTCCAGAAGTCATCCAGGCTTTCGATCTCGAAATCCAGAGAAGAGGCTACTACGATGGGTACGACTCCACGGTAAATCCAAACATCGCGAACTCGTTTGCTGCCGCGGCTTATCGGTTCGGACATTCTTTGGTACAACACAGCTTCGTCAGATACGACAGTAACCATCGTCCGATATTCAATAGTAAGTGTTCTGGTTCAGATTTCGATCTATTTTGGTGATAAACACGAATGCTTTCCCCACATTTATCCCAGTGTGCTAAAACCTCGTTCTCTATCTCACAGACGTCACGATACACGATGAATTCAGCAACCCAATAAACTTGGAGACAGCTGGTTCGGTGGATCGGATGCTACTTGGTCTGATCAATCAACCATCTCAAAAAAGGGACGAATTTATAACGAGAGAACTGACGAATCATCTATTCCAAACGTCGAATTTTAGATTTGGAATGGACCTGGCCTCTCTCAATATTCAGAGAGGTAGAGACCACGGGTTGCCACCGTATATAGACTGGCGTGAACCCTGCGGTTTGTCGCCAATTAGAAGATGGGAGGACTTAGATCGCGTGATGCCTATTACAGCGGCCAGAAAATTGAGGATTTTATATTCCTCCATATCAGATATCGACCTCTTCCCTGCTGGATTGGCGGAAAAACCGGTACCCGGTGGTCTGGTGGGCCCGACATTTGCTTGTATAATTGCACAGCAGTTTAGCAACCTTCGTAAAGGGGACAGATTCTGGTACGAGAATCCCAACAAGCAAAACGGGTTCACTGAGGCCCAGCTGCAGCAGATTAAACGAGTTACACTCGCTCAAATATTGTGCAAAACGACGGAAAACATCGATACCATACAACCGTTCGTTTTCCTAACCGCAGACACGTTTAGAAATGAACGGGTCCGCTGCGACAGTGAAATCATTGGAAGTCTGAACCTTGATGCTTGGGCTGAAAGAGCGCCTCTCGAACAGAGGAGCAAATCTAGGACAAAAAACAGGCGAAAGGGGCAGGTGAAAAATAAAATGAAGCATGGAAACTCCACTGATGTTCCTAATGATGGGAAAATAATCGAAAACGTGGGAAAGCGGGGGGTTGCCCATAATTTGGAGGAAAAATCATTCTTTCCATTTTTCAAACCGGTTAAAACTGAGATTAATCAGCAGAACAAAGTCGTGATAAGAAGACCAACAAACACGCATGACAATCTCACGATTCTTGTCCAAAACCACGCGGTAAACTCGCCCGTTTTTCTCACAGAGTCGATACATGGTAGCAATTTTCAGATATCACAATCTGGCGATGATCATAGGCCTAGTTATGGGTCGAATTCTAAACCCGTTCAAAAACCCCAGGTTCAAAACGATCGGTATACTTCTCCCAGGCCGATTTACTACGATGATACACAGTCCAATCCTGTTTCTATACCACATACATCTTACGTATCGACTTCTAAGCCGAAACCTCGGCCGAAACCGAAACCTCAGACCTACGGGAATCCTCCTTACTATTCTGGCCCATATATCCCTCACGGTATCAACGACCCTAGCAATCCTAACCCGCCGAATTACGGCTTCGTTTCTCGACCAATGAATAGCAATTCACCCAGCAATTCGTACTTTGATGCATTCACTCGCACCACGACGCAGAGACCGACTCTTTACACTTATTACACAACCTTCGAGAGACCGACTGTGACCCAGAGACCGAATTCCTATTATCACGACCAAGTAAGACCTCAGAATCACCATCAGCATGACGAATCTTACTCCCAGCACCAACAGGGTGGTGGATATGGGGCTTCTAATCCATCGACTACTTCCTGGGCTGTGACCAGGCCAGGGTATCATCAATCGGATGACGAAATATTCCCGGGAAATCCCCAAACCTCCTGGCCTCAAAGGCCGATTCATGATCATAGCTGGACCCCAGAGGCGGGCCATGATCAGAATTGGGGCAATCGACCTGCCCAGGCCGATCCGGATGGATGGACTAACGTCCCTGCCTATAATAGACCATCTCATGGAAAGCCAGGGAATGGGCACTGGACCGAAATCTCTACTTCGACAAAGAAGTACCCTTCGACAAACTTTTACTACGAGGAAGAATATCAGATACAAAACGCTCAGGACAATATAAACCCCAGACCATTCAAGAAGCAGAGTGTGACTATAATCACCGATTCTCATACTAATATGCACCACCCTTATAGCAGTCAGATAATTCAGCCTCAGAAGAAACAGGAAGTACCAAGACCGTTGCTTCACGGAAATATACGGGACGAAATAGATGTTGCAGAGCACAAAGACGCGTATGAAATTGATCTGGGCCAAATTATTGACAAACGTAAAAAACCGGGTCAGTTTTATTACGAAAAAAATGTCCTGCACAGATATCCGGAAGGAAATTTAACCGATAATGAAAATATGAATGATGATGAGCACCTTGGTGGCTACAAAACTAAACCACATGGTACAGACGGCGGCGAAATCGATAGAATTCCAATCGACAGTAAATATCAAATAGAACGTCTGGATCCTAACAGAGGAGGCGGTCCTGGACCAACGAAAGACATTGAGACTAAGGCTCAGGTCGCAAGAGATGAAGTAAAACTAACTACTACAGCCACCATTGTTCTCGATGATAAAGATCTGCAGGATGATTACGAAGGGGGTGAAGACGCTTACGATAATTTTTATGATGATGAAGAAGCGGAGGGAGAAGAGGAGGAGGAGGAGGAAATAACAGGCGCCTATTCCGAAGATGTCGAGCAAGTTGTGATGCCGGATAGTCTCATCAGGTATTTTTCACTATTTAAATATGAACATCGATGTTTGGTAATGTAATGGGATACTCATAGAACCTTCTGATCGATTATTTTCATAAATTTTTCTAGCCCCATAGAGTGGATAAACGAGAAAGAAAATTCTAGTTTGATATTGAATCCCGAACAGCCGAATCTTGTATCGGATGAATTGATAACTACCAAGGAAATACCGACGCCTCTTAGACATCGTAAGCCAGGATCTTAGTAGAATGACGTTATAAGACTTAATTAAATAATTGTTTAAACTGTAATTCGTTAATTAATCGACGATCTTTCGTTTTTAGTAAGATAACTTGTGTTACATCCGATCGCTATTTATTATTAATGTAAAAGTGAAGCCATCCCTTGCCCGCATATTGAATTTATCGTATTCCCCCAAAAAAAATGTAATATGATAAGCAGTTTTTCATCATTTGTTATCGTTGTACGATGTATATTTTCTTTTTTTCTTTTTTTTTTCTCTTTTTTTTAATATTTCATCATCATCATTACAGGTAAGCGATGATATTGACAACAGATGCGAATACGTTCTATAATCTTATTAATAAAATTTTTAAAAAACGTCTGATATGAAGTTCGAAATTGGTTACCCCTTAAGCTGTGATTCCCAAAAATATGTATTCTATCGGTAAAATAGCGCTAAACTATACCAAGCCGATACTCAATTATCATGCAAGGTCAAATGGTCCGTCGGTAATCCCCTCGTCGTTTATGACTCGGAGAGTTATAGTTTATCATTAATCATTGCCTGAGTGTGTCTCTTGGATAAAAAATGATAATAAATGAAGAGACGGGAAATAACGATAAAGGATTTTGTCTAAATAAAAATACGACCAGTTTACTTTCGAAGTATGAATACAACGTTGAACGTTTTAATAAATCAAAATATCTCGACGAGCTAGTGCATCTGGCGCTCCGCGTGACAACAAGAATTCTGTGTAGGCGCGAAAGTAGGTTCGAGGTCGAATCGTCGAGTATATAAGGGGCGCTGCATGTAACCCAAAGTGAATGTCAGCTGGAAAACAAGGAACAGTGGAATTGGAATTGATTATTGTATCCCCTTGTCAACACAACTGTGTCGGTGTATGAAAAGAGGTGCTAATATTTTCCGCTCGTTAAAAGAAATGACTAAATTGTGTTTGTTCTAACGGTACTTCAGCTCGTATTTAACCATTAGATATTTTATTTCGAAGAATAATAATCGATCCTTCGATGAAGCTACGCCTGTAAGTATATAAGACAACTTTTCATAGAATATTTCATATTTATTCGATTTATTTATACACGTAGTTATCTCTATTTATTGCTGTCTCTTAGTTCGTATATTCCAAGAATCTTCTATTTACATTCACATTACTCATCTTATATTATTCTTCGTATCGATTGATTATTCTTTCTCTTCGATTTTTCTATTAAATGGCTACGATGATGATATATCGGTGTTTTTGTTTTTCCCACGATGAGCAATCCAAAATATCTAATATTATTTATTCGTAGTTTATTCTCGATTCAATGAGCTGTGTATTCATTAGAACAACTATAGATACTCTTTTTTAGCTTTTCATCGAAAGAAGACAAAGCATGTCTGCATAGATTGCAGAAATCTTATAAATACCATATTATGGGCATACAAAGGGAATTTTACCCAGATACACTATGATAGGTACAGTAATATGTAATTTATTGAAACCTGTTGACTGATTCATCGCATTGTATATCAGATACGTATGTATAGAAAAAAAAAAGCGGTAATATAGTTTACATTAAAACCCGTAGAAATTAGCCTTTCACGAACCCCCGTGAAAAAGGGATTAAAACTTGTGTAAACCGAGAGCATAAAAAGCAACGAAATATGTAGAATGGATGCAACTCGTTGACTATAATAGATAACATACGGAGAATTCTCCGCGTTTGATAACATCGATAAATTATTCAACCCTTTTCACATTGTCTTTGAGTAAATATAATCTCTAACAAAGCCGTCACTGTTAATAAGCAATTCACTTGTTGTCAGTTTACCTTCCCACAATGATAAACAAATAACAAATGTACGTCTAGACCATAGAATGCGTCAGTATAAATCTGATTAATTACCAGATTCATTGTTAATGTGAATAAATGGAAATTCATTACTACATTACTACATATATTGTTATTACGAGTACGCTAAGCCTGGAGGTGTATTTGCCAAAGTGGACAACGTCTTCTATATGTTATAATGAAACAGCGGTACGGTACGTAGGCATGTCCGTACGAACAGCTGCTAGTAAAATCTAACGGAGTATGCATCAAGGGACATAGTATCGTTCGGCTTTTGTTTCGCCTACGGTCTCTTACGTCATAATATACACATCCATATAATATACAAGCATATATGTATATACATACTTAGTTTTATAAAAGCGATGTGTTCAATTGAGCCCATTGTCCGCGTTCCGAATATTGTGTTACATATGAAAATATCACCCATATACACGCATCTATCCAGTATCACGTAATATCTGTGCCATTATAATTACGGGAGATAATAATTAGCACAGGTGGTATATTAATGGGGGCCGATAATTTATAGAAAAATGTTAATTTTTGTCGTTTGACGGTGAGAAAAAAAGAAACTAAATAAATGTGGGACAAAAATATTTGCGATTCTTTCAATATCGTCAATTCTTCGATAGTTTCGTCAATATATCTATAGGTATACGTTTCGTACGAGTAAACATATCCTATCGCGGCCTACGATCTTCCGAGTTTCCGGTCCGTATGCCTTATAAGCTATTCTCGATTGTATACATAGATTTAATAAATTCCGACGCTATCTATATGGGCTTCAATTTTTCGAGGGGATTCGAACGCTATTACGGCAGCAAAGTTTTTTTTCTCTTTTTCTCTTCATTTCGTATTTACTTAGAATATTAGTAAAAAAATAAACACGGAATGAAAGATATAAAGGGAGACGTAGATACTGCAGCGGGATACAGAATTCGAGTTTAGTCCAAATTTAAATTGACCTGAAACTCGCACCGCTACACAACACGACATCGACTACTATTTTCAGATGCAGTTTGGTTCTCCTGAGTCACTGCCGGAAAGACTAGCTCGTGCTGGCGTATAGATAACGCGCGTATAGAGACAGAGGTACTTACATAGCATGCGAGACATTAAGACGAAGACTATGAGTAGTAACCCCCGAATAACATGAATCGTGAATTCATAATTAAATTCATAAATAGAAAATAGAAAATTAATGAAATGAAAAGTTCCGTTATGAATATAAATTAGATGTAAAATATCATGAATTTCGTTTATACGCTTGATGGAAAATGATGCGGGAATGGATGCGAGTAAATAGGAAATCAATACTCCGATGTGTCCTTGAAATAAGTACAATTGTTCAGAGTTCGTGGTAAATAATAACTATACCTATATTATGTGCGCGATGACGTAATCGCGGGGCAATGGCGTTATACAGTTCTTGAAAGTATCCTATATAGTATATAGGTAGGTATATAATCGGGAAGCTCAGCTCGATGTATATAGTTGCGGTATGATGCAAATCTTCATTTGTATAATAAAAATATATAACTTATATCTATATTTATATTTATAAAAATATGGTAAGAATATTAAAAATTTATATATCTTTATTATCGGTCGATGATTCTATGAATATATACTATCTACTATATATCTATGTATACGTTAACGAAAGATAGGTTAGACCTACCTACACCATCCGTAGACCTATCACGATTAATAAACTCATAGTACCGATAATCCGGATCGACGCTCGTCAGATCTATGTGCTAGAATTATTATAACGGCTACGACTCGTGAAAAATAAATAGGAAAGGCGATGATTCGGAGACGGGGGCCCCCTGGCTCAATAATAATTGGACGCGGTCTTACTATACTGTGAAATGTGAGTCGCTCTCATTCACAGACGAGACTAAAATTTTAATCATTCTCTCCGCTACATATAGGTATAGTTGTATAGGTACTGTATACCTATAAACGCGCGTGTGCAAAAGTCGATCTATTCAACGGGGCCGGGTTGAAGTTCAGAATCTTAAAACTTCCGAATGGTTAAGAAAAATGGAAATTTATTTTATACGATTTCGAATTATCTGCACAAAACGTTTAAGCTTAGAATATCGACATTCCGAACCGTTGGAAGAGAGCATAATGGGACCCCGAAAATTTTGCTCCTTTTTTCAGGATGCGAAGACAAGAAATAGAAACTCATTCTAATCGAGACCCTTATACTTTACGGAAACCCATTTTATTCACTTCAACCGATAACTTCGATGTCATAATATTTGTTGATAGGATGTTGGAACTCTTCTTTCCGAAAAGTAAATTTCAGGACGATTAATTCGACCACTTATTGCTTCAGATACGATCAATACGACCCGAGTTATTAAACATTGAATAAATACAAGATTCGAAGGTTTGGCCTTTCGCATTTTCAGCTTCCAGAATTTTCAACTTCCGGTATTCTTCATTTAAAAGTTTTTCAGGTAGGCGATGTAAACTTCCGGGTAAATACCCTATATATTCGGATTTTTTTCAATTCAGAACTTCGACCTATGTCCTATAGCCTCTATTCAACCGCCGCAGAAATATTCATTGTTTAAATTCCTAGCCTTTTTTTTTTTTTTTTTCTATATGCGAAAACATTTTTCGAATGGAATTCCCACGCTTTTAAAATTCTTTTTTTTTCTTCATATTTTCCTTATACAATTTGCAAATTTTATAAACGGTTCTTCGGGTCATTCGCACGAACGGTGTTAGTCAGGTGCCCTAGATTTGATAAAAAGTGAATAAAAAGTATGGCGAAAAGAAAAAAGAAACCGGTATGGGGATTGAGAATGGGAAAAGTTGCACGTGGGAAAATTTGCCTATACAATAATATAAATATGTATAATATACTCTCCTTACACTTTTTTTTTTTTCTCTCCACGCACATCATATTACTTGTAATTGACCTCATTCATATTGGTTTACCTATATATGAATATATTTGTATATCCTACTTCCGGGATTGTTTTGCTCTTACCATTTCCGACCTACGCGGTCATAATATCAAGGTTTCTTATGATAGAGATTCGAGAGAAAGAAAGAATTTAGCTTCTCACGACCGTTAGGTATATTTAGTTAAATATATAAAAACACAAAAAGACGAAAATCTATAGCATCGATTGATTAAGAGATAAGAAGAAATCAACGGGGTTATTTATTATCCCCAATCTGGTTAATCCTTGCGAAATTCTGCTATCAATCATTTTTCTATTCGCGTCAATGAACGGTCCATGTTTCTTGTTTCAAATACAATTATCGAGTTCCGTAAGATCAGCTGCGTGAGATCTTCGATTGATTAGTCTCGGACGTTTGATCGATCGGTAAATGAGAATAAAAAAATATGTATAAAAAAAAAAAAAGTCATAATATTTTCCAAATTGTATGATGCATTACACCAATATTCGCGTATATTTATACCGTACGTACGGGTCATAATTGAGGAATGATTGAAATGCAGTTCTCCGCAAGTATGTGGCCGCGGCCTCAATATCATACCTCGCAAACTCGTATAGCTCTCAGCTCTCCCAACTTGACTACCGGTCAAGAGAGATGGTGGGTAGTTAGTACCTACCTACGTACGTACGTACGTACATACATACATACGTATGTAGGTACTCCATATTTTGTCGAATAAAACCGAGCTTGGCCGCGTTAGTAACTCGCAAAAACCGATAAGTACATATACGATGTATACTTATAGTATATGCAACGCGAACGCGAACGCGGCGCAGGTTTTATAAATCGAAAAAAACGTTTCATTCACGTCGAAAATACAAAGTGAAAGAGAACTTATTTATTTTTTTTTTTTTCAAAAATTTCGCCGTTCTTTGTCGGATTTAATATTTCATATCGTTTTATAAAGAGAGATAAAATTCTTATCGAAAATGAAAAACACGTCTTGTATGCATACGAGTGCTGCGTACCCGTATCTAGGTGTAATACTACAGGTCTTTGAATATGATTTATTGCACTCGAGCGCGTCATTGTCTATCATAACTCGAAAAGAACAGAAAAATATCTAAATTTAGATCATACTTCCGTCGAAATAAAAGAATGATAAATATTGTGTTTAATTTGTGTGTTACAGAAACCCCGAAGGATTCGTCATCATTTGATACATACAAATATGATAATATCGATAAGAGATAAAGAAAAATGAATATATTAACTCCGGGTAATCCGCGCCGATGATAAAACATCGGTAATTGAATAAACAATAAAATGAATAAAAAATATTGTCGAAATGATTGAAGTAATTGGTGATAATAAAGCCATATAAATGTTGTAATGCTGATTTGGCGGTGGGGCAGCTGAGGTTCAATTCCGTATTCCGGCGTTCCGCTGTTTGGATACAGCCGAGAGTGAGATCAGTCGCTCGCGGCGCGTCTCGGGCGCAAGTCGCAACTTGGTAGTAAATAAAGTTCGTAGTATGGCTCGGCGAAGTGACGTTCACCCTTTCAGGGGTTTCTTAAACATAGTGTTTACAGTTTCGGTGTTTATTACACCCTCGATATTAGGCGATGAAAATCTCGCAAGCAAAGTGCGTGTTATAAACGAGGATTTAGACCGACAATTGAATGAGATAATGGCCTCAGAAGCGGTGAATTATTCTACGATAAACACGACCGGTATTCCCTACGCAGCATCGACTAAATTCAACCCCAAAGGTATGGGACAGCTGTACAACGTCACTAACATGTTCATCGACCTAATTCAAGGAAAACAGGCATACCCGGAGGGTGAGTAGCGGCTTATAATCATTTTTTAAATTCTATATCTTTCTATTTATCGCGCTAGACACTTAGGATACGCCCTTGAAGGGCCAGAGGACGAAAATGGCCGGGTAGTTTGTTGGTAAACAGATAATAACACGAGAATATATCAGAGTTCTTTAAACCGTTTAATAATCTCTAAAACAACTTTAATACCTTATTTACTTATCTCGGTTTACTTTTCACCTGCCAACCTGTTCGCGTATTGATTTTTAACCTCGTAGCTATACTGTCGTATGTGTACATATTTCACACATACAATTCTCGAATATTAATAAATTACACCGAGATTTTTCTATTTTTCTATTAATTAGGGGAAGAAGAAAAAAAAAAAAAAAATGGAAACAAATATACAGACGCATTCGCGGTTTTAAATATTTATAAATATGCGATACACAGTTTATAGGCAAAGATTATAGACCTTAGTTTAGTTCTAGACCTTTTTATTACAAAATTTTTACCACAATTTGATTAATCGACGTCTGCAGGTACCTCTTCCTTTTTTTTTATTTTCTCTATATTTATGAGGGTTTATATCGTCTGTTTGGGTCGATTTGTAAAGTAAAAAATTTCAAATAGTAACGAAATGTTTGGATAAATTCATTTTGGGACTGAAACGTGATGGTTTTCACTTTTCTATATGTTATCAACATTTTCGTGTGTAAACCGCACATATCCGGCTAATTTTTGACTTGGATTTTACGCAACGATTCACACGGTATTTTATTCAAAAAAAAGTAATATGTCGGCCTGCAGGACGCAGATAATAATCAATTTTGAAATAATAAAGAGTATGATTACAATGATTCTCTCTTATCTCTACGTTTTAGTATACTAAGTATGTATGTACATACATAGAAAAGTTTGCACTATAGAAGTTTCAAGAAATTATAGACATTTCTTTAATCGAAGAAATATTTCCGGGTAAATCGACTCTACGTTCATCGATGCGTTGGGATAAACCATAAACTGTTTATGAATCATATTTTAGAACTTCGACGTATACGCATCTCTATAGAGATTCATGCATATTATATGTACATAGCGGTAAATCTGAGATTACGATCATTTTCATTTTATTTATTTTTTTTTATCTATTTTTCTTTTCTTTTTTTCATGCGAGATGAAAAGTAATTATCTTATTATATATATATATATATATATATAAAAAATATGAAAAGAATTTCTCTCTTTAATATATTTCTCGCGTTATATTGCGTATACAAGGAATTCATTTCTGCTTTCGCGGTGTAGAAAAGTATAAAGGTGGAACACATGAATGCCGATTTCGTAATGCATTATATATATATGAATATATACCGTTTGTAATGCTACTGTTATAATACGATACTATAATGATAATAGGTGTATGTAATAATAATGATTGAGAGAGAAAAAAAAAAAAGAAAAAGAAAAAAAAAAACTACAACACATACAGTGGAGCAGCACGAATTGCTTGCATCGTTTCGCTGACTCGGCTGCAGCAGCAGCGCGCGTAACGATATATTATTAATCGGCATTTAATTATCAAAATCAGTTAATATAGATTTATAAACTATATGCGGGATTAGATATTATCAGTACGATTCAATATATCGTTTGACTAATGCCATAAGGTCGTAGGCGCCGAAAAATAAGTTTCGTTCTTTTAGTGGCAAAATCTTTTTCATGCAATATAACATCCTTTGGGCATATCCACAAAAAAAAAAAAAATTTTGGGCACTTACGACCTTATGGCATTAGTCACGCGATATGGGATATGCATGTATCATATTCTATCTCCGAGAATCTTACTCAACGTATATTTATGTGTAACAATAAACAACAAGGATATATTATTTGTGATAACGAATTTAATTCTCAGAAATTTTTATTAACTGCGGAAATTTAATTAATAATCATTTACAGACGGAGATAAAACATATCTTTTTTTCTTTTATGTATATCAACTTTCTACTTCCTGATTCTATTACTCAATGATTCATTCAACGATTAATATTTTATCTCGAATTTTGATTTTATCGAATCACAGTTTTTTTAGAAAGAGGGTATTTTCCCCGAAAGTCTATATAGCCGAGTTGAAAAAATTATTTTATACTAACGACACCGAAGGTTTAAAATTCTGAAAGCTCAAAGATCCGAAAGGCCAAACCTCTGGAACTCGAAATTTATGCATGTACTCATTCAGTGATTAATAGAGATTTACTTTTTTGGAAAAAAAAAAAAAATTCGAAATCCTGTCAATTATTTATGACATCGTGAAGTTATCGATTGGAGTAGATAAAAATGGGTTCCCCTAAAATAGGATCTCGATTATAATGGAGTATTTTTTGTCTTTACATTCCGAGAAATAGAATAAAATTTTTGAATCTTTGAGCATTCGGGGATCTGCGGGACATTCTTAGTTTTGAACTCTCTGCATATTCCGAACTTTCGAAATTCTAATATTCTAAAGTTTAACGTTTTTGAAAATTCAAAATCGTCTCAAAATTATTTAGAGATTTGACCGTTCGGAACTTACCCCCTTTGACACTTATCTACGTACATATTTATTCATGTATACGTTCTCCTAAATTTCGATCTTGAAACAGCAATTTTCATTCAACGGGGTCCATTATAATATCTTTAGATTTTTATAGCTGCTATACTATAACTTTTTATGGTATAATTCGTAATACACGTAATACTACCTACACTGATACATATTATCGTCAGTCTTATTTTTATTGCAAAATCTCAGGTTGAGCCACTATACACGACATTCATATATGTAGTTAAATCAACAATATGAAATCATCGTCACACGTCACCCACCCAGTGATTAAGTGTGTTCAATGTAAAGCGAATTTTATGTTTCTTAATTTTCTTTCTCTTTTTTTTTCTTCTTCTAGTTTTCTGTTTTAATTTAAATAAGAAAATGAGGTTATTAAATGAAACTTTTATCGCTTTGTTTGTCACACCTCTCTGATTACAGGGTATATAATAATTCACTATATATATATATTTTACCTTATCCCACGCGGAGTTTTAGTTAGATTGGTTTTTAAAGATGTGAAAAAGGTATTCATACACGCGACTGACTACAGAACGAACTGCTATATAGTATATAGGTATGTATGTATGTATGTACCTTATACATCTCGCGGTGTGCAATCTTTATTATAGCGTTTAAAAACCTCTGCGCGGAAAAAGCGAAAATTTGTATACTATAGTTTCACGTAGTAGCTATACCGTGTATAATATTGTGCAGCACAGGTATAGCCAAGGAAGGAAAGAAGGAAGTATAAAGGCAAAGCTAAAGAAAAGAGAAGTAGAAGAGAAAAGTAACAAAGACGTGTTCGTTTCTATTATATTTTTTCTTTTTCATATTTTTACCTTTTTTATTCTACGTATATCCTTCCTTCTTTCTTTCTTTACTTCTTTCTATATTTATTTCTTTCTTTCTTCTCTTTCTTTTACCTTCTACCTATTTTTATATCCGACCGAAATCCTCCGCGTCCAAATGTATGAAAGGTGTGTATATGTACATATACATATAATATGCCTTTATCTCTATACCTACGTTCTATATACTTTTTAAAGTCTTAAAAGACTGTGACTATACCTAGAAGACCGACTGCTGCACCAAGGCTTCATCCTTGCGCTCGCTCTGCTGCTGCACATCTATCCACTTCAAGAGAGTATGGAGATATACGATACTCGATTATGTACTGTATGTATATGTATATAGTATACCGCTACGAGTGCACTAATCGTAATTACGATATTAAAATGCCGTCTCAGCTTTTCAGATCTACTTACTTACCTACTTACACCATCGATCTCGAGTTTTTCCTATCTTCAGTAATACAAGTCTAATTAATTTATACTTATTCCAAACTCAATTGGTTCCAACTTAATTAATATCATTCGATTTAAATTTTAACAAAATTCGCTCCGTAATTTAATACCTTGAATAATTTTATAAATTTGAAAGAACAATCTTTTACATATATGTGCGGCATTCCATGCCAAATCGACCTGGCCCTGACCCTCGACCTCTTAAACCTGGTCCGCGATTCTTCGTATCATTCTTCCGACTCTAAATAGCGATCAGAATTTTTTTCACATTTTTCAAAACAAATTTGCGCGCGTCATGAATTTTCAAAGTTTTTTTTTTTTTCAACATCTCGATGGCCGCGATCGAAAAATCTGAAAAAATTCTCTAAAATTCTGTGCCAGAAATGAAAATTTTTTAACCAAAATTCATAACGTCTCAACTTTTGGTTCAATCTGTCGTTTTATCTTTTTTCGAAGAAGGAAATTGGAAAATTAAAAGCGGAGTTGAATACCCCGTGGACTGCTGCTTGAATACTTCTCACGATAGCTAAGGATTTTTGGAAATTCGTTTCAGATTTTTTTTTTCCTCATTCCGGAATATCAACGTGAAATTATATTAGAAAGCTAAAAAAAATAGATTGGAGCATTAGTCCAGACATTATGAATTTTGGTCGAAAAATTTTCATTTCTGACACAGAATTTTTAAGAATTTTTTCAGATTTTTTTGATTGCGGCAATCGAGGTGTTGAAATTTTTTTTTTTTTTGAAAATTCGTAACGCGCTCAAATTTTTTTTTAAAAATCTGATGGAATTCTGATCGCTATTTAGAGTCGGAAGAATGATACGAAGAATCGCGGACCGCAGGTTTAAGAGGTCGAGGGTTAGGGCCAGGTCGATTTGGCATGGAATGCCCCATATATATACTAGGTAGTTATCAAAATATTGTCATTCCAGAACACATTGTTATCATTATTCGCAATAATTTGGATTTTTGTCCATGAAGAAGAAAAAAAAGAGGGAAATTATCATAATCACTCAGAAATTAAAAATTCCAGGTTTCACTAGGTCTCTATAAGTTTTTAGATTCGCGAATAATCAACTATGATAATAGTTTAACGTCTGTATTGTCTCTGTGCGAATTTAGTCAATTTTTTTTTGCCCAATGATAATAATCTTTGGCCCTAATTAACGGATTTAAATTTACGTTATATCAAGCAAGGCGCTTTTACCTATCTCAGAACTGATTATAGATCTTCTTTTTTGTTTTTTAATTGCAATAGTCTCCAAATTATCAAAGATTTAACTTTTGCATATTTTTTTATTTTTTTATTTTTTTATTTTCTATTTATTTTCTATTTATTTTCTATTTATTTTTGTTTCAATAAGACAGTGATGTCTCGACAACGAAATCAACGGATTTTGATAAATTATTTTTTCCCTAAAATTTTGTTGTCGAATTTTGCACAGCTCGTTAGGGAAAAATAGTATACTTTGCGCACTAGTTGCGTAATGTACTATTCAATCTATACGAACTCATCGAAATTATATCTGATTAAATAAAAAAAATTATCAATCCTCCGTAGCTTCTTCAAATATGTTTAGTTGGAATTATTATTAGTCGAATCATTCATTTTTAAATTAATATAGAAAAAAAAAAAAAAAATACAATTATTAACATTCCGCTCATATAATGAATTTCTATTTTCTTTTTTTTTTTTTCTCTTTTTTTTTTTACCTTGAAATATTCGGGCGTCAGATTCTCTGCTTCAGCGCTGGTCCATCGAGATCTTCTCAATCTCTAATAAATCGAATTCGACTTGTTATTTAAATTCAGGTATATAGTATAGGTATAATATATTTCATGTATGACGTCTGTAAAGATTGAATATTCGAGTGTGTAATATGGTTATATGATTATTTAAAAAGTATAACGTTTAGTATAGTTAGGTGGGTGCCCTACATCATACTCCGTATATAGTCTGCAGAGTTTAACGCGGCTTGTAACTAACCAGTGATTAACTCCCCGCATAGCATATCCGCTTTTTAGTTCAACGAATGGAGACTGAAATATATACTAACGTATAAGTTGGTAGATAACTGCGGTTTTCATTCGAGACTGTACCTATAACGTATAGATACATACTATAAGCAATAGCAATAATTTGCAGCCGTGTCGTTGATCTTTAAATCGTTTTACAAATCGCGTCTCTAATGTTAAAGAGACGTATTATATATTTTTCTCAAAGTTTACCTATCATTTCGAAAACGCGGAAATAGCATGGAAGATAAAATAAAAAAAAAAAAAAAAAAATTTTTACTTTCTAAAAAAACTATAATAAGACTTTTTTGGTTTTAATTATTTTTTTCTTTTCATCAACATCTTTTATCGAAAAAATTGTGTTTATGGATTTTTCGCTTTTAACGTAGATCTGTATAGGGAACTATGACTTTTTGGCGTTATAGAAGCGCGATATTATTCATTACAATTTCTTCAATATATTATAATGAAATCTATGTATAAAATATATATATATTTTCTTTATTGTTATTAAAAATCTATCTATATGTGTAATACAGATAACTATGTTGGGATATTATAGCAGCCTTCGTAACCTCGCGACCGCACTTACTTCCGCTCGTTGATTTAAATCACCATTTACGTCCTTCGATCTATAATACGACCTTCGACATTTTTCGCTCATTTATGGGTAGAGGTATACATACTATAATAGTATTCATATAAAGAATGATTTCGTGCATATATATACTCCTGCATTTTTTTTTGTTGTTCATTTTTAATTACTATTTCATTAACATTTATAAAATGTTATACGCTTTCTATATATCTACCAAAGCTGGAAAGAAGCAACTTTTTTCTTTCTTTCTTTCTTTTTTTTTTCCTTTATAAACTTCACCTTTTCCATATAAATGTAGTTCAATATACTTATAAGTAAATTTCTTTTTTTGTCAGCGAGATCAAGTCTCTGTAAGAGGAATTCTGAACTACATATACAGCAGCGCATTCGCGAGAGACTATTCGATATGTAGGTGGGGGTATTCCTCTCACATAAAATTTTAATTTTTTTTTTTTTGTTCTCTAAAGAGAGCAATACCCACCACCTACATATTGAGATAATATATGGGTCTTTTCATTTAACATTTTTACACATATTTCAGTATGAGATAAAAAAAAAATTATTCAAGCTGTCTTGACTGAGCCATTTTTTCTATTTTTTTTTTTCCCCCAAGTATAATCAAAATGTACACAAATTGCTAATTTCAACGAATCTTTGCATTTTTCGGTCTCTTAATTCAATAGACTATTCATAATAATCGTCAAATGGATCTGCAGAAATAGCGAGATTAAAGAATATATTATATTGACACGATTTTACATAGTTTGTTTAATTTGAAAATTTGATTTCTACCGATAAAAATAAATAATAATAAAATCGACTTTTTATTTTTTAATTGACGATCTATAAATTGACTTGGTGCAGATCATTTTACATACTCGAATTTATCTTTTTTTACAGTCTAATTTGATGCAGTTAATACTGCACTCAGTCTATAAAGTTCCGTTAATAAATTAAACTTCATTCTATGCATTATACGGACTCTGTAATTTCCTTTATGTTTCTCACGTAGTCTGACAGCAGTAGTGAAGTCAAAGACCCTCCTCGGCGCAAAAACCCCCATATATGCACTACGTATTGTACATACAGGCACTACCCAGTATACACATGCTACAGTCAGTCAGTTTAAACAGACAGTCTGTCAGTGGCTCTCAATGAATTGAAAAATGAAAAAACAAAAACAAAAACAAAAAAAAAAAAAATAATAATAAACTGCTCTACATTGTATTAAAATGCGAATTTGTTAATTCCGATTAATTAATTAATTCATGCAGTCTGAAAGATAACTCGAAGACTTATTTCGAGGTCTGACGCGTTAGAAATGGAATTTCTTTTTTTTTTTTTATTATTGCAAAGTCAACGCGAGAAGCGTATAATAACACGTATTATATAATAAAGAAAAGTGTATCTTGAAAGGGAATTAAAATGCGTTTAATTTACTTTTTCCACGCTTTAAATAGTTTTATACTGTTGCATCGGACGAAGGGCGACGAGCTAGAGTAAACCAAGTGGAGCGACGAACGGAGTTATAAACTCGATGCCGTATATGCTATACCGTTTGCTGTAGAGAAGAACACCATGTGGAATAAAAAGATGAAAAATCGTATCTCCCCACATACGTGCACTGTGCGTTTTTATCTTTTTATCTTTTTTTTTATCTTTTTTTTTTTTTTTTACTACTTTATGTCCCTTATAACATAAAGTAGCTCCTGCAACGCTGTGCTTTATAGTAACTGTAGTTATACCTATATACCTATACACCTATACATTTCTATATGCAAGAACAATTCTAACTCTGCAATACCGTCGAGAACCCTAACTATACTGATCGTCAACAACGACGCTCATTTAGTCAATTTATTGTCTCTCAGCTTCCATACTGTACTTTATGTATGTATATCGCTTATCAGTCTTCTACTCGTGAAACAAACGACAAGTGATTACGGGCCTCTCGATTAACGGATAATTAGTCATAATTATATATGTGTAAATATATTTTTATATATTTTTATATATCAGGGTACTGGACCTTGATAATCTGATAATTTTCGAATTTCAATGCTTCCATGGTCCAGGACGTCTTCGAATAAATACAAAAAAAAAATTTAGCCAAAATCCCAGGTTCCTATAACATTTCTAACCATTCGAAATTTCGTTTGACAATTTTTTCTAAAATCCCTAGATTTTTTTACTTTATTTTTTTTTTCTGTTATAATTAATTCAATAAAAACGTGTGCGTGTCTTTCAGCTGGGAGTGGGCGTGACTCATTGACTTTTATTCAATTGATTATAACAAAAAATCCAGGGATTTCAGGAATAATTATAGCGAAGGAAATTTCGATTCCACTTTTGATCAAGATTAACATTTTTAAATAAGCGTCGCGAATTACTACACGTATAGTATATCTATTACATATATATAGATGTAATATCAAAAATAGCGTGACTAATTTTACAGATAGACGACTTATTGGCCGCAATAAGCCTGCAGCTGTTAATCAGGTTATGAACGGTACGATCGATCGATCGATCGATTTGGGTTGGAAATAAAAACTTCAATAAATCGCGTATAGAGCTGTTTCGGTTGCGGAAGATGTTCTGGCATACTTAATATATTTTTAGTCAAAGTTTAATAATCCCTAGCTTCTATTTTCATTTCTTTTTTGATTATTTAGCTGTGTGCGTTAGTAGGTACCTATTGTGCATTAAACTATATACCTAGATAGTGTTCAGAACCGATGGGGTAAAATTAACATACTTTCGTTCGTTTTGTCACTTTAAGATCGAATGATATGATATCATATTACCTATCTGCGTTATAACTAATGGAAGAAAATTTCAAAACTTAATTCTATGCTACTATATAATAATTGTTATTATTATTACGATGATGATGATGCGACACGAGAGAGGAGAAAAGTATACGAGTTCGTTAGTTTCACTATACGTAATTCTGAATTTACCGTTACCATGACTCAGCCTCAGGTTTATATATTCATAGACAGGAAAGACCAGGGTAAGATGGGTATTTCGGTTGAATGTTGATAATTTAAAACAATCAAATTTTCTACGAAAAATAATATTTTGATACGTCGGAATTTAGACAGTTGAAAAAAAAAAAACTCCGATAGTCTTAGATGTCTCAATGCCTAGAAATTCGAAAATTTCGATCTATTTTTTAAGACGTGAAAACAAAAAATATACTTTATTCTAATCGAGAACCCTATACTTCATGGAAACACATTTTATCTACTTCAAGTTTTCTTTCCGAAAAGTAAATCTCGAAATGATTAATTTCATCACTTATTGGCTTAGATGCGATATCCAATACAGCCAGAGTTAATTAACACTGAATCAGTTCATGCCTAAATTTCATTCAAGTTTCGGACGTTTCGTCTTTCGGATTTTTAATCCTTTGGTGTTTTTCGTTTAAGAATTTTTCAAATCGGCTATATGTAGACTTTAGGGGAAATAACCCTTTCTAAAAACTGTTATATTCGCCGATATTCAAATTCGGAATATTTTTAACGCTCAGCCCTTTTGAAAAAAATAAAATAAAATAAAATAAAATGATTTCTTATAGTTTTTATAATAATGACTAGGATTTCGGATACATATATATTATATACTTATAAAAATACTCGGGGAATCCATTATTTTCATATAATTATGTAGATTTATACGATAATAAATAATTATTTAACAAAACTATAACTTATAAGATACCATCGTCACATGTATACATATATTCAAATCAGCATATGATCAAAAAATCAAATCCCAATCATCATCATCATCATCATCATCATCATCATCATCATCATCATCATCATCATCATCATCATCATCATCATCATCATCATCACCATCATCATCATCATCATCATCACCATCATCACCATCATCATCATCATCATCATCATCATCATCATCATCATCATCATCATCATCATCATCATCATCATCATCATCATCATCATCATCATCATCATCATCATCATCATCACCATCATCATCATCATCATCATCACCATCATCACCATCATCACCACCATCACCATCACCACCATCATCATCACCATCATCACCATCACCACCATCATCATCACCATCATCACCATCATCATCATCATCATCACCTTTAATTTACCCACCTACCCTGCAGCGATCCATGCCGCGTAAAGTGGCAATGACTTTCTATATACGTGAGCCTTGACGTTCAGAAATTGAAGAACACGTTGAGTTTGTTTAGTTGTTAGTATAGTATGTATATAGTGAATGAGACAAGAACATAGGTATAATGGCCTTGGTAAATTCAATGCTTAAGTTTTATCGTTCAGTGGTGTTCTTTCCTCCTAAACCTTACAGCTATACCTACCTAACGTTCCAACTCGTTTTATAGGAGAGAGAACCTTTACTAAACCAGCCAGGCTTCACATTTCGCTAGTAACAAAGAAACGGAAGTTATACTAACACCGCGGTATGGGCACAGAGGGTATATTGTATAGGTATATATCTCTCGGTTACGAATACACTATAGAAATTATATTTTTTACCTCAAATCTGATACAATACCATGTAATTCACTTTCAGCAAATTCTCAATTTCTTTGGCGAGAAATTTTTTTTTATTTATTAATATTCAATACTTTGGTGATATGAGCAAAATATTCATCATTTCAATTAATCTTTGACGTTCTCGCGATATCCGATTCGCGTAGTTTTCGGAAAAACTGCAAATCGAAAGAAAGATTACAAGGACTTCACGACAAACTTCGTTAAATTATTTCTTTCAATTTTTTTTTTCTTTTTTTTTTTACATTTTTTTAATCGCTTTTTTAAAATTTATGAGTTAGAATTTGCCCGAATAATCTATTCTGAAAGAGTGAACAAAAAAAAAATTGTTTTTTAAAATTATTCTTTCTGATGTGCAGGTATATGATTTTACAATTTGATAGAAACGCTCGAGTACATTTTCCTTATAAAACTAGGAAAAAAAAAAAAAACCAAAGAATGGGGGGGGGGGGGGGGGGGGGGAGAAGGGTAAAAACAAAAGACCTAAGTGGAATAAGGAGACGTCTTTATTCTTAGAAATAATGAGATGTGTGTCTGACTCACTGTAAGTCACTGTAGCAGCGGTAATACAAGGAGACCGGTGGCTGTAGCACCGAATCATCCGACTAACAATGCATTCAAGTAGAACATACTATATACGTGTTATAGGTATGTATAGGCTTGTATGTTTTTATATGTGGATAGGATGGTTCTCCGGACGTACGTGATGTGTTCTAAAAATGTTCCGAAAAATTATGACTTAATTATATTTATAGTATAAGAAAAATGTATGCGAATTTAAAAAACAAAAATATTTTTTCTTTCACTGATTTCTGGAATTTTTCTTATCGGCATTTCGATCTCTTCAAATTATTATAACGGATAAATATCTGTGATTTAAAATTTGAAATTTGACTTACTTATCACAATCTACATAATCTGCTCATAAATATTAAAATTTACATAATATTGAATTCTGAAGTATATCGTAGACGTTCTGACTACCGTTGATATCAATCAAACTCTAAAGATTCTACGGTATAATATATAGTATAGCTATAATAGTTTATGGAAATATATAATATCGAGGAAAGTAATCTTTTGCCACTATAAATCAAACCCCTATTATTCTCTCCGATATTTTTATGTATATATAAGGTATGTACTACGTGTGTATCAATAGGTCGATTGCACTATTATAATCTGATTGAAATCGAAGTATAGGTACTTTTTTTTTTCTGTTTTTTATTTCCTGTGTTTATTTCTACCGTACTTTGATACCACGAGATCAAGTTAATTCTACGTTCGATAAGAGGCATCTCGTAAATCCATCCGCGGAATTCCCTCTCTACAGCTTTTATTCTACGATTTAATTATTACCTCCAATTGTCAACTTCCTGCGCGATATCTGTAATTACTTTAATCATTATTCACGGGGCCGGTTTGAAGTTCCGAATGGTAAAGATTCCGAATTCGTTTGAGACGATTTTGGATTTTCAGAAAATTTGATGTTTACTGTTTTAAAATTACGAAAGTTCAAAGACCCGAAAATTTCGGTTTATTTCTCAGGGGGCAAAGACGAAAAATATTTCATTACATTACAGTAAAGTTTGAAATTTTTTATTTCTAGGCCCAAATTAATTATTTCGTAATATAAATAAAAATGAAAAAAAAAAAAATTTGGTTCTAAATTTTTCACATTTTTTTTTATTATTTTACTATGTTTTGTTTTTCACATATAGAGGGGGGAAAAAGCTATCTATTACACGCACTTCTCCTTCATTGTTTGAACATATTATAACACAGTGAATAAATCCTTCAAATATTTTATTTCACCGTTAGTCATTCAGGGAAAACGGCTATATAAACAGAATTATTATATCCCGACAATTCACTTATCTCTCGAAGACCGCGTACCTAATGACGAAACAGATTCAGCTTCTATTCAACCGCTTCCTGCAGACTCTTAACTCCCCTGTTGGCTACATGCGATTACGCGAAAAGCCTCAAGGAAAAAAAAAAAAAATCACTCATCCGTGGCAAAAATTTGTATGAATAAATAATATTACGATGTGTAATTTCAGAAAATCTTAGTTCTCTTCTCAGACTTGAGACACACTTTGAACTGATACACTGAAGTATATATTTCTAAAATCTTTGAAAATCTTTCAATTTAATATAAAAGTCGTTTATTTATCATTGTATATGCAGGATGTGGCGTATAGTATAAAGGTCTAGGTTTTGGTGTCGCAAAGACTGCAAGAACCGTATGCGGTGAGGTTTACGTAGTAGATGATATTATGGTGTTTAGTTTACTGGTATAACTAATTTGGTATACGTATACTCGTATATATGTGTGTAACTTATACCTTATAGCTTATAATATCTTCTTGCAATAACATGTAGTACGTGTAACTTGTAACAAACCGGAGCTTATACGCGTGTCTCGATCGATTTTTCAAAGTCACTGACCTCCGCGCGTCGCGGTTCAGTTGATGACGGGTTATGCTAATCCTTGTTGTTAACATTTTACACATTTTTATTTTATTTTTTTTTTATTTTTATTTACACACAAATAATTGAAATAAATCTTATCTTTATCTAGACGTATGACTTGGTAATAAATTTAATCAACGGTATGATTCGCGGTTGATTATATTCATGTATAGACTTAATCTTTGAGGAGAAATTATAAAATCATATAACTTGATGAATACCATATTGAAATTTTTTAATGAAATTTCGTCTATCTAGGCGAAACACAGATGTAATAGATTAATTTTCGACTCATACCTTTCAATAAAATTTAATTATATTTTCACTGAATTTTCCGTTACTTTGTCTTCATTATTATAATTTGTTATTTAATAAAACCGGACGGTGTATTATACTGCAGTAGTCAGCAGAGCAAATATTAATTAGAATTTTAATTACTCGTATATCGATTATAGGGTATATGCAAATTCGCTTTACTTACTACGGTCGGTAATATCTAAACGCCAAAAAGCCAGACTTCGAAAGAGAGATAGAGAAAGGGGGAAAAAAAAAACGAAAAAAAATCATGTAGAATTTTTTTACTCGTTCAATTCAAAAGAGGGAAACTTTAATCAAGGAATAAATGGCTTAGAGTGTATAATATTCAATTCACCTTTCATTTCTAATTCAAATATCCTACGTATACTTTCAATGAGGGATGATTTTTTCACCTCTCAAGCTTAATTTCTACGGAAACAAAAAAATAAAAAAAAATAAATAAAAAGAATAATGTCTGTGGTAATTTATTTTAGAAAAAAAATTTCCTCTCTACAACTCTATGTATGCAACTATGCCTGCAGGAGATTTTAGTATCAAACAAACGGGCTACGATCAAAGCGAACCAAACTTGAATCCAACATGCATATAGCATAGTTCGTTGCTAAAATAAAACCAAATAACAAATATCGATTCAGCTGACCTATTTTTCTATGCACTGTTCTATTTTTTATATTACATTTCGGCTTAGGTATTTCTAGATAGTACATAAATTCGAACACGAGATGAAAATGCACGGAATTATATTCCGCTTAAATTTCTTCCTAAATATATATTTTATTTATAATCAAGCATTATTTAAAAATTGACGATTCAAATCCATCAGATTATTATTTTATCCTTAAAAAATAAAATCCATTGATTTTATATAGCAGATAGTTAATTGTACCTATAAGAGGCATCCTAGAATTGAAAATATTGATTTACACAAAGAATTAAATATTTGTTATAATTTTTTTTCCTCTTTTTTTTTTTTTTTAAGGAATGATAACGCTAGAAGATGGACAGCCGAAAATAGTAGATCCGATAAAAGAATGGAAAATAATCATCACACATTACAGTGGAATAGCTGGTCTTGCAATAGCAGGTCTATTACTAGCAGCAATTCTTCCTTGCGTTGGATTATTCTTCTGTTGTTGTCGTTGCGCAGGACATTGCGGTGCCAGAAGTCAGCCTTTTGACAAGAAGCATGATCATTGCAGAAAGATAATGCTTAGCATTATCCTAATAGGTGTTGCGACTATAATACTGTAAGTGAATAAATGTCCAATCATCTTTTTTTTTATCTGTGGACAAAAAATGTTATAAATATTTTTTTATTTTTATTACAGATTCGGCGTGGTATGTGCGTTTGTAACTAACGAATACATGCAGGAAGGGACCAAAGAGATGCCGAGCAATATTAAAACCAATTTAAAGGATGTTAATCTGTACCTTAATTCAACTAAACGAGAAATTCAAAATCTACTTCTGCAAAATTATAAAGAACTAGAAGTTACTTTAAACAACATTCTTCAAGCTAGTGGAAAAATCGTCACAGAACAACTCGCAGAATATTCTCATGCTGTTTCTCTCACTAATTTAAACAACATTGTTTCTGGGCTTGGTGCTATTCAACGTGATTTAGATATAATGAAAAATATCACAGATGAATTGAGGGCTAATGCTACGACGCTTGCATTTTGTGAGTTCCCTAGCTTTTCATCATTTCTTGAATGCTCCAAGTACATATTCTGAAGTAATTTACAATCTGGCTTTTATGAACCAGGCAGTTTTATTCCAGCCTTCGCGATTAACATTTTTATATTCAATATTTGTATTTATTTCAGCCGTTAGAAAGGTAAAGGGGGACTTACTCCACACTCTGAAAGCTTGTACAACTAGATACTGCCAGCAAGTCAAAGACGAGTACAAAGTTGACCAGATGTCTATACAAGTTGATTTCGACAGGGTTCGTATTTTGGATTTTTTTTTACGAGATATACTATACCTATATCGTAGTTGAATAGTGAGAAAATAATAAATACCAGCACATTATATATCTATAAATATTTAACATTCATATCTAACAAATTATAATAATTCCATTTACACGCAGTACCTGGATAGATATTTCCCAAAGGTATAAGAAATTGAGAATAGTTATTTATTGAATAGTAGTTGGAAATTTTCAATAGAATTGCTATTGATTGAAATATTTTGTAGAGTAGATTATGATTTCGGTAGAATTAATTGTTTAATCCTCAGTTTTCCTTTTTTTCTTTATTTCTTTTTTCTTTTGTGAAATTTTACTTTACTTTTTTTATTTTCATATTACTTAATTACTTATTGTTAGTGCTTTTTATCTAACAAACTATTGACGAGTGTGTCTTGTTGTGATAAAATAAAAAAATAAAAAAAAACAGAAAGGTAATATGGTAACAGCGAAGTGAATTGAATTTTATTTAGCTATTGTATTTTGTCCCTTGAATTTATTGGAGTTAAAATATCTATTAAATGCTTTGTTATACATTATGTATCTCGATGGACATCAGATAAACTGTTTTCTAATTATTGAATACCACATTGATCAGAATAACTGAAAATTACTTTAAGATTTTAGTGAAAAATGATTGGTATCTGTATCGTTAAAACCTATCAAATTTAATTCTTTGTTCTCTTTTTTTTTTCAATTTTTGCCACATTGAAATCAGTTTATATAATGGAATATGTATTTTAGAAATCTATGAAATTATTGTATAAATTTGTTTCATTCCATGCCCGCCAAAAAGCTTCAGTCTGTAAGTTGTAAGCGTAGCATGTACCCTCCTCACTTTTTTACACAATAATTTTTAAATCGGCATTAACAGACATTGTTCTATTCTTATTTAATCATCTTCTCATTTGCTACGTATATAATATACTTAGATATATATGTATATATATATATACGTGTTTGTATGTTCGTTTTTTGTTCTCATTTCGCACCATGATTTATAAAAATACTCTCAAACTGTATCTAGGTGTACAATGTTGTGCTGTAAGAAGTGGTTTATCGTCCTAATGGAACATCATAAATCTGAGACTGCAATATAATTTGTATATTAATAATAAAAATTTTGCACCACCCATTTCTTGCCGCAACACATTACTTCATTTCTTCATAATAAATTTGTAAAATTGAAACACTATCTAATAATGGTTTTGTATTCATTAAATCATTATAGTTGCCCGACGTAACGCTCGCTCTTCGCAACATAACGCATTTAATGAACGACAATATTGTGTCAGAAGTAAGCCAGGGCAAGGAGTCATTCCTGAAAATACAAAAAGATATTCAACATGCTGTAAACCAAACCATTCCTGTCGTCAGCGCTAGCATCAGAAGAGCTGGGGATTCTTTAGCCGGTGTTGCTAATAACATCACATCCTTACTCGACAAAATGATGTTAGATATTAACAAGATGTATATTCCAAGTGTCGATTATGTCAGCACACATATTATAAGCCCATATTCACCGTATAGGTAAGCATTACATAACTTGATCAATTATTATGAATAACACTCGGCGTTACGGTTCTAAAATTGATAATTAACTATTGTTTTATTACAGATACTATTTGGGACTTGGAATATCTGGAATACTGTTAACAGTATTAATTTGTTTAACGCTTGGTCTTTTGTGCGGTGTTTGTGGTAAACGACCGGATGGTTACGGAGATGATTGTTGCAACAAGGGCGCCGGTGCTAGATTTTTAATGATGTAAGTCTTTCGGTCTGTATGAACTTTTCATATCATTAAAGCGAATGATTGAATAATAAACCTTATTTTCACAGGGCGGTATGGATAATATTTCTCCTGACTAGTATTTTAATGATTGTGACTGTAGCTCACATGGTTACCGGCGTTTTAATACAGCGCGGAATATGTGAGCCTTTAAAAAATCCAAATGATAATAGAATGTTCAATTTGGTTGACGAATTCGTGCAAATAAAGTCAAAGCTTTACCCGAACAATCCAAACGTTGATATAAACATGAGTTACATTGTTACGTAAGTTAGTTATTCTACGTATTAGAAATAGTTTTCTACTTTGGATGATAATGATATATTTTTTTCTTTCAAATTCTTACAGAATGTGTCATGCTAACGCCACTCTTTACAAGGTTTTAAAGCTGGAAAATTTGATAGATCTAAACAGCTTGCGTAATTACGCTGAGCGTTACGACATCAATAATACTATACAAAAATTAAGAAAGAAGATTAATCTTTCACCTGGTGTTGTGATTCTGAGCGATAGCGCTCAGAATAAACTCAACGATTTGGCTCAGAGCGGACTAAGCGATATTAGATTCTATCGCTACACCGAACTACTCGGATATAACATAACTAATATAAACTTAGAACATCTTGCCAATAAGTTGAGAGATGTGTCGTCTAAATTACCCGATGGACAACAAGAGATACAAGAAAGTCTTGAGCGGAATGCCAACGACCTAGAACGATGCCATAGAGATTTAGTCACACCAATGGCAAGGCTTAGCGAAAAACTAAGCGAAAATGCTCTCACACTTCAAGAACACATTAAGTTTAATCACAGCTCAATGGCAGAAGCTATACAAAACCTAGTCAAGGAGGTCACCAAGGCTCAACAGTTTCTCAATAATAATGGCCCTGAATATGTTCAGGATGTGAGTATAAGAGTTTATTCAACAGAAATTTTAATTATTGACTGAGCTCAGAAGTTCCTGTGCTTTGATATGATGATATTAATAACAAACACTTCTTTACAGCTCGCAATGAAATTTGGAGATGCATTTTTATACCAAGTCGATGAATTTATGAATTACGTTACCACTAACGGGATGGAAAAGGTTGGCAAATGTGGGCCTGTTTCAAATGCTTATAACGCCACACTTGTTGCTTCTTGCAACAAAATCTTAGACCCATTCGTAAGTATGATGGTTTCTTTTTTTTTCCTTCAAATTGTTTCATTGAGAGAGATGATTCAGAGAATAAATGCCTCGATATGAAGATACTTAATTATTTTATTAATTTGTATTTAATTAGAACGGTTTCTGGGCAAGTGTCGGCTGGTGCTTAATTCTCTTTATTCCAACGATAATACTCTGCGTTAAGCTCAGCGCTCTTTATCAGAAGTCTGATCCATATCCAGGACCGTTAGTCGAAGCGTGAGTATAGACTTCTTAATCCGATTGCTTGTATGATGGATTTATGCTTAGACTCTTTAGTGGAGATGATTATTGTAAATGTATGTTTGTTCGGGGTGCAGATTATGGAATTATATTTTCTTTTGGGTATATTGAAATATGGGAATTTCATATTTATTAGCTGAACAAAAGAAATTTGTAGAAACTTTCAGTTTTTCTATTCATTACTATTGAATTTTGATAAACTTTAACTAACTATGCGTCAGGGATACGGTGTTCAAATCACATGATACACCAATGATAAAGAATCAACTTAGCTGCTTAATACTCATTTTTTAATTACTAATGTCTTTTTTTTATCCAACAGTTAGCATTCTTTACTTTTTTATTTCTTTCTTCATATCCGCTTTATCTTTTCATAATTGTTTGCACTGTCCAGTTGTAATAGTTTTTAATATTAGTCGTCCATTATGATACATGACTTAAGTTTTATAGAAAATAACGATAAGCTCTCTTATCAATATGTACTTAAATAATTTGTATGTTATTTTTTTTTTTACTTGATTAGCATATTATAATACATAACATCTACATGTGTATTGAATTATTGGTTAATATAAAATCATAGATATATTTATGCAGTTTAGTAGTTTATTTAAGTAGTTGTATAATGTCTGGAATGGTTGTTGGAAATCTAACTGCTAACACGCTCCGTTCCAGCGAATATTTGTATGACGCGTACGCTGACAGGGATAACATACCCCTTGCCCAGTAAGTATTTTTATAATACAATCAGTAGCATGTGATCAAGCATGTTCACAAGTCGTTACTCGACGTAGAGCTAGTTTGTTATTTATAATCATGCACTGACTTTCTTTCTTCGTTTTTTTCGCATACAGTAAATTAGATATTAGATATATCAGTTTTTATAATAGAATATTTTTATACGAGCCAAATTATAAGACAATATTTTATGCATGAAAGAAACATGAAGAATATTTTATGTTAATATTAAATTGTTACCATATCATTCCTAATATTGTTATTATTATTATTATTATTATTATTGTCATTATTATTATTATTACTTTTATTATTATTAGTATTAGTTATCTCTGTACGCTTATGGAAAATTTTATGAAGTTCAATTGAAAGATTAGAATATGATTTAATCTCATGTCACTTTTATTGTGATTGTACATTGTTAATACTTGCATGTTTAGTTTTATGGGTATACCTAGTTATGCAAATGTATAATACCAATTTTTTAGTTCATAAACTCCAGCTGTTAAGTAAAATTAGTTAGTTTTTATTTACCAAGGAATAAAATCTTTCATAACAGAATTTGACCATGTGAGTTTCATACTTATCTTCAAGTAAAAATTGCTTTCAATGATTTATTCATTATTTATCTTGCTCTAATCACAAAGAAGGAAAATGTAAAATCCCACTTGCTACGCAGGTTTTATCTTCTTTTTTTTTCGCATCAGCTACTCTTGACTATAATAATGCTCAGTGCTAATAAGAATTGGGAGATTAAATCTTTTGAAAATTTTTATCACATATTTTGGTACAAATGAAATAGATCTGCATAACTAGTATGTGAAATACACTGGATGTCAAATGAATACCTTCGGTATATGTAGCACTGTAAAATACCTACATGCACAATTGATGGCACTTTGAAATTTCATTAGCATGTTAACAAACGTGCCTTTTATGTTCAATATAATTTCATTACTGTTCAATTCAATTTCAGTGTTCATGACAAAAAACATGGTGCTCATAGTAGACACCATCCTGCAGCTTATGTTGAAAGCTACGACGGACCGGCGGGAGCATATAACGAACGGGAGAGGATCCCTGATGCTCATCAAAGTTCCTCTAATCATGATTCAAGATATTCAGATCTTGCGCCCAAGTAAGTTGAGCGATATTTGAATTGACAATTGTGAAAATGTTCATTTACTAAATTGTATATTGAGTATGAATATTACTTGAAGAATTGTGATATTGAAAAGAATTTGGATGAAACTGCAGTAGACCGATTGCTTGCTTTTCAGCAAAAGGAATTAGATTCATAGAATTGCTTAGAATTTGATATCCGAGGTATAAATGTACATACTCTGTTATATTTGAAACCTTCTTGTTACCTATTAGGTAATGTAAAATATTTTATTTCTTATTAGTTTCGCCTTACCACACAAGCTTTACAGTCATTTAACTCCCTACCATCCAATACTACAAAGACCACAAATTTATTCAATCTCTGATAATATTCAGGGTAAGTTTTCATTCGGTTATTATAGACTAATTTTTGTTATTTAAAAATTTGTCATTTGTTATACTGTTTAGTGTATCATTTCAGTGGCCTATCTTAAAATTTTACATGTTTAACTAAAGCGAAGTCTCTTTCCTGTCTCGTGCTGTTTGATCATCCGAAAATTACACTTAAACAATTTATAACAGCATAAAGAAAAGGGAAAAAAAGGATTAATCTTCATACAAAGTGGAAAGAATACGAATGCTAATAATAAATAAACAAAAATAAACGTCCTTAAAAGGAAGTTAGCACAGTCTTTGAGAATAGAATAGTCATAGATTATCTTGTTTTTCACAGAATGCAAATCCATATTTACTTACTAATCAAAATCATTAATTCTCCATCAACTAATGACTTAGAATTATAATTGTTAAAAATGTTAGCAATGCTTTGCGTTTTGTTTTTAACGCATGCTTTATCTTTATTATTATCGTTATACATTTATTTATTTTCAATTATCCACTTAGACCTATCTTGATAATGCTATTTGTATTATATATGTAGTATAATTTATTATATTTTAGGCTTTTAGTTATAATTTATTTTTAACAGGGTTCCCACTCATCAGGTATATTCTGTTTTTTTTTTATATGTAAAAACGTCTATTACATTCCATTCAGTTTAAAATGTTGAAATAATAAATTTAGTGTAGCGGTCGTCACATTGTTGTCCTGGTTATTTCCAGGTGAGTGGGAACCTTGAGGGGAGGCCTCTCACATCTCTCAAAACACCTCCACACGTAAGTCGTAAGACCAATCTTGATTTTATGCCACACGACCAATTTAAGATCATTTCTTATTTGCAGCAATTATATATCTTAACATTTTTTAACACACCTTAGTACTGGAATGGATTCAATAACCCTGATTTATCTCCATCCATTATAAAGATAAAACTTTTGATGAGAAATCCTGTCAATTCATTCTTGACAATTTAATGTAGAGAGATAATTGAATGAATCTCATCGTGAGTTAAAATGTTATCTTGAATTGGTTGTTTGGTGATTAATCGTTGTTTCGTCTATCACGCTACATCATATATGAATATTATTGGAAAGCAGTAGTAAGGAGAAAGAAAAGGAATGAACAATGCGATGGATATTTGGGTTTTTTGGCAAGCTTTTAACTGGCATGCGACAAGCTTTTATGCCAAACAAAAGTGATGAAAAAACGTCTAGTATGAACTGCCTGTAAAAGAAAAATACCACTTATTTACGAAATTGATACGAAAATTATTTTTGCTTTCAGGAATTGGGATTTCCCAAATGGGGGGCCACCTAGGTACCAACCTGCTACTGCAGCACCACCCCTCAGCACCGAGTATGAGCGACCTCCCCCTTACTACTATCCTGGACCAGGGTTGGTGAATTTTTGAGATATGAAGAATAAATAAACAATATATGATTCTTCGTTTAATTCAATTTCTCAAACGTTATTCCAGGGACAGAAATTAGGAAATAGGTGCCGTGGCATGTACCAAAGCTGCACTGAGCAGTGCGGCTACGCACAGTTTAACGCGCAGCTACAAGAGAACCCTAAGACAGAAGAGTAAGTCTAAAAACAAACGGGATTACGTCTAACTAAAGGGGGTCGAGAATAGACATGCCACGATTCGTCGGAACACCAAATTCAAAGACCAAGATAGAATAGACTGTTTTAAGGTGATTTGTGAGCGGTAATTTTTTCTACAAATTTTCATTTCTACTGATGGAAAGAATGAATTGTCTTCAGCTTTCAAAACGTGGATTTATTATCTTGAAGAAAATTATTGCTCACAAGTGAGGCGCGATATTAGGAATATTAAGGGCTTGCAACAATATAAATATAAATATTGCATTTCAATTGAAAGACAGACTCCAGACATTTATTTTCTTTTTTATTTCTTTACAAATTTGTTGATTCATCATTCATCAAATAATATTTTAATCATAGATAACTGATTTCATATTTTCTTTTCATTTAGTTCCTAATTAAACAGAGTTATGATTAGTATCTGTATAAAAATTTATCTAAATTCATTATTATATACCTACATTTGCTCTCCCATAAGTATGAGGTGCATATTTTATTTAAAATGATATCGCTTTGACGTTGAGAGAACATTGTTAGTTATTATGTGTTATAGACCGGTGTTAATGACCGTTCAATTATTATTTACATTGGGAAAATCTCAAGCAATCTGTTTAACGAAATGATCCAATGATTTGAGCTTCTATGTTACTTATCTTTTAGGTTTTTCTTTTTTTCTTTTTTTTTTATCGTCTTTACAGTGGACAAAGCCATATTAGAATGCCAAACAATTTTGCCTAATTTGTAGGATCTGATAATACTACTACTGCTTGGTTGTGATATTTTCAGATCTCACAGATTGTTACTTGATCTTATATCTTGAAAATTAACATTTCTTTTACTCCAAATTTTCATCTCAAATTCTTCATTTTCATATTCTATTGTATAAGAAAAATCTGTTTTCAAGACATAATATCACTTCTCTTATAAATAAATACTCTATATTGTATAAGTAGACTTTTTACCATTCTATAAATTATTAATAAGAATTAAAGGAGATCATTTTTACATCACTTAGGTCGTCTTCTATGTATTTATATATGAATACTCGAAAAGGGATACTCTAATCGAAAACTTGACTTTTACGTTACAACTCAATTATCTATTAAGGATTATAAATTGAAATATGAAATCTCAAATGATCTAAGAGATATTCGACTGCAGATTCACAAACTGTTCGGAACATGATATAGTATACCTACATCTCTCGATTTGGATACTAAAAGGTGTTGTGAATACTGTGTGAAAATATATGTATAAAAAAAAGAACAAAAAACCAAAAAGTCTTGCGATTTAATTACTCAACATCTTTTATGTGTCTCATGATATTGTAAATTGAAATAAATTACTTCTTGGAAATAAAAATGAAGAAAACAATAATTGCAGCACAATAATTGAGCCTGAATATAAAAGAAAATTATAATCTGAAATTAAAAAAAAAAATTTTAACTCAAATAATTAGTCAATTGATGGAGTTGCTGATAGTAAGAGTAAAGCAAAATAAAAATAAAAATAAAAATAAAAATAGAAGATTCTCAATACAAGAAGCACAACATTTTTTTTTTTTTCTTCATGACTTCTGATGAGGACCTTTGAATTGATTATAATACGCTGTAGAAAATGTATATCTACATAAATTAAAATAATTAAACCATAATTTCATCGTAGTATATTACATTTTTAAATAATATTGTATGTATGTGTACGCGACTGAAATGATTATTATTATTATTATCATTATTATGAAATGTGGGTTTTTTTTCTTTAAATACGGACAGAGTGTAATAATTACAATAAGCAATTACTAACGGGATTGTTTTATCTGTGGATTGTAAAAAAAAAAAGAAAAAATAATGAGAGTATAAAACTAGAAAGTGTGTTGGGTACATGAGAATAAATATGATCATTTTTATTAGCCCATTTGTTACATCAATTATTCTGATATAGCAGAATAGATTCAATTATAGATGCACAAATTTCGAAATGAAGCTTGCAGACAATTATCTGTAGCTTATCACTATATGGTATACTTGCTGTTAATCAAAGTGATTACCACAGTCTTGTTTGAAAAGCTCGGTAGTGTCCAGCATTCTTTCTCTGTACTCTTGGGGCAACACCTACTGACTATAGGCAACGCGACATGAGTTATTTGAAGAAAATGTTTTTACGTTTGTCTATTCGTCAAAAGAAAAAGAAAAAATACCTAAAACCACTAGAATAGTATAATTGTTTAATTGAAATACAATTTTAAATTAGATCTATATATATATATTATCAAATAAATATTTCGGTAATACAATATGCTCAACTTTAGCAAAGATGGTATGTATTTCAAATATAATTTCTCTAAAGTCATCGGTAAGTAGCAATTCAATGGGAATATTTCGAAGAAAGTGTTAGCAGATATTGTTTTTTTTTTTTTTTTCTCTTTTTTTCTCAATAGACCAATATTAAACCATTTTGATTCAGATTTCTTAATTTTTTTTTTTCAATCATTCATAATCATAATCTAGGTGCTCTTATATTTTTTTTTATCATTAAATTCTGCAAAATATTCTCAATGTTTTGAAAAATTCAATGGAAATGATGTATAACGATAATAGTTTGTCATCAATAAACGGTGTTTTCTTTTTTTTTTTCTCAATTTTACCTATTGTGTTTGTTAAAATTGATTATACGAAGAAAAAGAAATAGAAATGAAAAGAAAAAAAAACTAAGTGTATCACAGTTCAAAATATATCTATTTTATATTAAACACACTGTACATATTTTAACACTTACCTGCTGGATCATCTTCCATATTAAAATCCTGTTTTCGTTTTTTATTACTTCATTAATTTACACATAAGCTATATGAGCTTAGGAAACAGGATGGTGTGAAATAAGAACAGAATAAAAATTTCTTCAAGTACATTTAGATTTATTATCAAACTTACAGAGAATAGACTTATGCTGTAATACACGGGTAAGCTACTTATAATACAGATTGTTCAAGTAAAACCATAATTCTAATTAATATAAATTAGGGATTCATTTCTACTCAAACAATCTGTGAATGTTACGTGAATATAATAATATCAGGCAAATTATAAATATAACATTATTTACCTAGTTGGATTTTCAAATGGAAAATAATATCATTTCACCTATGACACAGTCAAGGTTTAAAATCTCTTTTTGTTGTCAAATTGATATTTAATACAATTTTAACGCAAGGTTATGACCACGAATGGGTATACAACAGGTATGGTGATTCTAATGTAAAGACCATCTGTTAAAATTGATCGAATGTTATTCAGTCAGTTTAGAGCAAAAATAAACATAATATTTTATTCATTATTTGCCATGATACTCTCTAAGTGCCCAATAAAAACGACAGTTTACCTGAAACATATTAAAGCACTAATTTAAAGTGCGCGCAACATAGGTACTAAGAATAAGTTGGATTTACAATTGTTAGACAGTAATGAGGTCGAAGCGATCACATAAATTGCATATAGTTTATTGTAATATTATGAAATTACATACTAAGGTCGCGGTAAGTTGATCTTTTTGCATCAGAAAAATTGATTACATATGTTCTTTTTCACTGAATATTACCGTGTCGTTATTGTATCTCATGCTTAGCATCATATTGCAGAAAATTTAGGTAATTATAAACAAAAGTGTGTCGGAATGGATAAGACAAATATTTATTGTCATAAACATTTTCCTATTCGATTTGCAAATACGGTGATCAGTATTATTGAACATGGTAGCTAAGTTTGATTACTTCTGGATTGAAGAGAAAAGAAAAATGCAATGCAGTGCTAGAGTAGTTTATTCAATCAGAAAAAAGGAATGAAATTTATAAATAAATAAGAGATCATCAAACAGAATCTCTATTTTATCATAAAACAGAATCCCTATTTTATCATAAAAGAAAACAATTAGTACATAATTTCATTTTTACAAATGCTTTTACTAAGTGCAATTTATGAGCCTTGATCAATCGACATATTATGTAAATTCTTTCACGAGCCACCATGTTGCGTTCAATAAAATAATTTATAGATCACGATTGGACCAACTCCAGTTACAAGACGTAGTCCAATTCATATCTTATATATTGGTTTTTTGGGTCATTCAAAATCCTTGGATAACCAGCCACAAGTGCATCCTGTCCACCAATATAGAGGGAATTATATATCTTCCAATAAACGTCGCGGACTTTTCTTGCTGGGTGAAATAGCCCCTGTAAATGAAATGTATGTTTGACTATCTCATCGTTTTTCAATCGGAAAATTAAATTCATGAGTTATTCAACCCTTAAACTTACCTGTAATGTGTATTGCAGGATTTTTATTGGTCCTAATGCAACTCGCAGACCATCTACCGCATCCATAAATGCTTGAACCAAGTGAGGAGAAGTTTCGAAAACATTTGGCCAGACGTGATTGAGCAGATGTATCAAAGCATCTTCGCAACCAAACCCATAGACTCCTAATGCCATGTGTTTAATTGCTGCACAAGCAGTTTGCCTGTGTACCAGATCCCTGTTTATAAGAAATAGAAAAAAGATGGGGAATTAATTTGGTGTCTATGGAATACGAGTTGGAAGAGAAATAGCAAGTTAGATTATGAACCGACCTGTCCATTAGTGCATCTTCCAACAACGGACTAACAGCATATATGTAATCTTTACCCATCTCTCCGATATACTCAAACAAGAAGGAAAGAGATTTCAATACACCGTTCTGTACATTAAGCTCAGGAACTCTGTACTCGTTCATCAAAGCCGGTAAGACTGTGAATGGACTGCAAGTTTCTGCTACAATTGCAATTGCTACAGTTGTGCAAACGCGATTTTGTCGTTCCTGAACCTTCAGGTTGTTCAATAACGTCGCCAATACGTCGTGAGGACTGAAATAAACAATGGAATTAATGATTTGAGACTGGAGTTAATGAAACTGCATCTCATTCATATCGGTATTAAAAATTAATCCTTTCACTTATGATTTGATATAAGAGTAAAAAATTGACCTAATAACATGATTATGTTCTCTCTTACCCAATAGCCTTTGCAATATATCCAAAAGTGTTGACCGTCGCTCTTCTAATTGCCTTCTTATGTGCCTTGAGTAATTCTAGCAATTCAAAACAGATTCGCATCCATTCTCTTGCGGATACATACTCAGGTCCTCTATCTGCAATTCGCCCTACCAAATCGATGCAATTTTCTTGCACCTGAAAACATACGCAAAGAAATAAAGAGTGAGAAGAAACTTAGATACTGTTCGGTACCAAAGGTATAAACAAAATCCTTTTTCATACTGACAAAAGAGCTGATAAATCGTCAAATTCTGACAAACCTTTTCATGACGATTTTTAAGGATCGGTGTAAGACGAGGTAACAAGTCTTTTATAGGAGGAGTCATCTTAGTCATGCCTATGACGTTGACGATCGCTTTTAAGGCACCTAAGATACTTCCTAATACTTCAGGGTACTCTTCACCAAGGTATTCATACAGCACAACTCCCAAATGTCCCATTAATTTTTCCTAGAGATTTAAAAGGATGTATATAAGTATAGAAGTGTTAATATTTCACGTTAAAATTGCATCAATTTAATTTTATTACCTCTTGGCAAGTTTTCATCACAACAGCAATACGTGAGATAAGATCTGCGGCTTGTTGACGTACTTTTGCCGATTTATTGTTAAGACGCCAAAGAATTGTACCACAGATTTGTGGTAAGTAAGCCTTAACTCTTTTTCCAAGAGTGTTGACTATGGTTCCAAATCCATTGAGCATTACAACATCCTGTTGATAAAAACAAACACGTTAATTTTGTTCATTTCTATAAATTGAATAATCCATTCATGAAATCACTTTAATGACGTACTTCTGTTGTCTGTTCTTGGAATGCATAAAGGATGCCGTCGATTAGTTGTTCTTCCAGTCGAGAATCTACATCGGCAGCTCCCAAGTTACCCATTATCTTTTCAATAGTCTCCATGACCATTTTTCTGTATTGTTCATTTTCGTCTTTTAGATCGTCTACTACTCTGTTGATGATCTCTGATGCTCCAACCTTGTTTGCTATCTCCACTGTTGTGTCTACCAACTGATGAAGTGAGTATAGTTAGAAATTTAGCACATATTAGGTATACACGAAGAATTTTTATTTTTTTAGCATTAGTCAAGAATTGAAAGGAATGGCTTAGTTTTCTTCTTTCTACTCTATCATGAAAATACCCTTCACATAATGACATATAGTTCATTCATTGATTTACAAACTCTTCGAACTCCGGCTACATTACCTGTCTGTAATTTCTGCGATCCAAAGCCATTCGGTGATTCCAAAAGTGTTTGAAGAAGTGAGGAAGTATCTCGTCCTTTATATACTGAGCTTCGACACCGTCAGTCCCACAGCATTGTTTAACGACCTAGAACAAGAATAAGGAAATGATGTATGACCTTTGATATGGTATAATTGCTGAATGAGGAAAGAAAAGAAATCATTGAACTTACTTTGAGGACAATCTTCTTCATTTCTTCATCGGGAGATTGGAACTCTCTGATAAGAATCAGCATCACTTCACGAGTATAGTAGTTAGCGTACTCGGCATCCATGAGTGGGATCAAATAACCAATAGCCTTCAAAAACGCTGCCAATCCTTTTCCTCTGTGGGTACGAATTCCCTTCCACAACGGCTTGAGGACAGAATCGAAACTCTCAATACCGTAGGGAGTTGCGGCTTCAGCTAATGCGGCTATTGCCAGAGCAGTTATGGTACGAACTTTCTGCTGCTCGTCGACCAGACCTGCGGGAAAAAGGAATGAAAATCCAGGTCGAAGTGAATGGTAAGAAGAATTGTAGAATACAATTATTGAAAAAATGTATAAGGCTCTTACCATGCTCAATAATTTCTACCAAGCTCTTCAAATGTGGGAGTATCGCGCAGCCCATTAGAATAGCAATTTGTTGGACAATTTTAATGCCAGTATGTCGAGCTTGCCATGATTTTTTACTGCGACATACAGCTTTAAGGAAGGGAAGTAGAGACGGTATCCCCAGGGCAGAAGCAACGACTGCAAATGCTCTGGCAGTTGTGTTTCTAACATATTCATCGATGTTGTCTATGTCAGGTCGCATAGTAGATATCATGGTAGCCAATCCTGCGGCTTTTGCTAAATTAGATATTATTTCTCGCCCTTCAACACGAGCGTAGTAGTCTTCGTCAATTAGTAGCGGCTCAATTACGACAAGGATCTAAAAAGAAGATATAATTATTTGTTAAAAACATTGTGTTATCATAATTCATGAAATCTTCTCTAAGATTACACCATAATAATTATAGAACTTACTTTATGGACATACGGTCTGACCAAATCATCTAATTTGTATAAAATACGATCGATAACTTTGACGAGCAGATGTCGTTCTTGATCCTCCAAAGTTGGAGACATGAGAAGCGGAAGTATCTGGTTAAAGAGCGGACCAGCACCGAATTCTCTTGCTTTATCTGTGATCTGTCTGAGAGCTGCCTTCCGCATGGGAGGAGTGCCGTTCTTTATTTTCAATAAAAGCTTCATAATCTTTCTTTCTTTCTGTTCTTCAGGACTGAGAGACTCCTCATCAACGTCTACCAGAAGTTTGTCAAAATATTGAGCGTCTTCTGGTTTCATAAAGGGCAAATTTCCTTTGGGTTGATTGTCCACGAATTTAGCACTCTTATCTTCCTGCTGGATAAAGAATCCTTGCGGTGTTCCTGCCATCGGTGTTGGTGTAGCAGTCAACTTTCGAGCCGGAGTACGGATCGGAATGTATCCTTGAATGAAAAGTAAAGATTCGATCGGATTAAAGGAAGAACAAAAAGATCGAAGTTATTGAGATATAAATTTTTTAAATTCGTACCTGCAGGTGGTTGAAGCACTTTGTAACCGGGAGGAAACATAGCGTCAAGTTCATCATCAGACAAGGGTCTATTACGTTCATCGATTTCCCTCTCCCACCGATAAGCCTGAAGTTGTTCAGGAGTCATAGACATCAAATGACCAGGTGTAGGAGTAGCAAGTCCCATAGCCTTAGGTCCAGTTGGTGTAACACCGCTGGGTGTAAGAATAGAACTTTGATGAGGTGTGGTGAGAGGTGTAGCAGGAGTCTGAGGAGTCATAGAACCCGGTGTTTGATTAGACGGTGTTTCGTCCCAACGACTACGACGTTTACTGGCAGAAGGAGTAGGCGTTTCTTGTATTAAATCACCCGCGACTCTATCCGTCCTCGGAGTTTCAGCCCATCCGCTATTATGTCCAGGAGTTTCTGTGCATAAATATAAACAAAGGGAAAGACATTATCACCTGAACAAAATAGAAATACTCACATCTTCATTTAGAAGGTAAATTCATCCTCACCTCTTTCAGTTTTCGGTGTTTCATCCCAACGATTTCTTCGGCTAGAAGCAGCTTTGTCATGCGACGGAGTTTCCCGCCCAGGAGTTACTGCGCCTGGTGTTGCATGGCCAGGAGTTGCTTCCCACATCCTTGTACTGACTCCAGGAGTTGCTCCGGGTGTTTCACCACCCTTACCATGGCCTGGGGTTTCGTCCCATCTAATGGCAGCTGGTGTTACCTGTGAGTGGATGAAAACAATGAATCAGTAAATAAATAGCAGTCTCAGGTGATATCTTTTAATTTTCGAGGAGTCACTTTTATCTTACATCAGCATTGTCCCAAGAAGTTGGAGTTGCTGCTGTACCAGCTGGCTTTTTTGCTGCTGGTGTGTCGTCTGTTTGATCCCAACGGCCTCTTTTTTTAGGAGCTGGTTTTGGCTCGCCATTCGCCTTCAAGGTGCCGTCTTTTGCTTTTTCGACTAATTTTTTTCTCAACTGAAAGCATAATTGTATGAGGAATTAATCTCAGGATTAAAGTGTCAGATAGTAGGTGAGAGGATAAATTGAGATATGTAGAAATTCGGATTCCTTTTCATACATTATCTGAGAATAATGATTAGTTACGATATTGATGTATTTAATTACCTCAGTTTCTTCCCCTTTGAGAAACTGCTCGCGCATGATCTCTGTGTACGTCCTTGATCCAACATCTGGTGTCTTACCGCCTGTAACCATGAATCAAACGTCACGCAAAGCGTAACTGTTAATCAACCGTCTAGAAAATTTTCAACTTCTAAAAACTTTTGCTGATTTTTTTTGTTTTTTTTTTTGTTTTTTGTTTTTGCCTTTTTTTGTTTTATATCCTATTAGATTTTCTTTATAAAATCTGGTCAATGTCCTTGGAATATATTTAATAATATTCCAAGTAAGCTACTGAATTCGCTCTCATGTTGTAATTACTATGGTATAATAATAATTGGTAATTGACAACAATTTTTACACTCTGTTTTGTTACTCCGTAGCAAATAAATGATTGAATATTATATCATTATACAATGACAATGATGATAACAATAAGGACAAGAACAGGGAAAACTCAATAATTTTTATAATTCATTGAGAATATTTTGTTTTTAGCTAGGAGTATTCGATTTTCTTGTGTAAGAGAGCTGCAGCAGTAGCCGACATTTGGCATACGTACGTGAATGTTTGGCGCCATAGGGAGCAGAGCCCCGCTCAAGTCTTCCACATCGTTAAATACTTTAGCCATCTAAAAATCAACTCATTCTCGTTATTAATAATATTTGCATTCAGACCACTCATTCTATTTGACTGGATATTCTTATGTACAGCCTGCGGGATATGATGAAACTTATTCAACGGATTAACACATTAGAAAATAAAAGCCAGACGGACGAATCAGTTACATGTAATTAATGAATAATAATTATTGAATTGAATTATCGTGCATGAATTCAAATACCTAATGAACGGAAAAAGATTTAATGAATATTCTCTCAATCATAATATAAGTTTTGAATGCATAAAGTATGAGAATAGATGCTTCGAGCGAATATCTATGCAAAACATAAGATTACAATTGAGATGCGGTTTATATTTTTTGTTATCAAATTTCTTTGATATCTTTAATGTATTGATACTATATCTAACTAATTTTCACAAGTGTATTGAATATGATACTCGAATATCTATAAGTAGTAAGAAATTCGTGATATTTTCAAGTGCTATTAATTATAATCAGATTGTGTTAAAGCAAAAGAAAAAGTTTCATCATATCTTTGATTAAAACAGGCAATCTTTAAAAGTGACTACGACTCAATGTCGTTTAACCTTCGACATAGTATCCTGGGTAAGCAGATGATTCCAAATGTGCAGACCGTCACTAAGATTGGAAAAAAATGTTTACATTAGTATGTATTTTCAAGAAACTCACTCGCTCATTCCATTCAAACCCCTTACAGCATTACAATATGTGTACCGACGTATTTTAGTTACTTTATCCGCAACAAAGCTTCGGATGGACATAACACACGATTATTTCTCTCTCAAACTGTAGCTTTTACTGGTCTTATTTCTTCAAAGACTTAATCATTTTTTTACAAATCTCCAACTATCCTGCAAAGTGTATCACGTCCATCCGTACAATATGAAGTGAAAAATAAAAAAATGATATCTTTAAGCAGCCGTTGCAAGATACCTAGCATCAGATCATATATATGATTGTCATCTTCTGTAACGACGTTTAGCGTGATAATTAAATAATGTGATGAGATATTGCGGTTTTCCTAGGCATTTGCAATTGTGAAATTTCAAAATTGATCTCAGAATGCAATCTGCACAAGAATCTGAATAAATTAAAAAAAAACTAATGACTAAAAAGCTTTTCAAGTCTTTGAAAATATTTGAAATTTATTTATTTTGCACATGCCTAATCTTTTCCTCACTCCGAATTACTACGTTCATGGAAAATGAACAGAAAATAGCAACTGGGTGATAGAAATACAGGAAAAATTATATCGATTTATAATTAACGGATGCATATAGATGAAGCGACGCACGCAGAGGTAATAATCCACCTATTTACTTCATCTACAGTGCATGATAAATTAATCTAAGGTATAAAAATGCGTTCGTGTCTCAATTGGCTGCAAGTTTCAACCATATTTTGTACATTTTTTCAGATATTTCTGATGAACATAGCACAAAGCACTGTTTTTTTAATGTTGATTCAACAGTCAATAGTAAAATTGCAAATATGAAATAGTTTGAACTGTTGATTCAACAAATAAAAAATCAGATGAATTACACATAATTTAGTTGAAAACATTACCTCGAAAGAATAAAATAGTAATTGTATGTGATACCTACTGCAATAATATATGCTTTACTTAAAATTATATTAAATATAAAAAAAATTTACCTGCAGATTTATTTATAATATCTCATAATATTAATGAAAAATATTACCAACCTTCAGCGAATGGATCAACACGTTCAGGAGAGATGATCATACGACGTCGTTTTTGCCTGTACTCATCTTCTCTATCTGCAATCGTCGGACGTCTTCTGTCGGCGAATGGGTCGTAATCTTTTTCGCTCTAATAAAAATAAAGAAAAAAAATTTAATTTTTTAAAATATGCAGAAAATCGAACCTTTCAAAAATGGCCAGAGAAAACCCTTTTTAGAGCTTTCCTGGACCAAAAATTGGGTTTCTTCAATGATAAAATTGAAAAATTTATCTTTCACTAAATTTTTCAAACTTTTAGGCTTTCAAAAACCCAAATGCCCATTCATTACCTGTGCAACATCGTTAAGCAGAGCCGCAGGAGCGTTGTAGCCTGGTCTCTTGCTTTGGCTGAATGAACTTGGCTCGTAATCTTCATCCTGGTAAAAAATATTCGAATTAAATTAACGGATAATTGAAATAGGGATATTTTTAAGACAGGTAGTCAACTTTTTATATAATTTAAACAAATTTTTGGCAAAATAATAAAACAGAAGATAATCATTGAGATTATAGGTCCTCAACAGTTTCTTACCTCGACTTCGTCATTCGCTGCAATTGAAGTGACATAACCATCGTACTTGTTGTTGGTACCATCGTATATGTCTTGATCATAAAATCCGGTCTTTCCTAACCCGACTTGGTCCTTTTCTGACAGAGTATTTTGAATCTCTTTCTTTTTAGATTGTATTTCTCGGATCTGAGCCTCGATATCTACGCACAAAAAATTATACGTGTTAAATTAGGTGTGTATAGCTATAGCATGAATTATTCGCTAATTTACAGTAGTGATGCAGATGGGTTAACCTTTGATATTTTTAGCGATATGAAATTGCAGGTTTCTCACTTATGATGAGGAAATAAAGAAAATTATGTCATACTATTTTAGGGAAATATTGTTGTATAGGAAAAGCAGCGATAAGATTGCAGACCGACTGGCACGACCTCATTATTGAACATTCGTGCCAAGCCATGCCTGTAAGAAAAAAATATAGTTTAGATCGTTCAATCTACCTTCGTGGGTCCGAGGAATGGAGTCCATGGTTAGCGGTCTCCTGCTGTCTTTGATTAATTAATTATAACTTTCAGGGTAGTATTAATCCGCGTTTTTTACTTTAGAATCTATTTTGTATTATCAATTGACGCAACGTCCAATACGTGCATAGACAATCAACTGATAACTAATTTACGATTATGTGGAGGCAATTAAGATGGCGGATTTAATGCGTTCGCAAAAACGCTCGGATTTGAGATCATGTCGAAATTGGACAAGCGTTTTTGTCCATCTATTTCATTCGTCAGTTATATTCTTCGTAGACATATGCCTCTATGTCTATGATGGTCAGGGCTTCCGGAAATTGCGGTTTTCTTTCAACGAATGATTATAAACTGCGTCGGTGAAATTCATGTGACATTCATACGCGTTTCTACTTTATGGTTCGATTTTTCACTTTACGGTTTGATTCGATAGCAAGTTAATAATTCAGTTTTTTAACGCGTTCGAAAAAGCACAAATTCCGACAGTCTAAAAATTAGCTAAATTTTTGTAGTCCAGCATTTTCATTGGCCGTTATCCCAAGATCGGGGACCCTCGTATATGCCCGAGTCGCCTTTCTTCTGTGTTTGAGGACTTAGGTTTTGGTTATAAATCCCGCCATGTCCGCATCGCAAGTCGGGGTTTAAGCGTGCTTCGCGTTGCTAAGAATTTCTTAATTATTTATTAATAAACGATGTCTAATGAGTTAAGATTCTACGGTGCACCGTAAATATAATAATAAGTATAATTAACCTCGCGTTATTATACCGCGTGTTTGATCGCCTATAAATATATAATTACATAAACAGCATAATCCTATTGTGTACAACGGACAACCTAAAAATCTCGTCTAAAATTCAACCATGGCAAACGTATCTCTCGATAAAGAGACATTTTTCCGGCGTATGAAGCGGCTCTACGCGGCTTGGAAAGTGCGTGATAATATAATTAAATCACTGCTTCATATATTACTTATCTAATAATATTATAAGCCATTTATTAACACGGATATCTAAACACTCATGCTTTTTTAACAGGATGGAGAATCCGGCAATGATGACAGTTTCTCCAAGATGGATTGTCTCGTTTCGGCTGTTGGAATTGACGAAGATATTGTTTACAGTAAATCCACAGCCCTACAGGTATAATATTCACTTTTCATCGCCATATTTGTACCAATTTTTAAACTCAAAATGAACAGGTGTAAACAAACTGTTGAAATTTTATTCAGAGCATTACTATAGTAAGAATAATTAATTATAAGACTTGAAAATTTTTTCAAACATCAAACATTCCTCGTAGACTTATTCTCTTTGTTATTTGATATCGTGATCGCCACGAGTCATATTCTGGTCAATTTAAAGCTGCGCTTTTCTTTCTGATTATCGTTCAGATGGAATTTTCAGACTAGGCTGTTGTATTTGGCTGAAAACTCCGTTTCAAAGTTTTGAATAAAGAGAATCTTACTCCAAAGATTTTTTCGCTGTGTATAAGATGCGTTTTTAATAGATACTATCACTTCAATAACAGATCATGTCTAATCTGATGATAAGAGCTGATAATCACTTATGTTAAATAATTACAGACTTGGCTACTCAGCTACGAACTCACCGACACCATTATGATAGTGGCTGAAGAATCTATCCACTTTTTAGCCAGTAAGAAGAAAATTGAATTTCTACGTAATGGAAATGTTGAAAATGAGAAAAGCGAAGATACCGGAGTTCCTCCGGTTAAATTGTTGGTCCGCGATCGGGTGAGGGTCTTATTAGTACAAAATTAAACAAAATTCAAGCCCTGAAACATTCTCTTCGTGCTATTAAATACAATTGAACAGTTAAAACTCTTTCAATTAACTTATAACTACTTTGATTTTGTCTTTATAGACCGACGAAGATAAAGCAAACTTTGGTAAGCTTATTGATGTGATAAAGAACAGTAAGAGGGGAAAAACTCTTGGGGTATTTTCAAAGGAGAATTACCCAGGTTCATTTATGGACGCATGGAGGGCTGCGCTTAAAGTAAAATCCTTTGATACGGTACGAAACATCATTGGTGTTATCTTTATTAACTAATTGTTAAATTTTAGACATTCTTTAGTAACAATTATCTGTATAACAATCTGTAGGTTGATGTTAGCGCCGCAGCAGCCTATGTGATGTGTCCGAAAGAAGACATGGAGATTCTGGCCATAAAGAAGGCCTGCCTTGTGTCCGTCGATGTTTTTACAAAATATTTGAAAGACCAAATCATGGAGATTATTGATTCCGATAGGGTAATGCTTAACATTTTCATCAATTTTATACAATCTTAGGTCAGAAAGCTGTGAAAATCTTTATCGAATATTTTTCGACTCATTTTTATGCTTACAGAAAGTCAAACATTCCAAACTCGCCGAAGGTGTGGACGCAGCTATAACAAACAAAAAATATGTCACTGGTGTTGATTTGACACAAGTCGATATGTGCTATCCTGCCATTATTCAAAGCGGAGGAAACTACTCTTTGAAATTCAGCGTTGTTAGCGATAAGAACACTCTTCACTTTGGCGTGATTGTATGCTCTCTTGGAGTACGCTACAAATCTTATTGCTCCAATATTGTTAGAACTCTTTTGGTCAATCCGACGAAAACTATTGAGGTATGGAAAAAAGGAATAGTTTTTTAATTTTACCTTGATTGAGGAGTGATGAATTGGACTATTTTCTTCAGGATAATTACAACTTCCTTCTATTATTGGAGGAGGAAATATTGAAGAAATTAGTCGCAGGTGTTAAGATCTGCGATGTATTTGAGACTGGCAGTAAATACGTGAAGTCAGAAAGACCTGAACTGCTTGATCACCTGACTAAGAACTTTGGTTTTGCTATGGGAATTGAGTTTAGAGAAAGCTCTTTACTCCTCGGACCCAGAACAAACTCGCTAGCTAAAAAGGGCATGGTCTTCAACGTTAACATCGGTCTTTCAAACCTCGCCAATGCTGACGCTACTGAAAAGGAAGGAAAAATCTATGCCCTGTTTTTAGGAGACACAGTCATGGTCAATGAGGTAAATTTTTACTGCAATTGGAGACTTTTGCATAAAAATTAAAACATTGAATCAGCAGAAGAGAAATTTTCGAGTATTTATAAATCGTTTAGGAAAGAACTTGTGTTAGTATAAATGTTAATATTTCAGGGTCAACCAGCCACAGTTTTAACCCCTTCTAAAAAGAAGGTAAAGAACATTGGAATCTACTTAAAAGACGATGAAGAAGAGGAAGAGGAGGAAAGCGGTAAAGAAAATACCCCAAAGCCAGAAATTTTGGGTAGAGGAAAGCGCACAGCCGTTATAGAGTCAAAACTTCGAACAGAGCACAGTTCGGAAGAAAAGCGCAAGCAGCATCAGAAGGAGTTGGCGCAGCAGTTGAACGAAATCGCCAAGGCTCGTTTGGCTCAACAATCGGGAGGAAAGGAGGAAGAAAAAGTTAGGAAATCAACCGTCTCTTACAAGAGTCTGAGCCACATGCCGCGTGAGACGGAAGTCAAAGAACTGAAACTCTACGTTGGTGAGGAAAAATTCCATGCCATTTATCATACTGTGTACTATAAAACGAAAGATCAACGATAATCAACAAAATTTTTATACATTTCAGATAAAAAATACGAAACTGTTATTCTACCAATATACAGCATACCCGTACCCTTTCATATATCAACTATTAAGAATATATCGCAGTCTGTAGAAGGAGACTACACCTACCTCAGGATAAACTTTTTCCATCCTGGAGCTACGATGGGCCGTAATGAGGGCGGAACCTATCCCCAACCAGACGCCACATTCGTCAAAGAAGTGTTAGTATATGAAAATGGATTGTTGTGGTTTTTTTTACGGAAAATTGTGAATATAAAAGTAACATACTTGTTTGATTTTCAGAACATACCGAAGTACGAACACTAAAGAGCCTGGTGAAATATCTGCGCCTTCCTCTAATCTGAATACAGCATTCAGATTGATTAAAGAAGTGCAAAAGAAGTTCAAGAACAGAGAGGCGGAAGAAAGAGAAAAAGAAGATTTGGTCAAACAAGATACTCTTGTTCTTTCCCAGAATAAGGGAAATCCAAAACTAAAGGATTTGTATATTAGGCCTAATATTGTTAGTAAAAGAATGACTGGGGGCTTGGAAGCTCATACAAATGGCTTTCGCTATACGTCAGTCAGAGGAGATAAAGTTGACATTCTCTACAACAATATTAAAAACGCATTCTTCCAACCTTGCGATGGAGAAATGATAATACTTCTTCATTTTCATCTCAAAGTAATTATCCCCGGATTATATTCCAGCAATTTCAAATTATTATTCCATACGATAACGGGTCTGTTTATATCGTCGTTATTTTCAGCACGCTATCATGTTTGGAAAGAAGAAACACGTTGATGTTCAGTTCTACACTGAAGTCGGTGAAATCACAACAGATCTTGGAAAACATCAACACATGCACGATCGGGACGATCTTGCCGCTGAACAGTCAGAGCGAGAGCTTAGACACAAACTGAAGACTGCCTTCAAGAGCTTTTGCGAAAAGGTGATTAATAATTCTCAATTATTCAATTTATTTTACATGCAGTTATATTTTAGTCGAGTTAAAAGAGGACTTAATTTCACACTGTATTTCAATTCAATGATCTGACTTATTGGTAACTCTTTTATATCTTCAGGTAGAAGGAATGACCAAACAAGAAATCGAATTCGATACACCATTCAGAGAGCTAGGCTTTCCAGGTGCTCCTTTCAGAAGCACCGTACATCTGCAACCAACAAGCGGGTGTCTTGTCAACCTTACAGAATGGGTAAATATGAAATAAAGGTCGACCCTTGAGATACTCATTGCAACATGCACTTATATGTATGTGCCTTGTCCATCCAGGGTATCACAATAGTTACACATCGTGAATTTATCATTTACAGCCTCCCTTTGTCATTACTTTGGAAGATGTAGAGCTCGTTCACTTTGAAAGAGTACAATTCCACTTGAAGAATTTCGATATGATATTCGTCTTCAAAGATTATCACCGAAAAGTATCTATGGTCAACGCAGTACCTATGAATCTAATCGATCACGTAAAAGAGTGGTTGAAGTAAGTCTGATGATGATCATACACATTCTCTATAAGATCACCTGGAATTGGTTCAAAATTTTCACGTTTAAACCATTATTTATTTCAGTTCGTGCGACATTAGATATTCCGAGGGAGTGCAGTCACTGAACTGGACAAAAATTATGAAAACTATAACTGATGATCCTGAAGGATTCTTCGATAGCGGTGGGTGGACTTTCCTGGATCCAGAATCTGATGACGAAAATGAAGATGTAGACGACGAAGAGGAGGAAGAAGATGACGCCTATGAGGTAAATTGAACGAAATCTCTGTACTCTAATTTCATAGATATGTTTCTCGAATATTAAGTTCCTTTTCCTTTCAGCCTACTGACATCGAAAGTGAAGAGGAGACTGACGATGAGTCAGACTTGACTGAAGCTACTGAAGATTCAGAAACCGAAGGTAATCAACATCAGCTCATTCTTTAAAGCACTTAGGTCACAGGCCTTATTTTTGAGCAGTTTTTTCTTCTTTTTTTCCACTTGAGAGAAAATTTGATGCAAAAACTAGACCCTAGTCTTCAGTGTCTTGTGACATGCGAAGTTGAAGAGAACATTGTGAACCATATTTGAATAAAGGTACTAATAACTAACACCTTTTTCATGCTAGACGAACTAGGGACTTCGGAAGAATCTGGAAAGGACTGGTCAGATTTGGAACGTGAAGCTGCAGAAGAAGATAAAGAGAGAGGAGACGTTCGATTTGTCGATGATTACAATAATCTTAACAAAGGAAAACCAGGCAAAGGGCCTTCGTCATCGCCGTCAAAAAATAGGTTTGTGAGATAAGAAGAACAAAATTTGAATTTTTTAGAAGCTTGTTGAAGCTTAGTCGATCATTTTTATGTCTAATCGTCTCTTTTGTTTCTCCAGGGTCAGTTCAAACCACGTAAGTTCATCGAGTTCGAAAAGTAGACATTCATCTGGAGGTAGAGACCGTAGTGGCAGAGACCGCAGTGGCAAAGACCGCAGTGGTAAAGACCGCAGTGGAGGTAGAGAGAGGAGATCTTCAGACAAACACAGGTATTGTATAATATTATTGATTTAGATATGTTTAAATCAAGTCTTAATTCTCGAATGTTTAATCTTGTTATGCTGCTATGGCACTATAATCGGATTTCTGGTTTGATAAAGATCGGATCGATCTCGGAGTGGAGGTTCACACAAGAAAGTGTCTCCTTCCAAATCATCCAGACACAGGTGATCTATGATCGTGGTTTTTCTTTATTCATTATAAATAATATTATTGAATTCTCTGTCTTAATTAGCCCCAAGAAAAGTGATAGACACAGCAAACACAAATCTTCACATTCGTCGTCCAGTAGCAAGAAACGATCCCGCGATGATAGCTCGGAACGAAACGGCAAGAGTTCTAAAAGATCTAGGTATGTGTAAACATTCAATATAAATTACTCTACGAAAAATTTCATATGCTTTTTGGGATATATTAATTTTTTTTTTTTCACAATAAATGCGTTTATGTTGCAGAAAGTAAACATCCGGTCAAGATTACCTAATACAGACTTGAAAGTGTATCTAAAGAAGGATAAATATGTGGTGAAAATGAGCAGAATTTAATCACATTTTTTTTTCTACTTTGTATATTCGTATTGAAACTTCAAAGTATTACATTTTCTTGCATCTTTAATTATAATACATAGATATAATTATTTTTTTTAACACCTTTGGCTTATCTCCTATTGAAGGAATGTAGCCTTAATACATAGGTATAATATTATAATAACAACACGGTAATATTTTCACATTCACAATACGTCAAGTAATAAGATTTGAAAAAATATACAAGATAATTATTTAACAGGGCAAGGAGTAAAATAACAAATAGCAAGACTCGAATCTGAAATAAAAAGTGTTTGAAAATTGCTACACTAAAATAAATTACCCAGAGCTTGTGGTATCTCTGTTGATGAAGCCTGTTCCAGTACAAGATTTTTCTTAAATGAATATCTGCCTAGTTTTTTCTTCTTTTTATATTCGCAAATAAACAATAATCCCGAAAAAAAAGAAAGATAACGAAGAGCAACGAATTTGATAGATAATTTCTTTCTGTTTTAATTACATTATAGTTTTTTTGCATCCTTATTACGGCTAAGTTCGATAGAATGTATAAAACATTCTTGATTTTATTTACCTAGTTACATTTATTTTACCTATTATTTGATCTCTACATTGAATCGTTAATATGAGTTGAATTAATAATAAGCACAAATCATTAATAGATCAGTTATCAAAGGCACTATATTTTGTAAAATAATTTATTACATTTATTTTGTTGCTTAACAATAATACAATAATACTTAATAATTTAATTATAACTACCTACTTAACATTATTTTGGAATTATACTTACCTGGTATAACATGAGAGAAACTGATATCATTCAAAGACAATATGAATTCGTCATGAAAATTGGTGATCTAAAAATTATATAAACTCATATTGAATATCATACGTAGTTTTATTATTCCTCGATTGATTCGTTGGATGTGAGAAAAAAAAAAAGAAAAGTTTTCTCCCATTATGTAAGAAATCTATCATCAATGAATGAACGAATGAATTAATTCCGATAATTTTACCCAGTGAAAAGGTATTTCGTTATTTATATCATCAACGATTTGAACATTTCGATAAAAGAGATGGAATAAATGACCGAAAACATATTCATTCACATAATTTGGTTGTATTTCCATCTGTAATTTTATATATTACGTAAAAATGAAAGAAAACAAAATAATTTTATGGTACAGCGCAGTCTGTCTATTGTGAATGGAAAATATCGTATTCACTACTTTAATTGGAATTTATTATCGTTATAATAATTAGTAAATAATTTTACTTTCATAATCAAAAATTAGAAAAAAAAAAAAACAATGTTTGAAAAAAATTATTTCTGGATATAAAAAAAACCGAATTTATTTGTTCATTTCATATTATAATTACTATTTAACAATTGTTCAATGTGTAAATATTTATGGTTACATGAGTTAATGAGTTTACGCATATGATAAAAAGTTTTTTTTTCTTTTTACTTTCAAGGAATCTTCTTACAGTTAATTCAATGCAAGAAGATGTTTTACTAAAGAATTTTCTACCGTATATGCATAACTGTACCAATAATTGTACACGAAAATAGATAAAATAAAAAAAGAAATAATAATAATAATAAAAATAAAATAGTAGAGATTATTGGAGGGTTCTGTACAATTCTGTTCGCGTAGGTTTCCTTTCCGTTTAATACCTCAATAACAAGCTCTGATAATTTCTAAGTTATTTATCATTATTGTATAAATATTATCTGTCATGGTTTTTATATATTCCAGAAAAAAAAAAAACGAAAGAATTGAAAATGTAAGCAACGTTAATAGCAAAAATCAACTCTTTTTATTGAATAAATAAAAATCTTGTAATAAACGTATCTCGAATATACATCATTATTTAATAATGTCTATCGTATTAGTAGATATGAAGAAAAAAAGAAAAGAAAAAAATCAGTTAAAATCTTGTAAAATTATTCGTTAACCGGCCATTTACTAAGTTTTACGTAATTGACTAATTATGTAAACCATACTGCGTATACTACATATACTTAAAACTAATTATCGATGACACGTATCCCAATAGAGAAGTGTTGCTTAACAACAACACTTGAATATATGTATATGAAGTGAAAGTATACCTACATAAGCAGTTCTGTGAACTTTCTCTGAAGAGAACTGTTAACGTATGCATGCAGAATTTGATATGAAAAAATATTCTGTGCGATTTTAATATTATTATTATATGTTTCGAAAGATGAATAAATATGAAAGATGAGCGTTGAGTATAATGAAAAGAGATAACAGTTTAAAATTTGTACATGTTTATTTAAGAAAATATAAAAAAGGTACATATAATTGCAGGCGATCGGAAATGTGTGACTTATCAATAAATACGAGTAATTAGAGTTTGATATTAAATCCAGTGCCTAAACTAGTTCTGGGAATGATTGAATATTCATAATCAGTTTCGTCCAACTTGGTCGACCTGTGCTTGAAGATTGTTTAGGACCTCAGGGGGGAACTGTTCTCCAAGAATTTCAAATAAATTAATTTTCTGGTCACCGGGAATCGATTCATAGGCTGCCACCTCAATGCCTTCTTGTACTTTTTGGATTGTGGCATCCTTGGGTATTAGAAAAGTATTTTGGGCCTGTTTTATAGCTTCATTGCTGAATATTTGTCCCTCCTTTTGCGGAAATGATGTCGCTATTGATACAAAGCCTAGTATAGCGGCTACCACCAACACGGAGGTGTTCATCTGAAATAATAATTAACGATTCTTTGTGAATTGATGATCAAGAGAAGTGGACCAAAAAATAAATAACTCATTGATTGTTATTATCTCATAAATCGCAAGCCTCTACGTAATTACTATAACTGGATTCTCGTAACGAGCGAGAGGTGACTTAAGACTGAGATTCCGGAAAAAAATAACGAAGACTGCTAACGTTCGAACGATTATCATTGATTATTGTGTATATCAGAACGTTAGGAATATCCGTTAACTTCGCGATAAGAAAATTCTTATAATAGTTAGCGATTTTCACAGTTAAGATGTACTTTCACTGCATTGAAACAGACAGGCTCTTCGATACCTTCAACTTTCCCTTTCTTAATTAACGGGAGATGAACTTATATCGATGTATTTATAAATACGATTTGGTATACTGCATAATATTCAATGGTTGAAAAAAAATTTCGAGATCGAATAGCGGAGTCTTTTTCTTTGTGCAGATTTGATGATAATAAAAAAAAACTGTATTGTATAACTTCTTTGGAGTTCCAATGGAATCTCTATTCATGAAATCACAAGTATATAGTAGTGTCACGTAGTTTGATCAATTTGTCAATGAAATTGTTTGAAAAAATACGGTTCTTAATCACTTGAAAAAAAGAAAGGAAGAAAAAACAAATAGAGAAAGACAATAAGCCCTCGTTAAATTTTAATAGTAGTCACATTAGATAAATTTATATTAATAATAACATAACACAGGTCTCATAATATCACTTTGCAAAAATATAGGTAGGTATATAAGTCTTTTGAACGACGCGCATAATGCTGTGTAGCATTGAACAGCATATCGAGTACTCACTTTAAAGATTCGGACTTATGATCGGGTGCACTGGAACGAAACTAAACGGAGCAGAACTGGAGGTGGCTTTTATATCCGAAACGAAATGAGATTGAAGTAGCCTAGTGGAGGGTACCGGTTCTCCTCTCCGTCTTAGGTATATCATTTTTGCTCGATCTTCGCGTTCACTTCAGCTGCAAAACGAAATGACATCCTCTTACCTGCCTCGGGTTAAATTATACAGACAGTGCAAAGACTTGCCTTACAAGTTTCTTGTCATTAGATTCATCTTGTGTCTTTATATACTACTTCAAGTTCTTATATCTTGTAATATAACAAAATATCATCATGCATATGTGTGTACACACATTATACCTATATTGCGTGCATAGGAAACTTATCGGAGGATTTCACTCTGCGGTTCTCTCTAAAATTCAAATATCTTCGTCGCAGTATAACTGACCATCTTTATAACTTTCCAATACTTTTAATGTTCTATGTCTATCGCGTACTTACATACATACATACATACATACATACATACATGACATACATACATACATATCGTTTGACAATACGAACGAGACAAGAATGAGGTGAAATCTTTCGTTAAAATTCACCACTCATCAAACCATTGTCATTCTGATCGTCATACTAGTTTGGTCTATAATTACATTTATCTTTACTTTTGACAACCGCATCTCAGGACAATATTCCCAATTCGGTTTTCAAATAATATTTTAATGATTGTTTAACTGATGTGCAATAGCAGTACATACAAATTATATCTAATGCAGTAGTTATTATTATAATTTGATGAAATCAAATATCTGTGCAAAATTGTATCCTTTATTAAACATACATCAGTTAGGATATAAAAATAAAAATTCACGAACTGGGATGCACAGTATGGTGATACTTTTGAGTAATTTTTTTCGGTATATTTAACTGTTATCTTCAGCAGAGATTTACAGTTATAGAATTTAGTAAATGTATCACGCAATACATATAATAGTGATTTTGACCTAGAAGAAACTTGCGGAGAAAGCCGCAAGAATCACCAGTTATTTTTGAGTTCATTACGTCACTTTGTATTATCAATTTATGTGGATAATTGATCAATGCAACATATTCAGTTTTTAATTTCTGTTAGAATTTTTTCAGTACTAATTGATTAATTGTTTGATGACGTCGTTATACGGTTAGGCTTAATAATTTTCTCTAAACTTTCTCCATTCTAATTTTACGTGAGTATTTGCTAGTGTTTATCATCCGATTCTGCATCGCTCTTTCACGAACATGTAATAATTATTAATCGACAGATTTTCTCATTCGTAACTCCGCGGTAATCGTCGCCGCATGTGCTCGATGATGCAACTCTTTGATGATAATAATTATCGGCTGTATTTCAAACACTATATTCAAACAAGTTACCGACAAAATAGAAGATTCAAAGATTGTAACATCATCGTTATTGAGTAAAAATGAAATAATAAAAAATGTTATTACCATGTATTACGTACGGTACGACCTACAGCGGCTTAAAATTTTTCGCTATAAGTGTACAAATGCTCAACTCTGGGAGAGACAAATAAGTCCCGACCCCGATCGTCGAAATGAAAGTAGTAAGGTGCTGGTAGAGCGAAATGCGAAACATTGCACATACATCCATCTGATGTTACGAAGTAATTTTTTTTCATTATAATACAGTACCTTAAGTACTACATACAATATCGTGGAGATTTGATGTTATCATAAATCTTGTATAAGTACTATCATAAGTATAGTAGCGGCTTTTGAGCAGCTGCTTCGGAGGAAGGTCGAAAGGCAAAGACAGGCATTTGGACATCACAGATTTGTAGATTTTATGTCTTTTTTCATACCATGAATGGTATGAAATGCTATTGAATTGAAGTTTGATATTTGGGGCATTATACACGGAGTGGTTGTAACAAGAATGGTGCGATTGAAAGGGGCAATAAGTCAAGATGAGTTGAAAACGCTAAACTGGAAGATTAATTGTGATGTTTTATGCATGAAGGGACTATAAAAACATAAGACTTCAATAGCCTATGGTGTCTTAATGCACAGAATAATTCC